>CM055266.1:23414183-23909821 GCA_029237695.1 Conchocele bisecta
TTTTGTAATACTTTCGCAAAACCTTAACCTCGGTTAAATGACATATATTTTAATTGCTCGGAATTGGTATAGTTCAAACACGCATTGCCCTAATGGTTCTCTAGCGCCCTGTGACAAATATACGTCCGCGCCCATAAACCCAGGGGCAAGGTTACATACTTTACGGAGTCCAGAAGCCTTAACGCTCTGGATTATTGGTCGCCATAGAGGTCCTATGTGTGTCAACTGGCCACATTTTATAGTTTATCGTCGGTGTTCGTTAAGCACGATTACCGTTTGTTTTGTATGCATACGGTATAGCGTACACTGATCAGTTAAACTCGGTGCTATGAGACGTTTGTGTCATGTATTCCGCATGTACTCTGAGTTTGTTTTTTTTTTGGTCAACTTTTAACGTTGATATTCGCGGTACTCTATTAATACATTATGGAATAGTGTAGACCCTGATCAGATTGCGTAAGTCAGTCCTTTGCATTAAGTATATTTAATTCCTTCCAACAAGTAAATGCCATACAGTTCAGTACTATACAGCTAGACATTAATACTGAGCTCATAAAGGCACATTTTGAATTAAAGTATCAGCAAGAAGAATGACCATGTATACACAAGAATTACACTTCGTCTGCTATGGTATTAAATTGTATAGAGTTTATCGTTGTTTATTCGTCTGTGTTTACAGGTAAACCGATTTAAGTCCAGTGTAGTTAGCCTCGAGACGCGTTTGAACAGATCGCTGTAACATGTTAATTTAACAGAGGCATATCGGAAATACGGTATCGATCTTAACACTCGCTCATTAAAGCTCATTAAAGCTAAATACAAATATGTTTCTAGCAAATAACGCGAATATTAACCCATTGTGATATTTGTAAATACCCCGGCATCAACGTTATCAATCCGTGTATTGAATACAGGTTTGCACAGGTAGAAATTGTCGTCTGCTATTAACGGGTATAATACGGGTGAAAGCCCTTATCGGTTTTTTGACTGCACCGACCGATACGGTTAATTTACTATATACATATAGTAATTAAGTGTTCTATAGAGACGTGGCTTACTTAGTCTCTGACGCAAAGTCTCAGGCAACAGTCGTGGATCCGCGGAAATCTGTGACTAGCATTGTTTTCTGCAACTTCATTTCTCCATTGTTCAAATGTTAATTGGCCTACTTTAATCCTTGAATCTTTCAAGAATCCCGTTCTTAATAATAGGGCTTCCTTGAACTCTTCAAACATCTCTATTTTCTCTAATTCCTCCTTGATGATCCATGGTGTAAGATATTGTTCATTTGATACTTTTAGTTTGAAAGCAAGTATCAATGCTTTCCTGTATGCTATGTGATTCAATAGATCTGTCAGAGGATTCATTGTTTCTTCAAGTGTGTATATTCATAGATTGATTCAGTATATAGCATGTAAACGGATTAAGCTTTTAACCAATCAGGACACTAGCTGATTACAGTATCCTAGTACAGTTGATGGAAAATGAACACGGACCATAGAGGAAGCACCATTTGTTCTATTCAGAAAAAGACATATATCATTCATATTCAATCAAAGTCTCAATGTCCTGTAACCGTATGGTACAGTATTAAAATTGTCAACAATGACACGTTTTGTGTACACAGACCTAAATGTCTTGCTTTAACATTCACTCGTTACTGTTCTGTTTGCATGTCTCCTGATTTTACATGCATAGACATCTTTCACTTCGGTACTTCGATCCTCGGCACATTGAACATATGTATCAGAGTTCACCATTTGACTTGTGTTGTAATCGAGTGTCAGTCCTTTAACTTTGCATTTGGATTTCATTTCCCCAGCTTTTGTTATCAACTTGTACGCAAAGCTCTTTGACCGTTATCTATAACTACATTGTACTCAAGTGTGGGGAGCTAACAGATTTTGAAGGTAATGCTAGCTCTCTTTTAGAAGTCCAAGGCTACATTAATCTTACTCATCGTTTCAATAATCAAGGTATACCTATTCACACGTTCCTGCTTTGTGAAAACTATGTTTACTCGGTGGTCCGATCTTGGGATGTCAATTAGTCCGTATTCACAGGACAGTGCAACAAGAATTATTGGCTGTCTTCGCTTATTCTTACAATGACATACATGTCGGTGTGGGTGTTTAATAATATGTGACGGTGGCTGCAGAAAGGGAGGCGATGGCACCTCTAGTCAATCAAATTGTTAATGCACCGGAACACCACCGTGTCTAAAGTCATTATACCACATGTTATAGTGCATGTAATAAGTAATTGGAGAGGGCTGTAACTAATGATGTTAAGACTTGTTGCCCATCCCGTTTGCTTTGATGAACACAAAAGTTTGATGATGATGAATAACCAAAACTAAAACGGATCTAGCAAAAATCTAGACGAGCGTTACAAAAAGTGGAATGCGCGTCATAATATGTAACGAAATGTAACGAAAAATAAAACGTCCTCTATGGAAAAATACGTTAAAACGAACAAAAATCGAAACACGGCCGGTATTCGGTAACATTATGTTTACATAAAACTTTCTGAACTTAACACAAAACTGAACGCGTGTCAAAAACATGCGTAAACAGTACACTAGTCAATGTTTATGCGGGGATTAGAGGTTCCATCGAATAACCGTATAATCGGTTTCCCTATACCTATTTCCCGTTTTAAATGTATACACTGAACGAGATTTTGTAGGCGGAACTGGGTTTACTCTGGTCGCAATATTTATAAAAATGTGGTACATTACGTATTTTCAATAAACTACCTCGACTGTTAACTACTCTGCAGAAGTATATTCCGCTCGAAAATCGTGTTCGGCAGCGCATGAGAATCGTCTCCGAGTATGACATCTCCGACATAAAACCACCATCTACACTGTCCGTTGTACGTTTCACAACTGTTCGTCCACGCGTCTAGCGTACGTTTCACGACCGTACATGACCCGGTGTCAGGTCCCATACCGCACCAGAGTCACTTAGCTCCAGTCCCAAAAGCAATATGATTAGTACATATCGTAATACGTTTTAATGGCACATAACAGGATTTAGCTCCCAAGTATTGTAGACTCCAAAATGGTCATATACATGAACTAACATTACAATCTGGAGTGGACAGATATTTTGGACAATGTTTAATTATAATTATGAACATTTCAGCTATGCATGTATGGGTATTTGGCTTCTAAGACTATTAGAAACGTGAACGTAGTTTGCAAGGATTGCAATAGTTGCTGACAAATGTGTGGATTAGAATTGCATAAAATAATTCTAATCGGAGTCGACACCACTTAACAAATGACGTTAGACATTCACTCAAATGTACGAGTACATGCGGAATATAAAGTTTAAACTTTATTTATTTTACAATGATTACAAACAAGCGCGAGAGCACTTATACAAATGCTTTCGTTGGCACAGATGAAGGCGTAAGGGCGGTCATTAATGTGGGAGGAAACCGGAGAACCCGGAGGAAACCCACTTGTCCGATCTGGCGACCACCATACCATCTCACACCCTGCTCCGGCCGAGGATCGAACCCGGGGCCACATTGGTGATTGCGCTAACCGGACAACCACATGCGGAATATAAAGAAGGTTATTGATGTTGATGATGATGATGAATAACCAAAACTAAAACGGATCTAGCAAAAATCTAGACGAGCGTTACAAAAAGTGGAACGCGCGTCATAATATGTAATGGAACGTAACGAAAAATGAAACGTCCTCTATGGAAAAATAAGTTAAACGAACAAAAATCGAAACGACGGCCGGTATTCGGTAACATTATGTTTACATAAAACTTTCCGAACTTAACACAAAACTGAACGCGTGTCACAGACATGCGTAAACAGTACACTGGTCAGTGTTTATGCGGGGATTAGAGGTTCCATGGAATAACCGTATAATCGGTTTCCTTATACCTATTTCCCGTTTTAAATGTATACACTGAACGATATTTTGTAGGCGGAACTGGGTTTACTCTGGTCGCAATATTTATAAAAATCTGGTACATTACGTATTTTCAATAAATTACCTCGACTGTTAACTAACTGTCCGTTGTACGTTTCACAACTGTTCGTCCGCGCGTCTAGCGTACGTTTCACAACGGTACATGACCCGGTGTCAGGTCCCATACCGCACCAGTGTATGTCACTTAGATAGTTTTGCTGAACTACCTATGATTAGTACATATCGTAATACGTTTTAATGGCACGTAACAGGATTTAGCTCTCAAGTATTGTAGACTCCAAAGTGGTCATATACATGAACTAACATTATAATCTGGAGTGGACAGATATTTTGGACAATGTTTAATTCTAATTATGAACATTTCAGCTATGCATGTATAGATATTTGGCTTCTAAGAATATTAGAAATGTGAACGTAGTTTGCAAGTATTGCAATAGTTGCTGACAAATGTGTGAATTAGAATTGCATAAAATAAGTATAATCGGAGTCGACACCACTTAACAAATGACGTTAGACATTCACTCAAATGTACGAGTACATGCGGAATATAAGGAAGGTTATTGATGTTGATGATGATGATGGATAACCAAAACTAAAACGGATCTAGCAAAAATCTAGACGAGCATTACAAAAAATGGAACGCGCGTCATAATATGTAACGAAACGTAACGAAAAATAAAACGTCCTCTATGGAAAAATACGCTAAAACGAACAAAAATCGAAACACGGCCGGTATTCGGTAACATTATGTTTACATAAAACTTTCCGAACTTAACACAAAACTGAACGTGTGTCACAGACATGCGTAAACAGTACACTGGTCAGTGTTTATGCGGGGATTAGAGGTTCAATGGAATAACCGTATAATCGGTTTCCCTATACCTATTTCCCGTTTTAAATGTATACACCATTGTACACTGAACGAGATTTTGTAGGCGGAACTGGGTTTACTCTGGTCGCAATATTTATAAAAATCTGGTACATTACGTATTTTCAATAAATTACCTCGACTGTTAACTACTCTGCAGAAGTATATTCTGCTCGAAAATCGTGTTCGGCAGCGCATGAGAATCGTCTCCGAGTACGACATCTCCGACATAAAACCACCATCTACGCTGTCCGTTGTACGTTTCACAACTGTTCGTCCGCGCATCTAGCGTACGTTTCACGACCGTACATGACCCGGTGTCAGGTCCCATACCGCACCAGTGTCACTTAGATAGTTTTGCTGAACTACCTCATTCGTGTTCAGAATCGAGCTCCAGTCCCAAAAGCAAAATGATTAGTACATATCGTAATACGTTTTAATGGCACGTAACAGGATTTAGCTCTCAAGTATTGTAGACTCCAAAATGGTCATATTCATGAACTAACATTATAATCTGGAGTGGACAGATATTTTGGACAATTTTTAATTCTAATTATGAACATTTCAGCTATGCATGTAATGGTATTTGGCTTCTAAGACTATTAGAAACGTGAACGTAGTTTGCATGTATTGCAATAGTTGCTGACAAATGTGTGGATTAGAATTGCATAAAATAATTCTAATCGGAGTCGACACCACTTAGCAAATGACGTTAGACATTCACTCAAATGTACGAGTACATGCGGATGATGATGAATAAACAAAACAAAAAACGGATCTAGCAAAAATCTAGACGAGCGTTATAAAAAGTGGAACGCGCGTCATAATATGTAACGAAACGTTACGAAAAATAAAACGTCCTCTATGGAAAAAATACGTTAAAACGAACAAAAATCGAAACATGGCCGGTATTCGGTAACATTATGTTTACATAAAACTTTCCGAACTTAACACAAAACTGAAAGCGTGTCACAAACAAGCGTAAACAGTGCAGACCCTGCTCGAATACGGATGAGGATAACTGATGACATGTTTTTATTGAGAAATAAGGCGGATAAATTATCCTTGTATGGGAGACCCTTGGAGTCATTTTCTAAGGCAACGATGGAATGTAGACATTTTATCGCAAAAGGCAAGGGTTAGAAAATGACTCCAAGGGTCTCCCCTACAAGGTAGTTCAGCAAAACTATCTAAGTGACACTGGTGCGGTATGGGACCTGACACTGGGTCATGTACGGTCGTGAAACGTACGCTAGACGCGCGGACGAACAGTTGTGAAACGTACAACGGACAGCGTAGATGGTGGTTTTATGTCGGAGATGTCGTACTCGGAGACGATTCTCATGCGCTGCTGAACACGATTTTCGAGCGGAATATACTTGTGCAGAGTAATGAACAGTCGAGGTAATTTATTGAAAATACGTAATGTACAGTTGTTTCTGTCAAAATGTTCCGGGTTTATACGTGTACAAAGTGTTGTGCGTTGCGTATCCGTGGAGTTTCCGTTAGTTGCGTTTCAAACGGTGTGTCGTCTACGTGTAATACGTTTTCGGCCATGCGTTGCGGTTCCCCACTCTTGCGCATGCGCGAAAGTCGAACAAACCGTGTTCAACGCATTGAGTTTCAAAAGTGTGTAATCCGTGTACAACGGTTGTATCGTATACAACGGTTGTAAACAACGTATTGCGTTTCAAAAGCGTGTAATCCGTGTACAACGGTTGTAAACGTATACAACGGTTGTAAACGTATACAACGCTAAGGTAAACGTTTTAACGATTAACGCTTTCTTTGGACGTTTACGCTTACACGCATCACATGTACACAGCACCGTACAGATGAAACCGTGTTATACGTATATCACGTTTCCACGGGTTTTAACGCATTACACGTTTTGGTATGCCAACCTTGTATCGCGTAGAATGCGCATGCTCTGATCGTTCTTCGTGTGTGTATATATACTTCTCGACTCACTGCAGGGCTTCTAACATTTTCAGTTTTCCGGTCCTGGACCGACTTTTGAACTCTCAGACCGATTGAGATTTGAAAACTAGTCTTAAAAATCGGTCCGAGAAAAATTGCCAGTCAGCTGCTATTTCGCTATAAACCTTGTAAATTTACCGGTTTTGACCACCAAGTAATTTATGACACATATCCGCGGGCCATATCCGTGTTAAACCAGTGTGCAGCTCGCTGTGTATTCAGTTTCTCCAAATATCGATTAATCTTAACACACGCATGGGGACAGGTGATACGCGGGTTAGTGACTGAAATAGACTGGCTTCAGCGTAAAGATAATACGAGAGTTCCTAGACTCGCCATTTCTGATGATGTTAAAATAAAATAAAGAAACCATGCACTGTGTTTATCTGTGTTCGTAATATTTAACCCCAATTAACTGACACGGACTATCGGCCCGGGCTATTCCATATTAAGTTAGGAACTGTTACATTACGCTGTATTAGGCGTCATTTTTGTGTATATAAAATGTACATAGGAATGCCGCAGATCCTGATGAGCCGGCTCACGTGATCTACAATTCTCAAACATTTTAATAAACGACACGGTACATCTGTCGTGTTAAAAGCGTGACTCATTAGTCAGCAGGGATTAGGGATCAATTGAAGTGCTAAATCACACCGCCGATGTACTTTGAACTCGATCTGAGGGTATGTATTCGCGATATTTTAAAAGGGACGAAACAAGGTCGCCTCGAAGCGATCGGGGCCTAACAGGTATTTGCGTTAAAACGTGTAACCGTTGTACACGTTTCAACGCTTTCATATAGCTACACGCTTCCAGGTAAAGCGTTGTACACGTTTCAATCTCACCTCGCTACATATGTATACGCCAAAGCGTGTTATACGCCTTGAAGCTAAACGTATTACACGCTTTAAAACTAAACGGTTTGACAATGTGTATTACACGTGTACGAACCGTATTATACGTTTAAACAACGTATACAACGCAAATAAACTAAACGGTTTGACAATGTGTATTACACGTGTATGAACCGTATTATACGTTTAAACAACGTATACAACGCTTTTAAACTAAGCGGTTTGACAATGTGTATTACACGTGTACGAACCGTATTATACGTTTAAACAACGTATACAACGCTACAGCAAACCGTTGCGTTCGCGTTGCGTTCGCGTTGAGTTTGCAAGTGTTGTCTACGGTGGAACAAAAACGGAGACTGCACTGTACCAGATTTTTATAAATATTGCGACCAGAGTAAACCCAGTTCCGCCTATAAAATATCGTTCAGTGTATACATTTAAAACGGGAAATAGGTATAAGGAAACTGATTATACGGTTATTCCATGGAACCTCTAATCCCCGCATAAACACTGACCAGTGTACTGTTTACGCATGTCTGTGACACGCGTTCAGTTTTGTGTTAAGTTCGGAAAGTTTTATGTAAACATAATGTTACCGAATACCGGCCGTGTTTCGATTTTTGTTCGTTTTAACTTATTTTTCCATAGAGGACGTTTCATTTTTCGTTACGTTCCATTACATATTATGACGCGCGTTCCACTTTTTGTAACGCTCGTCTAGATTTTTGCTAGATCCGTTTTAGTTTTGGTTATTCATCATCATCATCAACATCAATAACCTTCTTTATATTCCGCATGTGGTTGTCCGGTTAGCGCAATCACCAATGCGGCCCCGGGTTCGATCCTCGGCCGGAGCAGGGTGTGAGATGGTATGATGGTCGCCAGATCGGACAAGTGGGTTTCCTCCGGGTTCTCCGGTTTCCTTCCACATTAATGACCACCCTTACGCCTTCATCTGTGCCAACAAAAGCATTTTTATAAGTGCTCTCGCGCTTGTTTGTAATCGTTGTAAAATAAATAAAGTTTAAACTTTATATTCCGCATGTACTCGTACATTTGAGTGAATGTCTAACGTCATTTGTTAAGTGGTGTCGACTCCGATTAGAATTATTTTATGCAATTCTAATCCACACATTTGTCAGCAACTATTGCAATACTTGCAAACTACGTTCACGTTTCCAATAGTCTTAGAAGCCAAATACCCATATGGACATGCATACATGTAGCTGAAATGTTCATAATTATAATTAAACATTGTCCAAAATATCTGTCACTCCAGATTGTAATGTTAGTTCATGTATATGACCATTTTGGAGTCTACAATACTTGGGAGCTAAATCCTGTTATGTGCCATTAAAACGTATTACGATATGTACTAATCATATTGCTTTTGGGGCTGGAGCTAAGTGACTCTGGTGCGGTATGGGACCTGACACCGGGTCATGTACGGTCGTGAAACGTACGCTAGACGCGCGGACGAACAGTTGTGAAACGTACAACGGACAGTGTAGATGGTGGTTTTATGTCGGAGATGTCGTACTCGGAGACGATTCTCATGCGCTGCCGAACACGATTTTCGAGCGGAATATACTTCTGCAGAGTAGTTAACAGTCGAGGTAGTTTATTGAAAATACGTAATGTACCACATTTTTATAAATATTGCGACCAGAGTAAACCCAGTTCCGCCTACAAAATCTCGTTCAGTGTATACATTTAGAACGGGAAATAGGTATAGGGAGACCGATTATACGGTTATTCGATGGAACCTCTAATCCCCGCATAAACATTGACCAGTGTACTGTTTACGCATGTTTTTGACACGCGTTCAGTTTTGTGTTAAGTTCAGAAAGTTTTATGTAAACATAATGTTACCGAATACCGGCCGTGTTTCGATGTTTTTTCGTTTTAACGTATTTTTCCATAGAGGACGTTTTATTTTTTGTTACATTTCGTTACATATTATGACGCGCGTTCCACTTTTTGTAACGCTCGTCTAGATCTTTGCTAGATCCGTTTTAGTTTTGGTTATTCATCATCATCAAACTTTTGTGTTCATCAAAGCAAACGGGATGGGCAACAAGTCTTAACATCATTAGTTACAGCCCTCTCCAATTACTTATTACATGCACTATAACATGTGGTATAATGACTTTAGACACGGTGGTGTTCCGGTGCATTAACAATTTGATTGACTAGAGGTGCCATCGCCTCCCTTTCTGCAGCCACCGTCACATATTATTAAACACCCACACCGACATGTATGTTATCGTAAGAATAAGCGAAGACAGCCAATAATTCTTGTTGTACTGTCCTGTGAATACGGACTAATTGACATCCCAAGATCGGACCACCGAGTAAACATAGTTTTCACAAAGCAGGACGTGGTTTGTGAATAGGTATACCTTGATTATTGAAACGATGAGTAAGATTAATATAGCCTTGGACTTCTAAAAGAGAGCTAGCATTACCTTCAAAATCTGTTAACTCCCCACACTTGAGAACAATGTAGTTATAGATAACGGTCAAAGAGCTTTGCGTACAAGCTGATAACAAAAGCTGGGGAAATGAAATCCAAATGCAAAGTTAACGGACTGACACTCGATTACAACACAAGTCAAATGGTGAACTCTGATACATATGTTCAATGTGCCGAGGATCGAAGTACCGAAGTGAAAGTTGTCTATGCATGTAAAATCAGGAGACATGCAAACAGAACAGTAACGAGTGAATGTTAAAGCAAGACATTTAGGTCTGTGTAAACAAAACGTGTCATTGTTGACAATTTTAATACTGTACCATATGGTTACAGGACATTGAGACTTTGATTGAATATGAATGATATATGTCTTTTTCTGAATAGAACAAATGGTGCTTTCTCTATGGTCCGTGTTCGTTTTCCATCAACTGTACTAGGATACTGTAATCAGCTAGTGTCCTGATTGGTTAAAAGCTTAATCCGTTTACATGCTATATACTGAATCAATCTATGAATATACACACTTGAAGAAACAATGAATCCTCTGACAGATCTATTGAATCACATAGCATACAGGAAAGCATTGATACTTGCTTTCAAACTAAAAGTATCAAATGAACAATATCTTACACCATGGATCATCAAGGAGGAATTAGAGAAAATAGAGATGTTTGAAGAGTTCAAGGAAGCCCTATTATTAAGAACGGGATTCTTGAAAGATTCAAGGATTAAAGTAGGCCAATTAACATTTGAACAATGGAGAAATGAAGTTGCAGAAAACAATGCTAGTCACAGATTTCCACGGATCCACGACTTTGCGTCAGAGACTAAGTAAGCCACGTCTCTATAGAACACTTAATTACTATATGTATATAGTAAATTAACCGTAATGGTCGGTGCAGTCAAAAAACCGATAAGGGCGTTCACCCGTATTATACCCGTTAATAGCAGACGACAATTTCTACCTGTGCAAACCTGTATTCAATACACGGATCGATAACGTTGATGCCGGGGTATTTACAAATATCACAATGGGTTAATATTCGCGTTATTGGCTAGAAACATATTTGTATTTAGCTTTAATGAGCTTTAATGAGCGAGTGTTAAGATCGATACCGTATTTCTGATATGCCTCTGTTAAATTAACATGTCGAGACATGTTACAGCGATCTGTTCAAACGCGTCTCGAGGCTAGCTACACTGGACTTAAATCGGTTTACCTGTAAACACAGACGAATAAACAACGATAAACTCTATACAATTTAATACCGTAGCAGACGAAGTGTAATTCTTGTGTATACATGGTCATTCTTCTTGCGATACTTTAATTTAAAATGTGCCTTTATGAGCTCAGTATTAATGTCTAGCTGTATAGTACTGAACTGTATGGCATTTACTTGTTGGAAGGAATTAAATATACTTAGGCCAGTTTTTTTTTATTTGTTGGTTTACGGATTTTTTTTCCGCGAGATCGGGTCGGTCGGTCGGAAAAAAATAAAAAAAAGTTTTTTCAATTTTTTTATTCTTTTTGGCACAGGGTTGGGTCGTCGGGGAAATAAAAAAAAAAGTGTCGAACGCAGATGCCACCGGCGGCATATTGAAGAAACTGACAAACGGGTGAACCAAAAGTGTTAAGTCAAAGGGTGAAGGTCATATGTAGTATGGCAAGGCAGGTGTAGCATACAGCAAATGAATGAAGTATGGAAATATTGAAGCAGTTAAGCAACTTATGTAGATGCTATGGCCAGTTTGAGAAACTGTGACAAACTGGTTCCTTTCAGCAGCCCTGTGAAGGTCAAAAGGTCAAGGTAATATAAAGTATGACAAGGCAGGTATAGCACACATACCAATGAATGATGTGTTGAAATATTGAAGAACTTGAGCAACTTATGTAGAAGATATGGCCGGTTTGAGAAACTGTTACGCAGTGGTTAACCGAACGTGTGACGGACAGACGGAAGGTCCGAACACCATAAAAATCACATTTTTAAGGCACATGGTTGGGTCGGTTCACCTTTTTAAGGCTCATGGTTGGGTCGGTTTGTGGTCTGTAAAAAACAAAAAGGCCAGTGATTGTGATAGAGTGAAACTTGTGTTAACCGGCATCGTCTCGACCAAGAGTTTGTCGGTTAACGTAGGGAGTCGGTTCAGCAAGTTTCTTTATATTCTACATAGCAACTCAGTTTCATATTCACATATTGTTGAATGTTGATCACTGTGAATGGGTTGCGTAATGCGTACATATTAATACCGTATCTGGTATAATTAAATACAAGACAACGAAGCGGCGATATAGTTGAAACGAATATCAGTGGGGGTGGCACGAGTGTGGATTTTTGGCAGGGCGGTAGAGGATCCTAGGAAGAACGCATACATGAAATATGAAGCACATCGGAGCAAGAAAACAGAAAATATAGGTCATTTACCCGAGCGTTAAGGTTTTGAATTTTTGCATTCAATCTGAAACGCATATATATCAAATCATATTGGAGATATATCAAATCATATCGAATCGTCCATTCGCAGGTTGTTGTTGTTGTCGCTGCTGCTAAGATCCGGTTTCCGCCACTTACTTTTCTCGGCACAGCAAAAGAAAAAAAATTATTTTTTTTTTGTTTTTTTTTTGGATCGGAGGTAAAAAAATCTAAAAAAAAAATCGGAAATTAAATTTTTTATTTTTTTCCACATTGTCAAAAAATCGGGTCGGCGGATCTGTAAACCAACTAATAAAAAAAAACTGGCCTTAATGCAAAGGACTGACTTACACAATCTGATCAGTGTCTACACTATTCCATAATGTATTAATAGAGTACCGCGAATATCAACGTTAAAAGTTGACCAAAAAAAAAACTCAGAGTACATGTGGAATACATGACACAAACGTCTCATAGCACCGAGTTTAACTGATCAGTGTACGCTATACCGTATGCATACAAAACAAACGGTAATCGTGCTTAACGAACACCGACGATAAACTATAAAATGTGGCCAGTTGACACACATAGGACCTCTATGGTGACCAATAATCCAGAGCGTTAAGGCTTCTGGACTCTGTAAAGTATGTAACCTTGCCCCTGGGTTTATGGGCGCGGACGTATATTTGTCACAGGGCGCTAGAGAACCATTAGGGCAATGCGTGTTTGAACTATACCAATTCTGAGCAATTAAAATATATGTCATTTACCCGAGGTTAAGGTTTTGCGAAAGTATTACAAAATAAACGGAAAGACGGACGGACAAGGTGAAACTTGAAGTATGTTTATATACATAATACCAATTGATATTTAATTAATACAATGTTCCGAGTGTATTTTGACAGCGTCCATCATAATGATCGGACACTAAACCATATCGTGCGTATATTTTTCTCCCTTAATTTACATCAACGTTTTCGGAGTACAGTCAAACTTGTCTTAACCCTTTCCTCCACAGAAGCGCCTCTGGACGCCTTTATCTATTCCCCCATACAAGCGCGTTTGGACGCCTCTATCCATTCCCACATGTAAGCGCCTTTGGACGCCTCTGCACGATTTCCATACAAGCGCCTTTAGACGCCCCTTGATAAAACCACGTGGGTCTTTGTTATAACTGGAGCGACATCTCTCGGACGATTTTCATTCGATAGTTCAATATTTTACGTCACATTCCCGCGTAAATCTTACTACGACTTCCTTATAAGGATATATAGTATTTTTAGATTCTAAAAATACACCCCACGCTACGGGTTTCCCGAAATTGAATACACGAAACTCAAAACAACTTGATCAAATGGCGTCAAATTTTCTAGAAAGTGACGATGAATTAAGTGAATTTGAAGGGTTTAACCCTTCCGATGTTGGATCAGACATCCATGTCAGTGACATATCGTCGGAGAGTGATGTATCCGCCGAAAGTGAAGTTTCCGATGACGAAACAAACGAGGAAATGGACCCGAACTTTCTCGAGACATTGTGGTAAGTGAAAAAAATATTCGGCCTCGTGCGGGACAAAGGCGCATAAATGCACCGTTATTCGAGCAAAACATGCATTGTCATTGGTAATAAATGATGGATTATTAATAAGAAATGATTTATTATAACAAAATAATGCACTTCGAGTTTATATTGTACATGGTTTTTATGGATTTCGAGTATAAACTATCGGCGCAATTCGCCCCGATCGCATTCGTCCCAGACAGTTTTTTAACTGATCAACTTGTCTATCAACGCTGTCGAGACTTTCTGACGACCGTTATCTATGTATTC
This sequence comes from Conchocele bisecta, assembly GCA_029237695.1. Lineage (NCBI taxonomy): Eukaryota > Metazoa > Mollusca > Bivalvia > Lucinida > Thyasiridae > Conchocele > Conchocele bisecta. The sequence goes on from CM055266.1 coordinate 23,428,573, forward strand.
TTAATTTAACTAATATTCAAATGATAAAATGGACCTTATGACATATCTAGACCAACACTGTGTCCAACCTGTTTGTGTATTGGTGTTTAACGGCCTATCAACAGCTAATTTCATTATGTCCAACCTGTCAAAATTATAATGCGATCTGCTGGCTGCAGATAGTAATGATGTTTTCACTGAATGGCTAACAGTGTAAACCTTGATTACACGGCACATATGTATGGAGCTTACAGCATATTCTTGTGCAAATTAAATGTCTCAAAAACATTTTTAATTCAGAAATATCATATTTATTTTACAGAATGAAGACTTCACAGAGGCTACTGGGGCACATCTCCCAGATGAATTTGATGCCGGAACCGCGACACCACTGGAGTACTTCTGGCAGTGTTTAAACCGGAGATGTTCCAGACCATGGCCCGGCACACAAATAATTACGCCCGTGGAAAATGGACCAAGCTCGGGCTATCGACCCACGCTGGACCGAGACGGATGCAGCCGAGCTTCGTGCATATGTTGGCATCAACATATTGATGGGTATTAATAGCTTGCCAGAAGCCGACATGTACTGGTCACAGAACCAGTACGTTGGAAACCAGGGCGTGGCGAATACAATGACCATGCAACAGATACCAGAAACTTAGTCAATATTTCCACGTCTCTGACGCGCCTCCGAGCCACGACAAGGACAACCAACATACGATAAACTATATAAAGTTCGGCCAGCACTCGATCATGTGATGGACATTTCCTTCGGTTTATCGGCTTGGAAGAGAAATTGCCATCGACGAAGCCATGGTGAAGTACACTGGCAGACTAGCATTTCGTCAGTATATGCCAGCCAAGCCAATTAAGCGCGGCATAAAGATCTGGATGCTGTGCGACGCCAAAACAGCATATCTGTCACGGCTAGATGTGTACCTCGGGCGACAAAATAATCAAACCGAGCATGGCCTAGGATACAATGTGGTGACCAAACTGATGGACAACCTACAGAAGACTTATCGCCATGTCTACTTTGACAACTTTTTTACGGGCGTTCCGTACGCCTGCGGTACAGTGCGTGTAAACCGCAAGCAGTTTCCAAAGGAATTGAAGAAACCACGTGATGTTAAAAAACGTGGTGACTACAAAGTCCAACAGAAGGGTGACACCAACCTAACAGCAAGCGTCTGGAAGGACAAGAAGTTGGTGTACAACCTGTCCACCCTCAGTGACCCGAAGTTGGAGTTGGATGCACAGCGGCGATGTGGTCAGAATGTACTCCAACTGAAACAACCACACTCCGTCTCCAGCTACAACCAATTTATGGGTGGGGTCGATCTCCATGACCAGTACAGGATGAAGTATGAGGTGGGCCGCAATTCCAAGAAATGGTGGTGGCGCTATTTGTTTTGGTTTGTCATCAACTGCGCCATCGTCAATGCCTTCATCCTGTACAAAGCAACATCACGTCGTGCCACAAAAAAGAAGCGATACAGCCACTTGGATTTTCGTCTTGAGCTCGTCCGTGACCTCATCGGCGGATATTCCAAACGAAAACGGTCCGGCGTTGAGGCTGACAATGTTGGACTTGTCGACGAGCAAAATATCCAAGGCCACATAAATGGCCGCCTTGATGGACCTAAGCGCCGGTGTCGCTACCATCTAAAATATCTCAAGCAGAGGCGCGACACTGTGTTCGGCTGTACAGTGTGTAATGTACATTTGTGTAAAGACGGATGTCATGGCAGTTTTCACAACATGCACTGACCAAATGTGAATAATGTGTCATTATGTTTATAGACATGTACATATGTACAGTTTAGATTATTAGTACATGGAAATGTGAACTCAAAATATCTAGTTAGTACTGTTTTACATATAAATTGTGTAAATTTTTTCATCATAAAGTGATAGTGTTTTTTGAGTGATAAATATTTATATGGATTTACATAAACACAGGATTATAATCAGACATCTGCACATACATAGTAAGTGAGCATGCTTTTATTTTTGCATGTTCAAATAGGTATACTTTTATTTTCATTTCACTGAATAGCAAACAGTACAGACACTCATCAGACTGTTCAGATGTGATTTGGGTCTACACTGGTCGCAAATTCATGCAGCTTGATAAGAATTGACAGTCCTTTTCATTAATATTCCACTGACGAATAACTAATCGTGCAGACCCTGATTAGACTGCATAAATCTGCAGGCTGATCTAGGTCTACACTAGTTGCAAAGACCATAAGCCCCATTTCCCCAGTGGCAACCACATAATTATATTGTATTACTCTTGTTGATTACATCCACTGTGAAAGTTTTTTGGTATAAAACACATGAAAATTTAAATAAAAACCTATTTTTCAACTGTCATCGCTACTACAGCAGCATATACTAACAAAATACCTGAAAATATAACATAAAAAAATACATATACAACTAGCCCAATTTATTATCAACATTTCATTTATACATTGCAAACTGATATAACCATTGGAAAGTTGGGTAAATTACATTTTAAATATACAACTGTATTATTCACTGATTCCACCAATTACCTGTATTGGGATGGTGCAGATAAAATTACCAGTACTGCATTCACTGCAGACAGCTAGCTAGCACAGATGTGTATGGACACACCATAGCTGATAAGCCCAGTTGGCTGTGGAGGAAAGGGTTAAGCAAGCGGCCATGGGAAAGTCCAAAATTGCTTGCTTAGCACAGGTGGGTGCTTAATGGAGGTTCATCTTGGACCGACTTATAACTTGTTCCATATAGATTTATATGTACAATTAATGTACAGTCAAACTTGTCTTAAGTTCATATGCACATCATGATATCCAGTGTTTACTTTAATTTCAAATACTCACTGATCTAAGCGGCGCTTATGTCAATTAGAAATGTCAAACACAAAATGCGTGTTTGTGTAAAAAAAAATAAAATAAAAAAAAATCGGGATTTCTGAAGCCCCCCCCCCCACCCCCCCGAATCCGCTACTACCGGTATAATGTAAATACAATATGCACAATAGAATGGATTATCAAACGGAACGTTTAATAATTTGATGGGTCAATCGCGTGTTTGTTGTTACAAGATGTACCAGTTCGTCCGAAAACCATCAGTTTGTCTGGCGTATGTAGTTAGGCCACGGTCAGCATAACTCGGCTCATAACAGCAGTCCCCATGCCACGCTTGCTATAACTTGCACATTATGATGCATGCAAATTAATCCGTTTAAATTCACTTAAAATATCATTTATGAACTTGGATGTGCATAAATTATGTATATTTAGTGAATACCAAACTGAATTATCATAAAAATCGGGTTACGTTAACATCGATTGGAAAAAGTTGCAAAAGGACGAAACTACGTAGGTACGAAATAGCCGAAATTGTCCGTGATATTTACAGACTTTTTCATGTTTTATGACAATACAGTTAGCCATATTTGGTTGAAATAAATGCGTGTTTGCATGTGTTTGTTTGTCTGGTTGAGAGTATTCGGAGGGAGTTAACTATACCGGCCTTTACTTATCAGCGATTGGCTGTACTGTATAGATAACTTGGCCACGAGAATAACACGTGTTTTGAACTGACAACTATAGTAGCCAGAAGCAATGTTTGGCCACAGGTGGAAGACTCGGACCTATGACACCGAAAAAATGCCTATTAAAAAAAAATCCCATTACCCCACCCACTTGGTCTCGTGCATTACCATCTTCTATAAAGAGAAGATGGTAATGTACGAGACCAAGTGGGTGGGGTAATGGGATTTTTTTAATAGACATTTTTTTGGTGTCATATGTAAACCTGTGTGTTTGGCTAGGGGAATTATTGAAACTATATCGACCCGTGACTTATTGTCACAGCGGGTAGGCATGATTTTAGTGAATCGCGTAATGATGTGATGAAAATTTGGTCAAACAATCGGGTGTCATAAAACAAATTGAAATGGTATTGTAAACAGTTTGGCAGGCCTGCAATTAGCGAGATTTAGGTCACTGGGTGGGAAATGGGGATTACCTGAACGAATTTGGTTCCAGCTTTTTTTTTAGAATTTCCGATATTTTCCGAGAATGGTCGCTAAAACGAGGATTTCGAGTCAAAATGGACGATTTTGCATGGCCGTTGGCCGCGTTAGACAGGTTCACGCTTAATACAGGTGCATTTTAGAGTAATTTTCATTGGGGGGAAATAAAATGGCCGCTTAACGGAGGGAGACGCTTAATACAGGTGGCCGTTAGTACAGGTGCGACTGTACATGCGAAATATATTTATACCCGAAATATGATATTTAAATCAATATGTTAAAAAACTGCGTTACTTCATAAAATATATGCACGATTTTACCATTTTCACCGTAATTTACATCAACGTTTTCAGAGTACATACGAAATATAATTCTACGTAGAATAAGTTAAATATCTAGGTAATGTATTGAAAATACATAATGAAACACATTTTAAAATAACGCGACCGCCGTAAACCCGAATAAAAAGTGTTCAGTGTATGCATTTACGACGGGAAAATATGTTCTTCGATTCTACATGTATATTCTTTGTACGTATAACCGTCGACACTATCCGACCGTCTCTATGGAAACGCTAAATCCCGCATCAATATTGGTTACTATTGATTTAAGATGCATTGAAAACCGAGCGATTTAAACGATCGGCCGGCTTAACCCCCGTCAAATTCGATTCCATTGTCGGCCTATGTTTCGATTGTATTACCTAGGACGACTGCGATTTTCCTTGAAAAAGAATTACGAAATTTAGCGTCCGTAAATTACGAAAAATGTTGACAAACGATCGACGGACTATACGATCAGGGTCTACACTATTCCATATTATATTAATAGAGTACCGTTAATAGCTCGTACTAGCGGTGTATGAAGGTTCGAAGGGGAACGCGCTGAACGTCCGTCATTTTGGTCTACGCTGTTGGCCAGTCGATAATGATGATCAATCGACAATTAATACGAACTACCGTATTTACCGTTAATTGCCGGACACTTTTAATTAATTACTTTTGTCAGTGTCCGAATAATTAGGAATATTAATTAATTCTTAAAAAATGGTGTCCGAAAATTTAGGTTTTATTTTGCTGGTAGTCAAGTATGAAGTGTATTGGTTGATCAATTTAATGATAAAATCAGTATTGAAAGTCTAAAGAATGTTTTATTTGCGACATGAAACGTCAATCAAGGGAAATCCCCGAAGGTACCCGGTTACGGTTTAACGCAGGTTAATATTGTACAGTAAAACCGGGACCAGTGGCAATGTTACAAATCGCTTCTGGGCTTGCTTGATTAGTACACACAAACAACGGCCGAATCTGGGCCGAAACGTCTTTGTGCGAAATGTACTAATTTTCACATATTGTGAGAGACGTATCCGCGGCGCCTAATCCATAATTATATCCCTGTAGCAAACAGGCTTATTATTAATTAAATTGCTTTACATAATTAGGAGACGATTGTATGATAAAGGAATGAAAAGTGTGGTACAACAACTTAATGAGGCGCACACATCATACGGAGGGCATTAGGAGACGATTGTATGATAAAGGAATGAAAAGTGTGGTACAACAACTTAATGAGGCGCACACATCATACGGAGGGCCGATCCGAAATTGCCAATTAGCGTTTTATAATGTACCGTACTCAAATTAAGCACAAATTGAGCAATGTAGCGTTTACCTTATAAATACATTACATCGTAATTAACGGCACTTTTATTAGTAAATGTTACAACTTACCAGTCAGAATGGATAAGTTTATAAAGCGCTATACAACCAGCGAGGATGCCATACCTCAATCGTGGAAAACGGCACCGACTCCAACGTCGACACCGAAACGAGCCGTGGGTCGACCTAGGAAACGTCCGCTTGTGGAGACTGAGAGTGACACGAGAAAACGTCTTTGTTTCGATTCAATTCTCACCGCTGAGCCGTCCACTGTCCGTGTCAGTGAGCCAGCCGCCGTCGATTCTATTCTCACCGCTGGTCCGTCCACTGCTCGTGACAGTGAGCCAACCCCCGCCGATTCGACTCTCACCATTCATCCCGCCACCCCACGGAAATCTACACATGACATCGACAGAGACTGTAAATCAACACCGTTTGGCCCTGTAGCACCATCACCAATACGTGGACATTACAAATTGTTTAATATGAAACAGAAATGTGACGTTGTCTCTCACGCGAAACTCAACGGAGTAAGGGCGACAGCGCGACAACTCAACATTCCAAAAAGTACAATTTCTGACTGGTTGAAAACCGACTTCGCAGGAGAACAGAGAAGTAAAAAGGGCCACTTGCAGCATACTGGGCGGCCTGTGAGTTACGGCACCGACATTGACAGCCAAATCCTACAGTGGGTGATGGAGCAACGAGACCAGCAAATTCCTGTGATGGTGGACGATATATCAAACCACGCAAGATCACTCGTAAGCGACAAGTCGTTTTTGGCCAGCCGGAATTGGGCTGACCATTTCATGAAACGACATAATTTGGCGTTACGGGCGAAGACGTCGTTGGCGCAGCGTCTACCCGCTGATCTTGAGGAAAAGATCTCGTCGTTTCACGAGTTCGTGAAGGAGAAGCGTCAGGAGGACGAGTTTGACGATGATTGTATCATCAACATGGACGAGACGCCCATGTACTTTGACATTGTTCCCGGGAAGACGGTGGATGTGAAAGGACGAAAATCCATCAAAATTCGGACAACCGGAAGCGAGAAACGTCATCTCACCATCGTGCTTGCTGTGACGGCAGCGGGTGACGTTCTACCGCCAATGATAATATTTAAGGGAAAGCGTCAACTAAAATTCCCTGTTCCAAAAGGATGGATCGTGTGTGTCCAGCAGAAAGGCTGGATGGACAGTGTTGTCATGTTACGGTGGATTAATGAAATTTTGTTGAAGTTCACCGGCAAGGAGCGCGCGCTGCTAGTGGTGGACTCGTTCCGTGGACATCTCACCGACGACGTCAAGAAGGCGCTACGACGTGGCAACGTTGTATCGGCGGTAATTCCGGGCGGATGTACGTCGAAGATCCAGCCTCTGGACGTCTCCATCAACAAACCCTTCAAGGGTGAACTGAGGAAGTGCTGGAGTGGGTACATTCGCGAGGCTGCAGGCAAAGCCAGGGACAATCCGGAGCAGCAGCGGCTCAAGGCGGCGGACAAGGGAGACGGTCGTGCGTGGGTGGAGAAGGCCGTCGATTCCCTCGAAGGAGCAATCCGGCGCTGATCCAGAAGTCGTTCAAGGTCTGTGGCATCAGCAACAACCTGAACGGTTCGGATGACATTTTGTTGCGGAGTGACGATGCCACAGACGTCTTGAACTTGGACGACGACGACGACGATTACGAGTTCGAGGGGTTCACCGCGCAGGAAATACAGCAAGCTACGGATAGACTGTTTTCAGCCGAGTGACTCTCGTTCCAAGTGTAGCAAGGACACTGATATTTAGTTGTTTGTAATTTCTCTAGTGTCATGCCGTGTTTATTAGAAGCATTAAGAATGTTCCAATGACGAATAGCGAACAGTGTAGACCCTGATCAGACTGCACATTTGCGCAGGCTGATCTGGGGCTACGCTGGTCGCAACCCCAATTTGGCACATTTACTCATGACGCATCACATATTATATATTGTGGTGGTCACTCATTTGAATCATCTACATGAGATCACAACATATATTATCTGTGTGTGTTTGAAGTTGAAATAAAGGTAGTACATGTATGTACTACGTACATTAGTTGTCGTGTTTAATTAAATAATTGACCTAATTTAGAGACGTTGTTTGTTTGTTCTTTCCCAAATTAGACCCAAAATAGACGAATGAATAGCCTCCTTTTATCTCACCGATGTGAATGTGCAGCTGATCACGTTTGCACATTTCGTAAATTAATCCGAGCAAACTGGGAATAAGATCAATTATTGGTCCCAGTAACAAAGCAGCGCTAATTCCATGCTCGATTTCATTTTTCCCGGCATGCGTTCGTGCTCACCAATGGTGGAATATTAATTAGGTGTAAAGGCTGACCAATCGGAGATCGCATATCAGTCGCGCAGATTAACTCAACCCAGATTAAATAAATTGTTACAGCTCTGCTGAAATTTGTTTTCAATTTAGCCCACGCCCCCGGCGCATGTACACAAATGTGTACGTGACTAACTGGCCTTGTTTTCGTACGTCATAATTGAGCCAGTGCATGAGATAATCAACTTTATTATATAACTGAGATTTTCGCCGAGAATGATTCGACTTTTTTCTGCAAATATATCGGAAAGTTGATAACATTTTCAGAGCAAATGCGTAATAATTACTAATTTAATATTCGTCAACATTCGGTATCGTTTACAGAAAATGTACACTATTATCAGATTCATCTTCGTCGAAAATCTCACGTGATAAGCCTGATTACCTCATGAACTGGCGCAATATTATAACACTGTCGGGCAAAACATGGCTGGCAGACAACAGGTTTATGGGGCACTATACAGGTCTGTGGCGTTGAAAGGGTTAACTCTGTGTGTACTCAAACCCACATGTGGAATAGTCGGATGTGTGACACAAAGAAAATGACCATTACAAAAATATTCATTACCCCACCCACTTGATCTCGTACTATCTTATATTATTAACGTCATGTACAGTACGATACCAGGTGGGTGGGATAATGGGATTTTTTTTAATAGGCATTTATTTTGGTGTCATAGGTCCGAGTCTTCCACCTGTGCTCACCATAATGAGTAAACACAGATTGCAACGCACGAGCTTGTCACGTGACGTTGCAGCTGATGGAACAGGATATCGGTCATTGCGTCATCGAATGATGATGGCTCACGCGTTTACTACACTTTTTTTCTACACGCGTTTACAATAATGGATTGCACGGACCTGCGTAGATCTACATCTATACATGAATAAATAAAATGTTTTTAATATCATATTTTTATTCATATACTATGTGTACAAAGCTACAATTGGCATTCCGTATAATCGACTGTAAAGGGGCCAGATCGGTCGGGTGCTGAAAAGAGAAAGAATCGATGATTTCCCAGTATCAGCAAATATGGCCGCATTCCAAATATGGCCGCCGCTACCATATATGGAAACTAGAGTAATCATGAGAGATCACGTGACTAAAGATGGCGGCGGATGGAAACGGCTGCAACGTCCAGACAATAATTTTGCGAATAAAGTCAAATATATCAACAAATAAACACATTTTTGGGCTGATTTTGCAAAATTGTTTATTTATATACATATATGTGTAGATTATTTTTGTCACTTTTATCGATGTTTATGGGGAAGTATATTTTGCTAACGTGAATAATGAATAGAGCATTGTAGCGGTAATAGCCGATTACCGCTACGCATATAGTAGCTACCGTACTAGGCTACTCAAAAATTAATTACGCTCCAACAACAACACATTTTATGGACGCACTTGCCTATTTTCGTGTCCGAAAATTTACGATTTGAGAATATTATCAAATGTTAGCTTGTCCGAAAATTAAGAGTACATGAAAATAATTAATTTTCTACAAAATGAGCTTGTCCGAAAATAAAGGGTGTCCGGAAATTTACGGTAAATACGGTAGTCCGCCATTTTGGTCTGTCCCGTCTCGCTAATATCGAGCGATCGGACGGACGGACGAACGTCCACACAGACGGACGAACGGACGGACAGACGTACGAACGGACAATTACCGACGAATACGTACGTGTATATTTCGAGGTATACGTCGGTCTATCGACGATCATAAGACCCCTTTTCGCAGGAATCGATAACGGTAAGGGAAGTCATATTACCTCCCAGGATCAAGAACGATAACTCTCAAAGATCATAAGACCCCTTTTTGCAGGAATCGGTAACGGTAAGGGAAATTATATTACCTCCCAGGATCAAGAACGATAACTGTCAACGATCATAAGACCCCTTTCGAAGGAATCGGTAACGGTAAGGGAAGTCATATTACCTCCAAGGATCAAGAACGATAACTCTCAACGAGTCTGGGATGCTGTATTTTCTTAAATTAACCGCTTCAAATCCTCTGTGTATGCGTAAGTCATAGTTTGTTTTTTTTTCTATATTTATATGGCGGCCATTTTGAATTTAAAAAAAAAAAAAAAAATGGGTTTATAGTCGATATATATTATTTCGAGGTCACTGATTACGATTTTCGAGGTTTCAGATCGATGGAGTGAAAAATAAAAGAAATGAAAATGTGGGTATTTTATTTTTGCTATTTGCCCAAGCTTCCATTTTTCATTATGTTTTTTTAGTCAGAATTATAGGTACCTACGTACAAAATTTGGAACATGACGGGCAAATAATTTCTTAGTTATGCAGCTTTTAAGTTCATTACTGAATGCGCATGCGGGGAAGCCATGTTGAATTTTAATTTTTAGTCATAATTATAAGACTCGACATTGGGTATCTGTATACAAAATTTGAGGGTGATCGCTCCAAACAGACAAAATATATATTGACTGATTGAAGTTTTATATTGTTTTAATCGCTAATTACCGCGTGCGTGATGTTGGCTTTTGGTTTACTAATAGGCCTTGTGAATATATGTCTACATTGCAAATTTGGTGAACCTAACACAAGGAGTTTTAGAGTTATTAAGATTTAAAGTTTTGGACGAGTTCATTTCAATTAGTAGGGACATTGAGTGCTATAACTTCGCGTTTCAAAACGTCAAAATGTATCCAGGTCACATTATACATGTATTTATATTCATCGCGTGGTAACTAAAATATGCAGCCCATTCAACTCGTCACGCCAGCAACATCACTGTCTTAACAAATCTCCACACTCTGTTTTCACTAAAACACACTTTTCCGTATATATCACTTTAAACGTCCTGTTGCGATGACGGTAATAGCGAGAATGAAAATTTGAAAAGGGCGCTCGAGTATATATATATATATATATATTAGTCATCAACACGTGTCCACCATTTTTGAAATATTTAAGCCGATTGTAAATACGGAATATTCCACATAAGACGGAGCAATTTTCACAGCGGGGTATCGTCGCGCATCGATGATCGGTGAGTCACAAGCTATACAATGGAGCTTGCCGCGTACGGTTAATCTTTTGAACAATATACGATTCGCCGTGAATAGAACACAATCGACTGCGGTAATTAATTATGATTACTGATCGCGTTAGAATTTTTGGCGCGAAATCTAGGGGTCACTGAGGTCACACTTCGCACTTCACCTTCCACTCTGTGCGGGCTCACCCTATACTACTATTAACTCATTGGTCGAAATGATTACTCATCGTGTTAGAATTTTTGGCGCGAAATCTAATAGTGTAAATACGGAATATTCCAGATGAGACAGAGCAATTTTCACAGCAGGGTATCGTCGCCCATCGATGATCAGTGAGTCACGAGCTATACAATGGAGTGTGCCGCGCGCGGTTAATCTTTTGAACAATATACGATTCGCCGTGAATTGAACACAATCGACTGCGGTAATTAATTATGATTACTCATCGCGTTAGAATTTTTGGCGCGAAATCTAGGGGTCATGCTACATTCTACACCTTCCACACTGTGCGGGCCCACCCTATACTACTAATATTAATACTTTTATAATGGGCAATAACCCAATTTAACTCCCAGGTAACAAAGAGCCAAAGAGAACTAGAAAATGTGTTCGTAGAACACGGATGCCCCACCTACTGCTTTGATAGTAAACAAAGCAAAACACTAAGTTGAAAAGGGGAAGATCATCCATGACCCGGGGGTCGATCAAAAATCAATATTTCCGCATCTAATCATCATAAGGAAGCTACATACCAAGTTTCAGGTCTGTAGCTATTACAGTTTCAATGTTTTACGAGTTATAAGACAAAATTACAAAATTCTAAGTCAAAAAGGGGGAGATAATCCATGATCCAGGGGTCGAACAAAAAATCGAAATAAACTTTGTGCATAGATAATCATAAGGAAGCTACATACCAAGGTTAAGGTTTGTAGCTAGTACAGTTTAAAAGTTTTACGAGTTACCAGGTTGGTGACGGACGGACAGGACGGATGGACAAGGGTAACACTAAATGACCTCTTCACTAACCAAACTAGGCAAATCTTGTTAGTTTACGCCGTCATGTTTGCCTGATCCCGTATTCAACCTGCTGCATTGGTAGTAGTGTGTACTGTAATGTATTTTTACTTTTGTGTTTGCTACATTCTTGTAACCAATGTGTTTTGTCATCTTTAGACCACGGAGAACAACACTGGGGTTGGTTCCATTTTTTTTAACAATTACTTCGGCCATCATCTTGGATTTCAAAATGGCCGCCCTGAAATGCTGTATTCCTTATATATACACTTCTAATACAGGTAGAAGATTGATTTGTTTTTGGTGATAATCATCTTTTGACCACAAAGAACAATACCAGTGTTATTTTCATGTTTAACAACCCCCATGGCGGCCATCTTAGATTTAAAAATGGCCACCCTGAAATCGTATACAATATATTGTAATATTTATATCTACATGTATAATGCAGATAGTAAGTTGTTTTTTTTCGGCTATTCCATCTACATACTTAAAATAATAAAAATGGGATTGGTTCCACTTTTTCTGATAACAGGTATGGCGGACATTTTGTTTTCAAAATGGCCTCTATGTAAACAATATTTCTCATGTCTTCACTACGTACTTGTCTTTAGTAAAGTGTATAGGTTGTGTTGACTTTTTTGCTACGTTCTACGTTCTTGGAACAAAAGTTCTTTGTGTCATCAAAGAAAACATGAGTTGTTCCTATTTTTCTAATTTCCAAAATGGCTGCCGTGAAAATCATATAATTCTGACATAATCATGCACAAATCATTTGGACTGATTTTTCCCCTGACTATAATCAGTATTGAAAAGTCAATTATATATGACTAAAGTCAATTTCAAGTCACTGTTTATGACAAACATGTTAGATTTCAAAATGTCCATGGTGTGTATGCAGGAATGTTCTTAATTATGGATACAGAGCTTTCAAGCAGTTTCATCAACATCTGCATTAGAATCTCCATCTTGTTAGTGTTCCAGAAAGCTGGCACAATCACACTCAAAATGCGGTCAAAGGTGTTGCTTGCATACAATGTATACCCTATACAAAGTTGTATGCAGGAAAGTGAGGAAGAACTGTCGAAAAGACAGTATTTGTATGATTAAATGACTTTTCGGCATTAAACGCCATGTTCACATGTTCAGTATGAGTAGACGACGTGAGTACAATGTCAGATTGATTGTTGGAGAGGTTGAATACAATCTCTACATAATACAGAATTGTATGCAGGAAACTGTAGAAAAATGGCCACGTTCAAAAGGAAGTATCATTATTGGTTCCATGGTCATTATTATTATTTACGATTACCATATGGTCTTAAGAGATCACAACTCCCGTGTCAATTTAAGAGTGATCAGTGTCTTGATGGTCGAAACTGCGTTTCACTTGTTGAACTTGTCATATTATGACTTGACAAAGCCAGAGACACTGCATTATAGTGTGCCACAAAGGCAAGCCAATGGCTAATGCTTCCAATCATTGATTCTCGCAGAAAATTAATATGCTCTGATTGAACATGAATAATGAGGCATGATATTTGGCCGGAAACGGTTTCGGTATGTGTACGGACTGACTGTTCAAATGGGGTAAGAGCACCTGCCTCTCATATCCATTACATAAATACTCTATCCATGTTGTCACAGAATACATGATATTTTACTGCTGCTGAAGCAATATGGCCTGGCAATGAAACACGTTTCTGGCAAAAACATACTAGTTACTGATACGCTATCCCACGAGTCAGTAACATACATATATTCTAACTTTATTAAGGGTATGAATTCACAGGTACATGTAGTATTCGCGAACTTACCTGTCGGTGATCACGCATTGCAAGAAATTGCAAACTTGACGTGAGTAAGATGCACAATTGATTCCGCAAGACAAACAAGTCTAAAGGGATAACTCAATTTCAGAACACAATGTCCACAGAAGAAAGTGGCGTTATGGGATTACGGAGAGTAGTATATGAGAGTCAAAAAGATACCACCTCCTGATGGAAGCCCCCCGCTACGCGCGGTGCCTCCCATCAGGAGGTGGTATCATTGTTTACTCTCATATACTACTTGGATTTTCCCCCACTGTTATCACGGTATGTATGTGAAGAATGGGAAATATTTTTCATATATTTCTGGCATGAGAAGTTACACCCTATTAGAGATAAGAAATCCCTATGTTATACTCAGTATATACAGTGATCTGTCATACCTACCAACAATTTACACCCTATTAGAGTATAATACAGCAATCTGTCATAAATATCAACTGACACCCTATTAGAGATAAGAAATCCATAAGTTATACTCAGTATAATACAACAATTTGTCATACATTTATTAAAAATAAAATAACAACTGACACCCTATTAGAGATAAGAATCCATTGGTTATACTCAGTATAATGTCTACCATAAAGCAAATGAGAGAGCAAGCTAAGAGTTGGGGAATTTCCCTAAGAGGTTTGAGACTCAAGAAAGCTATAGCAGATAGGATAAGTGACGCGCGAGCCGTCGTCTACGAGGAGAGGCTGCGGCGTGCGGTTTCGAACGGACAACTGCCTGCCGACCCAGAAAAACGCTCCGAGAAATTGGAGAACGAGACGACGGCCAGTCTGCGTGCCACCGCTTACACGCAGCATGTAAAAGAAGATCCCAGCGCGCGCAGAAAACCACTATACAAGGCGTACTACAATAAGATTTATCAAGGGTTGGTGGGGAGACCTCCTAAGAGTAGGAGAGAGCTCGCCAGAGATTTGGTGGAGGAGGGTCCCAAGGTTCTCGCCGAATATGCCAAAGCTAGGGAAACTGTTGATAGAGGTAGGAGGAAGATAGTATGGACTTTCGAGAGGGGGGTAGATGGGGAGATCGCTAATCGCATAATGAATAAAATTCGCCCAGAGATGACCACGGCATGTTATCTGAGGTATTCGATCGAGGTGAAGATGATCATCGATGCGCAACAACTTCTCATGGTAGCGGGAAAACTCCCCGACTGGTTAAGACAGAAAAAGGGAAAGTATTCCGTCCACAAGTACGACGACTACTTGTGTGTCTGTTTAGGTGCATAGCCATCCACCGTGGAGGGAGACCCGACTGCTGTTGTGAGAAGGCACGAGCTCTGGCTGGCGAATACCTCGGGCACGATAACGGACTGGGTAGTAAGGGAATCCCCCTGGATGATATTAAGAAGGTCGAATAGCGCTTCAAGCTGGGCATTCACGTTTACGAGCCCACCGCCGATGGAGTGTGGTACCTAATGAAGTCTCCGGCAAACTACGACGCGGTTGGGGAGAAGATCATGGCGATAGGAATGTTTGGAGGTCACTCGTTCCTCATAACGAACCTCCGCAAGATGACGAACGAGTACGGGTGCTCCGGATGTCAACAACGGTTCACAAAGTCGTGTAACATGCACAGGCACGCGACCACCTGCATGGGTGGGAAGACCGTGGTGATATGTCCAGGTAAGAGGGTAGAGAGACCGCAGTCGGCCTATGAGAAGGTGTTCTATCCCAAGGGGTCAGCGAGTGCGATGTCGATTCGATGGTTGAGCAGAGAAGAGGAGAGGGTGGGAAAGCACATACATCACGCGAGATGCGGTCACGGGGGCGAGAGGTGGGTGGCCGGCGATCCGGTAGACGGCTACTGTCACGAAATCAAGACCGTGTTTCACGGATGCCACTGGCACGGGTGTCCGACACATTGCGTGAGAGGTAATGCTAGATCGATGTACGAGAGGACGAAAATTCAAGACGCTAAGATAAAGGAGGCGGGTTACGAGCTGGTGGTGATGTGGGAGTGGGAGTGGTTGAAGGAGGCCCATTATCAACAACCACCGCGCGAAGAGGAGACGACTCTGTACCCTCACCAGATAGTCTACGACTTCGAGGCGTATCTCGACAAGTCGAAAATCACGCGACCCACCAAAGACCTGACCTTCGAGGTCGAGCACGTCCCTATATCGGTGTCGTTGGGGGATACGATGCACGAGGGGATCACCCACATCTGTGAACGAGACCCCGACACTCTGGTCGAGACGTTCGTGACCGAGCTGCAGAGGAGAGGTAAAGCCATCAGGGAGGGGGTTAGGAAGAAGTATCTGCTGACCGACATAGAGATGCTGTCGAAACCTCAGCGAGAGAAGATCATCTCGTGGATCGACCAAGTCCCGGTGGTGGGGTTCAACTGCAGCAGGTACGACCTGAATCTCATCAAGCGGTACCTTGTCGAGAAGTTGGCGGCCACAGTGAATAAGGTGATGGTCGGAAAGAGGTCCAGCACGACGATGTTTCTGTTTACCCCGGAGTTCAGATTTCTCAACATCATACAATATCTGGGACCCGGTACCAGTTAAGACCGGTGGGTTAAGGCGTACGACTGTAAAACGGTAAAGTCTCACTTCCCGTACGAGTGGTTCGATTCACCAGAAAAATTCGACCATCCGGGGCTGCCCGACTATCCCGAGTGGTACTCGAAGTTGAAGGGTGAGTTCCTACTGTCGCTATCTGAGTGGAAAGAGTGTAAGAAGGTATTCCGAGAAAAGGGGATGAAGACGTTCCAGGAATGGTTGCAACACTACAACGACTTGGATGTCGGACCGTTCCTGGAGGCACTGACTAAAATGACGGAGTTCTACAGGGGAAGAGGCGTGGACATACTGAAGGACGCTGTGTCTCTGCCTGGTGTTTCCCTTCAGTACCTGCACCGCGGGTCGATCGATGGGAAGGCGGACACGCCCGAGCTGTGGGCACCGAAGGATGAGACTTACGTGATGATGAAGGAGGGATTGGTCGGTGGTCAGTCCATAGTGTTCTCCAGATACGCAGAGGCTGGCAGGTCGACGATCAGGGGTCAGGTAGGGAGTCGGGAGGAGAAGATGTGCCAATGCGCTGTATCTGTCTACTCTGTCGAAAGACATGCCGTGCGGGGAGGAGACGATATGGACGTGTGACGACCCGGAAAGACAGTCGTATATAGACTGTTTAGTGAGGAAGGTCAGGAATGACAAGTGGTTCGGATTTGCAGAGTTCGATATAGAGGTTCCGGAAACGTTGCGAGACAACTTCTCTGAAATGTCGCCGCTGTTCGTTAATCGAGAAGTCGACGAGACCGAGGTTCCTCAGCACATGAAGGACCAGGACCGGGAGGAAAAGGGTCGAAGGACAGAGAAAGCTCGTTGGGGTACTGTCCGCCAAGAAGATGATCATATACTCCCCGCTGCTAAAGTGGTATCTGGAGCACGGTCTGGTCGTCAAGGCGGTGCATAGGGTGATAGTCTACACGCCCGACAAACCGTTCCAATGGTTCGTTAAAGAGGTCACCGCTGCCAGACGGAAGGGGGACGTCGACAAGAGCAAGGCGGTGTTGGCGGAGATATTCAAACTGGTTGGCAATGCGTGTTGTGGCAAGCTGATAGAGGCTCAAGAGAGACACATGAACACCACTTATACGAAGGATGAGAAGACTGTCGACCGGGCACTGAGGTCGGCGTGGTTCGAAGACCTGGAGGAGATTGGGGAGGCTTACGAGATATCGAGCAGGAAGACTCGAGTGGTGATCAACAGACCGTTTCAGTGTGGCATAGCGGTCTACGAGTTGGCCAAGCTCCGGATGCTGGAGTTCTACTATGACTTGTTGGACAAGTACGTGGATCGCGGATAACTGATACAGATGGAAACTGATAGCATGTACTTCGCGGTGTCGGAGAAGACGCTGGCGAAGGTGGTGAGAAAGAAGATTCAACAAGGAGAAGGCCGAGTGGTTGGCGTGGGACGCGTGGAGCAACAGAACTCCGGGACTGTTCAAGCTGGAATTCGAGGGAGATAGAGCCATCGCGCTGTGCAGCATGTGTTACTACGTGAGCGGTGACGAACAAACTAAGCACTCGGCCAAGGGGATGTCGAGGAGATCTAACGATTTGACTTGGGGGAGGTACAAGAGTGCTCTCGAAGGGGGTAGGGACATGGCGGAGAACAGGGGATTGCGAATGGTTAACGGTGTGATGAAGACGTACAAGCAGGAGAAGTTGGGGTTGTCGGCGTACTACGACAAGTGGAGAGTGATGGAAGACGGGGTACACACCGAGCCTATAGAACAGGTAAAAAAAACTAAAGACTCTGACGAGAGTCTGACCGACGATGACGACGGACGGTCCGGGGGTAGCTGGGTGTACCGCAAGAAGTTCTTCGCGAACAAACCCGCGCAATGGACCATCATCCAAATAGTAGAACACGGGCTCATTGGGTTTGGTAATAGATCGATCTAGATTATATACATTGAGAGACCACACGGGATCAGTCGCGCGGCGGCGGCCACCTTCAAGCTCTCCCAGTTGATAGAGGTACCGGACGGTAACATCCGATGGAAGTCGTTTCTCCGCTAAACCAACGGGTCGCCACCGCGAGACAGCAGATGGTTTGTGCGACACCGTTTTCGAATTGATGGCATCTACAGGCTTTTTACCGATCAATCTGGTCACCTCACCGTTCAGTGTGGAGACCACGGCGGGCAGCCTGGTCACCCACTCGGTCGATCGCGAATGAGGGTCTACAAGTTCTTTGGCATATTGGTGCCCGAACAACCTCTCAGCCAGGGTTCGATTGAACCGCTCCACGATCCCCTGGTCCCGGTGGATGTTGACGCGGCCGCGTCTGACAGAAATGTCGTGTTTAGCCAATAGATGAGAGACTCTCGGCCGGGATCGACCTGGAGAAGATTCGGCCATTTGAGAGGACTCCTCTTATATATTCGGGAAATAGCCTCGGCCACCTCCTTAGACTCTTTAGTGGCCAGTGGCTCAGCTCCCTTATAGCGACTCGCTACATCAACGATTGTCAGTGCGTACTTGTACGTCTTGCGATCGACACGATCGTGAGGGAGAAACAGGAGATCTGCTTGGTGGACTTTCGGGAATTTCGAGCGCGAATATTGTGAGGCGCGGGCAAATACATCTGCCAGATGGCCTGCCTCTTTAGCCATTCCTTGGCTGCGTTGGAAACCTTGGTCGCCGCCGCGAGGTTCTTTTTTATTATTGCTTATTGCTTTTGCTTATTGCTTTTTCAATATAGTAGCTGAAGAAACCCACCACACCCATTCCCACGACAATGAACGCGATCTCGCAGTTTTTTTGGGGCTCGAGATCCAGCGGCGCGAGAATTTTCTGCGGATATGCCAGCTTGTACTCGCGCATATTTGCACGGCGTGACTCTCGCGGCGAAGCTCTTCGTTGATCCAGTCCACACGGTTGGTTTGTTTTTCCGCCCATGCTTCCTGTGCGCTATTGAGTTGTTCTGTAGCTAAATCGTGACGCTTACGCTCATCACCCGAGTCTGCTCCTATTAACGAGAAAAAATAGTTGCTACCGCCGAACGCCCCTGCGCTCACGACTGCACTAAGCATCAATAGTCCAATCGAAGCCATTTATTTCCATATATTAGCAGGTAGAATTCCAGCTTTAATTAGATAATCTCGAAATTGCGGACGCTACATTCAAGGTCACGAGACCTACGTCTCTCGCAGTCATGTCCAATTTGGGAGAGGGCCCTCCGAAGGCCATCTTTGATAGTCGTGCAAACCCGATTCTGAGACCCAATATCACCACGGCGTGATAAACCGCATTCACTATCATTTTACCTTCGTTTTCAGCCATTATATTTATTGCATATAAAAGGGATCGTGATTAATGTTTAAATGGGGCGCAATCGGTTTCGTAACTTCCTTCGCAACAGTGTTGGGGGTTGTCTCGAAAGATATTTCCACACACACACGGTGCCCACAACTGCCAGACCACCACCAACAACCCACGGGGTGATCCAGGTAGGAGCTACAGCAATCGGGGATTGCACTTCCAACTCCAATTGCGATTGGGGTTCAAAAGCAGGAACAGCAATCCCCGATTGCAACGAGTGTTTGGCCTCTCGAAGCTCGGCGAGTATTTTATCTTGTTTAGCTTTTCGGGTGGCAGCCGCTGCCTGCCCAGCTGCCTGTCTTTTTGGGTTTTTGTGTTGTGTAATCGGATTCAACAGTGTTGAACCTAATTCACGAATTGGAACTGGGGATCAATCGGAGTTGGAAGTGCAATCGGGAATTGCGGTTCCGTCACTCTCGCAGGTGCTTGCCGCTCCTGGTCCAACAGGGTTGGGGGTGCGTCTTGTGACATCATTTCCTGAGCTTATAGTTCGTGGGCATATATGTCCAAATTGACAGTGCTTAGCCGTGGTCAACGCAGTTGTCAGCGGAGCTAAGTACATTCCAAACTTGTGATAAATTGAGCAGCAGGCTGTTCTAAGAGTGTGTCCTACAAAAGGGTCAGTCTCTAGATCACCAATCAACCCCGCGGTGTCAGATATAGGGAGAATTGCACTGACAGCGGTAGCGTACAAATGAATAGCCGCCGATCTAAGAGTTTTCGTCATCTCTGCCCCCAATTTAGATTCGTATCGCGCATACATTTTATCAACCTCGACATCTGACATCATGTCCACCTGACAAACTGAGAGACGCCGACCGAAATACCGCTCCGATTGTCCCCCAGCAACCAGCGCAGCTAGCCGCTCGCGTCGCGTCGTGTTTTCATTTCCTTTCAGGAAAGATACCGTATCGGCAGTCGTGCCATCTTTCAGGGAAGATATCGTGTCGGTTCCTACAGGTCCAGTCGTGTCGGCAGTCGACACGACTGTCTCTTCCATTAGCTGATCGAGAAGTTCGTCGCAGTTCATTATTTTATTTTTAATAATTAGTACTATTCTGACTATTGCCAAGCGCACCACCCGATACTTATGATCACAGTTAACCATTGTTCAGCATTTGTTCAACATTTGTTAAGCATTGTTAAGCATTGTTCAGCAATTGCTCAGCATTGTTAAGCATTTGCTCAGCAGTTACTAACGAGCGTTAATCAATTGCTCAGTAATTAATTGATAACTTCGTAAGCAGTTGGTTGATCAGTATTTAGCAGAAGCTTGGCGTGCTTAATTTCCGAAAGTATCTGTCGAACCTCCAGGCGCTCCTCGAGCGTTGGGATAACGTCGTTCTCTCGAAGACAGCCATCGAATGAGTCTCGGTCCTTGCAGTGAAAGAGGGCGACCCATTTTGTTTGCTCGTGCAGATCCTTGAGGATGGCGTTGTACTTCTGAGTGGAGATCCATACGCTTTGCCCCGCATGGCGGCCAGAAAATGCGAGCTCGGAGAGCATTTCCTTCTTTTTGGTCATCGCCGCCTTGGCCGAGCAGTCGTCAATCACGTATAGGGTGGGCTCGACCTGGAATCTTTGGTAGAAGCCGCGCAACCAATCGTGAAGCCTATCACCGGGGTCAATAACGTATACCTCAGGGTCGGTCCATATCCACGGGTGTCAGTGATAAGTCTCGTTGTGCCGCACAGTGGGACACAGGATCACAATGTGTCGAAAGATATCGCGGTAGGACCCTTCGAGCAAGTCGAGGATGAAAACCGTTTTTCCGCATCCTCTCTGCCCACATATTATGGCAAACTTTATTTTTATTTAAATCTTTAGATTTAGTAGAGTGCTGATACGTATCGACCATCTTCGATGTTGAGTTGTGCGTCTGTGATTATATATAAGTACACGTTCAATGCACCAGCTCCATCCGCCTCTTTGGTTATCTGGATCGTCACACCCTCGCTAGCGTTCTCAAATTGGCGTCCACTACCGTGCATTTGGTCGTTGTCGCTGACTCGCATGTCTAGCCATAACGCGTATTTGGTAGTAAGGAACTGCGCGAGGGAGATGTCCGAGAGCTGCAGGTCTTTGGCAACCGCGGCAACCTCCGGGGAGCTTTTTGGGCTTTTTGGCTTCGTCCCACTGCTGGTGCGCGCGAAGGCCCTGGCTGTATAGTTGATTGGGGACTCCCTCGATCGTCACCTGTACCTTTGTGATTTTGGGGTTATAGAATTTATCGCTTTTTCTAGTCCCGAGCTCGAACCGACCCTCCTCGAACAGCACCAGTATGCCTTTCATCGAGCGTGCGGGGACGTTGACGTTAATATTCCACAATGTGTCGCTTTTGTCTTTCTTCATCTTGCGATAGCGAAGAACTCGGTCGTAAAGTATGGCAACGCGCCCGGCGTACTGGGTTCTGATCAATCGAGCGAGTTCGGGCATCGTGACCATGTCGTACTCCAACGAAACATTCTCGATCGTATACGTCGATGCCATGTCGGTGGCTATGAGAACTCGGCCGTATTCGAGGCGATCAGCCAAAGCACTCTGATAGGGCATGTGACTCTCCAGCACCTCAAAGTCGAGCGGGATGTAGAAGCGGTTGCCGTAAGCGGCCGCGATCGCGTTGTCGCTCGCGTCGTTATCTACCTTGTTACCAGCCCCTATTCTAAGTCTGGTTACGTTCTTATTTCTGCTGGTGTCAATACCCTGATAGACCTCATTTTCGCGCTCTTGCGCCGTCTTCCACAGGTCCTGGTAACAATGGTAGACGTCATTCTCGTCGATCGACATCACCTCATTACCAGAAATCTTTATCATGGTCTTCTTGACGATGGTGCGACCTAGGTTCTGAACGACGGTTCGGTCCACGTCTGTCGATGTCAGCGAAATAGTGAAAGCGAGGCGAACAGTCCCAGGCACAATGACGTCGCTAGCTCCGAGGTTGGGGAAGCGGGCCAACAGCTGCTGGTTCTGGTCGATCGTCGATGGGTTGTTCGTAATAACGACGCTCTGTCTCACGCCTTTCGCCCCAAGGGGCTCCCGCAGTCTGCGGTATGGATTGAGTTTGCGGCCGTATTGACTCGAAGACATATTTAAATACTCTATTAAACACGTATGGTTTTTTCTTTAATACATCGTTAAAAATGAATGATGAAAATACGGAAGAATCCGGTCGCGGCCGAGACGATGACATCGATGATGATGATGATTTCGAGGATTCCCTCACAACCTTCGACGAAACACCCGTCATAGAGAATCCACCCGGCGAGGAAATAGGTGGCGCTACCGGTGGTCAAAGTCGGGAATTACTCGAGTCAGCTGTAAACGACTACTACATCAGTTTGGCAGAAAAAGGTCTGGTCCCGTCAAAGGTCTGGTCCCGTCTGTCAGACTGACTACTCCAAGTTCGAAGTGGATCAGACCGGCAGGTTGCGACTATGATCAGCACCAAATGTCCCAATCATCAATAAAAATACCGGACAACCTCTAGCGCTGAGCACCATTGCCGGAAACCAGGGCGGTGGCGAAATCATAAGGGACGAACTAGGATTCACGGATTGGAAGAGGGGTAAAACAATTATGTCAGCACGCGCTGTAGAGACCCTACAGTCTACCGACGAAACGCTGGCGAAGACGGACGCCGCGATAGAAACTGCCGAGCTCAGCGAGGGTCGAACGATGACTTACCTCTTCGCGAACTCCGTGGACTCGATAAGTTTATGCAAACGGTCCGGGGCGAATTGGTGAGAGAGAGCAGCTCTCGGCATGACTATATCAACCATAGTTCTAACTATCGAACTGCTCGTAGGCGGTGCGGCGACTGAACCCGCGCCAGCACCCGTGCCATCCGGCGGCGCCAAGGAGTGGGCAAAAAAGCATCTAAAAGCCCTAGCCAATCTCCTAGCTAAATTAGCCGGAAAGGCGGCTGCCGCACTGCCTGGGTTGATCGGGAGTGTCGTCTCCTATTTGTTATCTATATTATCAAAAACAGCCGGATGGCTCGCCAAAAATACTTGGGCTTTAATATTGGCGATCACCGGTCTTCTACTATTCTCAGCCCGAGAGCTCCTAAAACCAAAGCACAAATAGTCCGATCACCACGAGGGCGACGACGAGTCCTAATTTCTCCTCCTCGTGGGTTGTACTTCCCGCTCCTGTTCCAATTCTTCCAATTTCACCCAATCTGTGATTGGTGTTGATGATTGGATTGGGTGAACTGGTGGAACCCAATTTTTCCAATCGCGATTGAATTGGGGGTGCATCCAATTTCGATTGGTGTGTTGATGATTGGATTGGGGATTTTATGAAATCTTTTTCAAATTTATTTGAATTTCCAAACTCAACTACCAATCGAGATTGGATGAACCCGACCGTCTTGGGGGTGCGCTTGATGATATCTGCGTTCACGTTCCCGTTGTGGCCGATTTTTTGATTGGCGGTGGCGATTACGATCTGATTATTGTAACTGTCAACCGGGTCGTCTCGTAGTATCATATTGCTCGGCACAATATAAAGACCTATTCCAAATACAGTCTACTGGGGTGCTGGCATTCTGCAAAACATCTTGATACCGCCTGATCGCATCCGGGAGGTCCACCGGTTTGTTGATTGCGTCCTCGACATTTGCCAAGAACTGTTTTTGTGCGTCAAACGCCTTACCGTTTCCTATTATAGAAATGCGCGCTTGCGCCTGTGCGCCGAGGATGGCCCAGACGTATGTGCGAATGGAGTCGTTGAGGCGGGTAACCCCACCCCTGGTGAACCCCTCCCCCCTACCCAAAATGAAGGTCCCCAAGCCGATCTCGACGCGTTCGTTTTGTTCTATGTAGTCGATTCTAGCATCCACGATGTATTTACACCTGGCAAACGTACAGTTAACATTTGGGTCATTTCGTGTATATGTCATGTTTGTAGGATTAAAAACCCCAAGACTTGTGTCCGTTACGATGTAACCATCTACAGATATATCACCTAACCTACCATTTTTAGTAACTGTTTTCTGTTTCCAGTCGGTATTTTTAGAAATCTGAAATTCATTGCATATTCTTTCGTAGGCTTTGTGGTCGTATGGGCTGTATAGAGGGTCCCAATTATCCTCTTGGGGGAGTTTCACGCTCATCTCTTTGAGAATCCTCCTAATAGTGTAGTAGACATGAAAAGTATAAACACTTTCGCAGAAAGCGGTCAGATTATGCTCCATGTGGTTTATGTAAGAAACACCACACCCGGTTGTGGCACACCACACAGCAAAATTTAACTGGTTCTGCCAAAACTGCATCGGTGTTGCTTTCCACGCGTCTAGGGTTTCTTGGGTAGTAATTTTGGGCAGCCTATAATTATCAAAAAGTTGTATCAAATCCGGTGTCTTCGTTTACTCTTATTGTTTGGTTTATTAGCTTTCTAATTAAGTAGTGTATTCCTACCGTTAAGTAGTACACACCTCCCCCAGCGTACTTTGCCTTTGAATTGAAGCTAAATGCCTTGGTATTCAACGACATTTTAATCAGAGTTTATTATGTTTGCTACTATCACTAATGTTCAAAAAGAGAGTTGTGAACTTCAGAAGTCAATCGACAACTGCAGTGGAAAACGCCGGGTAGGCCTCAGATCAATCACCTTTACGGTTGGGTGGCGAAACTTGGGGGAGCACGAAGGGTTTTACTATGTGAAGGATGGACAACAAGTAAGTGTAAAGCTACCTCCCGGACTGTGGGGAGCAAGACAGCTCATAGACTTTTTTTCCACAGAGCTTGGCGACGAACCCAACCTCACAGTATCGAAGGCTACCGGGCTCGCAACATTAACAGCCCCCGACGGTGCTGTGATAACTATATCAGACCCATTAGGCATTCACCTCGGTTTCAGCCGCCCACTTAATAAGATTGTTTCCCCTCGGGGTCAAAAATTTGTTGGAGATGTGCCTGTGGATCTAGCCTTTACCAAAACCCTGAAAATACATTTGAACCAGTTGAACATGTCGTACAACTTGTTGGATGGAGCCCCCAGCACACTACTTAAAACAGTGCCCGCCAGTGATTGTTATTTTGGGGAGACAATGACATTAGACTTCCCATTCCCCGAGATGAAAGTTTTGGAATCTGGACACATCCACGAATTTAAGGTCTCTATTCTCGACGACCAGGCTAAAGAGTTGAATAACTATTATCCGATATCGGTCGTTCTCGAAATTTCAAAGTAATTCAAAGAATTAAACTCATGTTCGTAATAGAATTTATAACAACCAACATTATGAGTATATACGGGCCAGATAGTTCTTCCAAATCCAATCGCGATTGGTTGTCCCCATCGAAATACAAATTCAATTCGCGAATTGAGGGTGGTGGATTCACCCCGACAGAGAGTGATTTTTTAACTACCGGGAAAACCGTAGCACTGGTTGATGACACGGTGACTTCAGCTACAAAGCACATTCGTAGAAGTATAACATAACTGAGAACGGACGTCCTAACATCTATAGCACAAGTTCACCAAGAGGCCCGGACGGGGATTGAGGAAGTCCGGACAGGTATTGAGAAAGTCCAATCAGATACACAGACGGACATTACGGAAGCCTATGGGATGTTGCGCTCTGAGGACCAGATAGCACTTACTGAACTAGGCGGAAAAATAACCGAATTTCGGGAAGAGGCCCATACAGAGCTTATGGAAGTTTCCGATAAACTGAAACGTGTTCGTAAAGACGCGAACAAAGCACTTGAGGATACCTCTGAAAAGGTTCGTGTTGAGGCCCATACCGCTATTGAGGAGCTTGCCGCATTGTTGGACACATCTGTAGAGCAGTTTAAGTTATTACACCTCATAAAACCCATCATAACAATTTGGGCTAAGAAGCGGGGCGCATTGAATGAGGGGATCTATGAATATTCGTTTGGTGCCAAAGCGAGCAATAGATATGGGGGATGCGTCATGACATCTCCAGGTACGGTTCGACGAATTGCGGTCTGTTAATGCTAAGGGTAAACCTGTGGGCGCGGTCATGGTAAACCTCGTACTGGATGGGGAAGAACGGGCGGTTGGAGTCACTAAACTCGCTGGACAGAGTTCAGGGGTGGTTTTGTTCGCCGGTGGCGATCCAATTAGACTTTCCGAAGGTAGTGTTATTAACTTTGTTACGAAAATCGCTGACCCAGCGAGTTCTTCCACTGTTGTGACATTGTTGATTGAACAAAATTTGTAAAATTTAAATATGAACGAATCACCGCTTCCGAGCACGCTAAAAGGTTTTGGCGAAAGAAGTTCAGATTTTAGGTTGGAAAATATTGTCGAGATGCAGCTCGGAGGGTAAATGCTAAAAAATATAGATGAGCTGCAAATATAGCGGAGGGGGTGAGCACCTTGTTATCGTCTGTTTCTATACTAGGTGGGGCCGGAACCGCTGCATTGTTATCTACAGTCGTGGCTATTCCTATTGCCGCGGGTTTGAGTGGTGTAGCCACTGGGGCGGGACTGCTGTGTATGGCGTTCAGAGTAGTGGGAAGAAAATTCGAAAATAAAAGTAGAAAGCACGACAGAATATCGGTTCTCACGAGGTCTAAGAAAAATAGCATCGACGTTATCGTGTCCAAAGCGTTGGCCGATAACAATATATCGGATGCTGACTTTGAGTCGGTGGTGGAGGAGATGTCTCGATATGAGGATCTAAATATTACTATTAGAAGTAAGGCGCGCGTCACCCTTCCCAAGATTGAGAATACTGATTGGGATAAATTTAGGTTCAAATTGGCAGATAAAGTGGGGGGAAAAGTTACAACAATAATGTGAGTATGTCACCCACCGGCCACCATACATTTCTAAAAACGCAAACTGTCCATACCAGGAAGTAATCGTGTTACAACGTGACGCAATCACCTCTCTTATATATAGCGTCTCTCGATAGTAATACACCGGCGACTGTTGTGTGTGTTTAAATAAATACACACCGTGGCCTCGATAAGGTGAAATACACTCGGCTGTTCATAACCGTGTAATTGGAACATTGTCGTTTGCTGATAAAATATCGGGCGTGTTTATTCACTGAGCGCTGTATCTGTTAAACTTTATAGGCAAAACAGCGGTCGGATAGGAACGCCATTGCTAAGGTAAACAACCGGTATGACAACGGTGGTCGGATGGGAACGGTGTGTTTAACATTGAGAAAATATCGGTTATATCTTTATAACCGACTTTCTGATTTGAATTATTACTAAACGATAATGCTTGCGAGCACGTAATTCGTTGCTAACCAGTCGATGCGTAGCCTGAGTGCCACCGCATGGTGGACATAGCAGTGACTCGGATCTGGTCCCTACCCCGCAATGCCGACATGGACGAGGTGAAACGGAACCTCTTCTCATCCATTACCTGTGATGTTTGCAATACTCGTAAATACCGGTACGATGACATCTCTCGTAACTACCTGTCTTCAACCACGCACACTTTTTATATTTCGTAACTGCCTTCGTGGCCGTGTGGGCTAAGGCGCCACTCTATGGAGACGCGGCTGGACCTAAAACTTTTTTTCTTTTTTTTACAAACGAAATCGCTATGGTAAACAAGCATGACAACGGAGTTCCTATCCGACCGCTCGAGGAAGTATATGGTCTCGCAGTTCATGAAAAATATTCTCATCCATACCGTGATAACAGTGGGGGAAAATCCAAGTAGTATATAAGAGTCAACAACGATACCACCTCCCTGTGGGAGTCAACGCGCGTAGCGGGGTGGTTTCCAGGGGAGGTGGTATCGTTTTGACTCTTATATACTACTCGGAGATAAACTGAAAGGATCTAAACATAATGCTGACTCCTCTTGAGTCCAAAAGGTTGCAAGCCGTGCCCAATTGTCATCTTGGCATTCAGACATGTCTTAAACGAGGGCAATATATTATGTTCTGGTAAAATGGTAAGAAGACACTGAAATGCCAAATAAACTCTGATATCACACTATGTACCCGGCCACCCATGACAATGTGTTGCTACAAATATGTCCACATGGAATGAAAGACAATTGCTGGTAACACAGCATGAAATCCGCAATGGCCATTGGACAGTTGAAAGGGACTTACAGTTATCATAGTGTACCAAGTACACATGTGTCAGATGAAGTCTACCAGAAATTTGCTGATTTTGCAAGAATGGGGTTTCCTTAATGTCACATACTCTATGTAGCCAATTAATAATTCGTGTTTACGTGTAAATGATAACGATTACAGGTTTGGCATGTGGGAGCATTCCGTGAGTATTGTAATGGCATATTATTCTCATGTGTTTTTTTGCATGTCACTCCGACTAATTGCAGTAGCTATTTATTATATTTGTAAATGAAGGGCGAACACGACTGAAATGTTTACTAAAATTAGCTATGCATTTTATATTACGATTCAGTCCAATATCAGTTCTGCGCCCTGTACAATACATGAGAATATTGCCAATTTTAACATGTAACAATTGTAACGTGAATTTTCTGGACAAATTTCATTTACTCTATCGTGGACACATGTAAACACCAAACCCAGTCGTCTGTACATTCATTTTATTAAGTCATGTACGTTCACAGTGTATTGTAAATATTGTAAATGCTATTGCGACCAGGATATACCAGATCAGACAGTTCTGCTCTAAATGCACTGATTTATACGTCAGTAAGCTGCAATAAGGACATGATGTGAAGTATAATTTATTTCAATCACTGATGCTTTGGGTGAGCCTGTGGAATCCTACAGTCTGATTAGAGTCTACAGTGTTTATCATTAGTAATGTAATACTGTGAGTCTGCACAGGAAAATACTTAATAATAATAATAAAGTCGCAATTAAATGTTTGTTTACTAATGGTAAATAACTATGAATGACGTCAATATTCACATGTACAGCTGTGAAGATATATATCGTTGGGTACACTAGATAGAGTGGCTGTTCATTAATGTGTTACATCGCATTCTCCGACATATGAATTCCATCAGCCCCCTTCTTCCAACTAGTGATACTATCTTTGTGTACATTGCAATTTATCATGATTCATCATTGTAATTGACGAGGTTGTTTAGTATTGCCATGCAATCATAATAATTATTTCATGTGCACTACTGTGACTATTATTGAGACTATAACACGTTACATTCTGGTAACAGCACCGTTGGTGTTTTGTAGTCCCAGCCAGTAATCCAGCCAGGCAGTCAGCCAGCCAGTCAGCAACCAGCGACGGCACGTCCATCTGGTGTATTCGCGTAGAACCAGTACGCAACACCTATTTATTCTGGATTCCACAACACGACACCGAGTACCAGCGGGGACTCTGCTCCGCGTGGACCAAGGACGTATCGAGCGGGGCATTATTCCGGTGACGTCATTCCGTCCCAGGACGATATGAATCTCGAAGGACGTTCACCCATGTGATATTGGTCCAATCCGCCCAAGTAGTCTGTATATTCTAGTTCCAAGTAACTTTACGTCATAAGAACGTCACTGTCATCATGGCGGAAACCAGAGTTGTATAACGGAAACTCTAAAATCGGATCTTGAACATGATGCATAATGTTGAACTATACCTACCTGTTCCAGAATCGTGACGGTGCCTTGGTTGTGCGATTGTATCTGCGGGCTTCATCCAGAGGACGTTGTCCGTACTGACATTATCATTCATTGTTTGTGCATATCATTATTTGTAAATACATCAACATTGTAACTAAATACCTTGTTGTCTCTGTCCACAACCTGCTTGGTGTTCCATCCCATCAGTAAACTATCTCGGTGTCACCCTGGCGTGTAAATCACCACTGCATTAAACATGTATAATACATATTATATTGTTAAGTCTAAATGGCGGCCATCTTAAAAATAACATGGCCGCCATTTTAAAATATACTGAAATAATTATACCAATATTTCTTATCCATACTAAACAAGAGTGCCGAAGGTCACATTATACGCCCGTCGAGGCAAGGCCAGTTAAAACAAGGGGAGATAACTCACTGACAATTAATAGGGTTCTTGCCATGATAAACATGTATATTGAATTTGGTCACGATCTGTCAAAATAAATAGGCTTCTTTGTCTTGCCGCGATAAACATGTACACCGAATTTGTTTACGATCAGTGAAGTAGAACTTGAGTTATTGCGTGGACAAGGATACAGAGTGCGAAAATTAAAAATGGCTGCTAGAGGGTAGATAAGTCATCAGAAAGTTTTCAAAATCTTGTCTTGCCGTGATAAACAAGTATACCGAGTTACGAGCGATAAAGTAGAACTCGAGTTATTGCGTGGACAAGGATACATAGTGCGAAAAATAAAAATGGCCGCCAAGGGGACAAGGATACAGAGTGCGAAAATTAAAAATGGCTGCTAGAGGGTAGATAAGTCATCAGAAAGTTTTCAAAATCTTGTCTTGCCGTGATAAACAAGTATACCGAGTTACGAGCGATAAAGTAGAACTCGAGTTATTTCAAAATAAATAGGCTTCTTTGTCTTGCCGCGATAAACATGTACACCGAATTTGTTTACGATCAGTGAAGTAGAACTCGAGTTATTGCGTGGACAAGGATACATAGTGCGAAAAATAAAAATGGCCGCCAAGGGGACAAGGATACAGAGTGCGAAAATTAAAAATGGCTGCTAGAGGGTAGATAAGTCATCAGAAAGTTTTCAAAATCTTGTCTTGCCGTGATAAACAAGTATACCGAGTTACGAGCGATAAAGTAGAACTCGAGTTATTGCGTGGACAAGGATACATAGTGCGAAAAATAAAAATGGCCGCCAAGGGGAGACAAGTCAACGGAAAATTTTCATAATTAATAGGCTTATTCGTCTTGCCATGATAAACATGTATACCAAATTTGGTTACGATCGGTGAAGTAGAACTTGAGTTATTGTGTGGACAAGGATACAGAGTGCGAAAAATAAAAATGGCTTCTTCATCTTGCCGTGATAAACATGTATACCGAATTTGGTAACGATCGGTGAAGTAGAACTGGAGTTATTGCGTGGACAAGGATACAGAGTGCGAAAAATAAAAATGGCCGCCAAGGGGAGATAAGTTATCAGAAATTTTTGAAAATGAATAGGCAATTTCATCTTGCCATGATAAAAATGTATACCGAATTTGGTTAAAATCCGTCAAGTAGCACTCTAGTTATTGCGTGGACAAGCTGTGCCCGCCCGCCCGTACAAGATGAATACATAATACGTCCCGTTTTTTTTCAAACGGGCGTATAATAATAATTAAAAACACCACATATAAAGTTGACGTTAAATATGAATTAACTTCAATGGCGGCCATTCTGAAATTCAAAATGGCGGCCATGCGGCTCTTAAAAAAAATGGAACCAACTTCAGTTTTGTTATATGTTGTATATATATATATATATATATTCAAGCAGACACATACGTTCCAATCACAATATCATTTTAAAAGAACATAACTACAGCCACAGAAATACTAGAATGTGTAACAAATCTTTGATGTGGCGATGTACATAACACACTTAGTTTCGGTGGCCATTTTGAAGATAAAGATTACTCGTAGCACACTACCAGTTAGAAATAATCTCGGCTGATTGTGTTCAAAGAAATACGAGTATAACAAGAAGGAAATCTTACCACGACATTCAAAAATGTAAAATAAATACTGGATTTCCCAATTTGAAATGGCGGCCATTTTGAAAACCAAAATGGCTGGTATCTCAAAATGTATTGAACTCACTCTGCCAATATTTCTTGTCGATAATAATGTGTTTTCCGCTGCAAAAACGCCACACATAATGATTTTGACCTCGAAATGTAAATGGTGGCCATTTTGAATTTCAAGATGGCGGCCATATGGCTTATAGAAAAAAATGGAACCAACCCCAATTTTGTTGTATGTGGTCTATAGATGAAAAAAACCTTGGTTCAAACAATGTAGCAAAACATTAAACAAACCCTAAAATAACGACATAACAGTATAAGCCCTGAAATGTAGGCCAAAATGAGGGCCAAGCCAGGTCTCCGGTCGGGATTCCAATAAGGATAAATGACACATCACATGCTCCCACCTGCCACCCACGTGTACCTTGAATGAGCGTGATCTGGTCACTGGGTGACTGTGTTAATAAGAGTTTTAAGGAATCCAAGAGCTCCATTCTGCCACATTTGGCCGAATTTTGGTATGTATGATATGCTATATGCAAGCGCATTAATTTTTTGTGACGGTAAGTGGGACTTATTTAACAATGTTGGCCTATTTTTGAAAACACCAAGTGTACATAGTGTAGGTTATAGACACATGGTACTGGCACTACAATTGATATACCGGGGTCGTCTAATGTCCACCATTTTGCCGTCTAATTGGTTGTGGATGCCTGATACTTCCGGGGAAGACATTCAAAGGTGCATAACAATGCAGTATGTGGCACAATGGGGGGGTCAATACTTGAAAGATGAACAATGCATTGCCAATCGATGTGGGGAGCTGGCTTAGCAGGACAGTTTTTAAATAATAAGGGCAAATCGTACATCCAACATGCCTATAATTGTTTTCCAAACCGCCTTATATAGACGTTTATAACTACAAGTCAGACAAAAGAACACCACTTCATCATCAGACTCCGCCGAAGCCGCAAGCTTCATTGCATTTTAGGACTTTATGTTTCCCCAACTGTTCGACTTAATGATAGTGCGTACATGCATAGGCCCAGCGATGCGCCTGCAAGAATACTAGGTCAACCATGAAATGTTATAGTAAGCATACTGTGACAGGCTGGCTAATGATGGAAAATGCTAGAGGATTGTTGACGAAATGAGACCTGTGAAATTTGCATTCACATATTTTCATGAAAACCATGACCATTATTTGGTTTGTGTGTTGCTTCCACCAGACCAAATGTGGGTGGATATGAAAGGAAATTATTTAATTTTTCAATACTATTGTAAAAGATACATGTTGTACTCTTTCACTTTGCTAAAGATTGCAAGATTTCAGAATTCTGATAATTTAAGGTATTATTAAAGGTAATCAGATTTAACGACATCACAACAGAATGTGTTCTGATTGCAATTGGCATGTTCCAACATGTGATTAGATATATATAATCTAGATAGCCACGGCCAGCATATCACGCCCACCAAGGTTTTTGATAGTCCCAGTATGTATGCATTTGGTTATTAGTCAATCGGGTTGTGGAAATATTGGGTACTTAAAAACTTTAACACAAATATCAGAGTAATTGGCCTTGGGCATGAGGGCAGCTGCATGGATGGGCTATAGAATGAAAATATGGATGAGGGGAAAATCTGAATATTTACACAAATATATATATTCAGCCTTGAAATTAGAATAACCTGATCTAGCGCCAGATCCTCACCACACCAGTCACTTAGCTCCACTCCTTAAAAGTATTATGTTTAGTACTTAGCTTACTACTTTTATAATTGATAAAACTGGATTTAACTCTCACATACCAGAAAGCCAAAATATTCCCGAGAGCCAAAATCAGGGATATCGGGATTCTAGAAAGGATGAATCCCATCGTTAAATTATCCTTCACATGCTCCCAACCAACCGCATGCTGGGCCAGAGAAGAATCGGACTTCAGCTATGCTCTTGTTTAAAATGTTGTGGGACAGTAAAAACATTATAACATTATTAATGCCCCAGTCACATGAAGCTCATGGGCAGTTTATGGGTCCCATAAGGGCCGAAACCCTGAGAACCCTTATGGAACCTGTAGGGCATACATAGGGATTCTTGCTATCGCGTGTCCAAAAATCAGAAGAATACAGAGAGAAGACGTAGAATGCCCCAGACCCCCGAATGCATGTGACCACAACATCTGAGAAGGATGATTTTGTACGGACTTCCCATGTGCCACAGGCCCATACGGCTCCCCATGTCATACAGGCCCGGGACCACACGTAGGTCTCGTCTGACCTAGACATTACTAGAGACAGTGACTCTACTTGTCTACATATGAGATTATAAAGCATGTGAATGTACTGATGTTTTTTTATAAAATTCATAGTATTATATGTTGCGTATTTTCCCCTAATTTACAGACAAAACTCTATTGTTTTATCTGCAGAGTTTATTTCTGACAAGATGCTCCTATTGCACCTATATTCTCACTATAGCCAGTGTCCATGCTATATCCACCCCAGCAATCCATACTATGAATATGTAAAGTAGATATAAATTAATGACATTCATCATTATTTTAGTGCACAATTATATCTTGATTTGTTTCAAACGTTATTCAGTCACACACGGTTATATGGAGCTTGGCACTACCATACACTTGAAAATGATAATACAATGTGTAAAAGCTGGAATCACTGGACATTTCCTTTTTCTAAAATGATTATTTAATCTTAATGGAAATTTCCAAAAAGTAGGGATAGTAGGGCTATTTTGAAAAAAAAGTAGGGACGAAACTAAAAAGTAGGGCCCGGTTGAAATCCTGTACGGGTCTCAAAATGGCGACGCCCAGTGGCAGCAGCACCACCAGGTTGATACATTTTGTATTTATTATCACACTTACACGCGGTATGTGCAGAGGTCTCCGTAAAATTGAGAGTAGTCAGCTTTTTATAAATAGTAGCCAGCTATATCGCTGAGCTGCGTGGTTTAGTCGCCGTAGGCGACGAAAGGGAGGGTACGGGAGGGGTACCCCCTTCCAGTTAGGGGTGTTTGGGGGACTCCCCCAAGAAAATTTTGAATATAAATTTTTTTCGGGGGAGCATATTGTTGCCGCTTTGTCCGTCTGTCCGCGTCGACGTCACACTTCGGTTAAGGTTTTTAGTCGACTCCATATCTTCAATACTATTAGGCCTAGAGCCACCAAACTTGCACACATTAATCACCTTGCAGTGTACATCTATAACCACTATCAAATTTGTGACCTTGACCCACTTTTCCACTTAAATTACTTAGTTATTTCCCCCCCAAACGTTAACGCCAATCGGACGGACAGACGGACAGACGGAGACCGGTGTGTCATAATACGTGCTGTGTTTCAAACGGACGTATAAAATGTCGTTTTCTTTTAAAAAGACTTAATCTTTGTGAATGTTTGTTATAGCGCAACAAATCTATGGCATCCTATATCAAATCCAAGTGCGCGTATAATTATTATCAATGACAATTTTTGTGTTGTTTATAGCTAATAACACAAAGCAAATCAGAAGTATTATTCTTATTGTTTAATATATAAATCAAGCCACATACATACAAGTGTACATACAATCACGGTGGTATAGACTCGGACTCATTGATAGAATGTTAAGGAATGCTGCTGGGCAATACTATGCTATGAATTAAATGGATGTAAACAAAGCATCTCATTGGTCGAGAGGCTGGGCCAGTGCTGTAGGCTTAGTAATAGCAACTATAGTCTGTTTCAGAGTATTAAGGATACACCAGGCATCATATACAATCCCAAGTTCAAAACAACGTTTAAATGTCTATTTTAAGGCTGAGTATATTATTTTCTGTAAATATTCAGTTCTGATTTTGGGAATTACCCCCATCCACAACCGGTAACATATGGGATTCAACCCCCATTAACCCGGCCTGTACTAGTACAGTAGATACACGTCAAAGATGACACTCTTTGAGTGAATATCTGCAGACAATTGATAAGAAGGTAAAAGTGAAAGTGATTGGGTTTAACGTCCTATCATTGGCTAAGGACCCCAGTTTAAAGTCTCATCCGACAGACAAGTGGGATGGAATACTAAGCATTTTGCACACCTATGGTGAGGATTAAACTCACACCCACCGGTACTGAAGTCCAATGCCATATACGAGGGTGGTCAATAAGTAGTGTCACTTGACAATTGGCTTTCTAACAACTGGTCCAGTTGTTTCAAATTTGGCACATGCATTACACTAGTCCACGACCCATCCCTAGAACATTTATAC
This sequence comes from Conchocele bisecta, assembly GCA_029237695.1. Lineage (NCBI taxonomy): Eukaryota > Metazoa > Mollusca > Bivalvia > Lucinida > Thyasiridae > Conchocele > Conchocele bisecta. The sequence continues at coordinate 23,465,231 of CM055266.1, forward strand.
ATCTGCTAAATGGGTCACCCACGCATAGAAGCCAAGGACACTCAAACCTGGATAAAATTGTATTTATCCGCATTCAATACACGTTTTTCTACCGACCTAATTTTGGCTACTAAACACATTAAATCTACAAAATATAAACTAAAAAGAAATGCATCAATAACAAAACAAGAGTTCCGAAGGTCACAATATACGCCCGTCGAGGCAAGGCCAGTCAACAAGGAGAGATAACTCACTGAAAATCAATAGGCTTCTTCATCTTGCCGTGATAAACATGTATACCGAATTTGGTTACGACCGGTAAAGTAGAACTTGAGTTATTGCGTAAGGATACAAAGTGGGAAAATTAAAAATGGCCGCCAAGGGGAGATAAGTCAGCGGACAAATTTAAAAATCAATAGGCTTCTTTGTCTTGCCGTGATAAACATGTATACCGAATTTAGTTACGATCGGTGAAGTAGAACTCTAGTTATTGCGTGGACAAGGATACAGAGTGGCAAAATTAAAAATGGTCGCCAATGGGAGATAAGTCATCGGACAATTTTTAAAATCAATAGGCTTCTTCGTCTTGCAGTGATAAACATGTATACCGAATTTGGTTACGATCGGTGCAGTAGAACTTGAGTAATTACGTGGAGAAGGATACAGAGTGCGAAAATTAAAAATGGCCGCCAAGGGTAGATAAGTATTCGGAAATTTTTAAAAATCAATAGGCTTCTTCGTCTTGCAGTGTTAAACATGTATACCGAATTTGGTTACCATCCGTCAAGTACACTCTAGTTATTGCGTGGACAAGCTGTGCCCGCCGCCCGCCACCCGCCACCCGCCGCCCGTCCGTACAAGATGAATACATAATACGTTCCGTTTTTTTCAAACGGGCGTATAAAAAGACCCCATCCCCAATTAGTTTTATTTGATGAAATTCCACTAAATATTGATTTTATTACGAAAGAAATTCATATGCGACTTTAACATGGTGCCTATAATCACACTTTTTAATACAATTTTGGCATTTGTGAACCGACTTTCTTTGATCTATAGACATGTTTCGTTTTTCGACCCTCTAGGTAAACTAGATGGCCGCGGCCTGCATGTCGCACCTTGGGACGAGGCATGGACACTAAAAAAAGAGATATAGTATAACAAAAAACTTTAACCAAAAAACTTTAACCAAAAACTTTAACCGGACACACGAACGTACGTACGTACCTACGTATGTACGTACGCCAAAGTGCCGACTATATCGCGCTTTCCGCAAGCAGGCGCGACAAAAAGTTTAACCAAAAAGTTTAACCAAAAAGTTCAAAGTAATTAGACCTTGACATTGGGCACAGGGGCCGCACGGTAGGGGGTAGAATGAAAATATATATGATGATAAACACCCATGTGAAGTTTCAAGGTAATGGGCAATGCAGTTGCAGAGATGTAGTATAACGAAAAACTTTAACCAAAAAACTTAACCAAAAAACTTACCCAAAAACTTTAACCGGACACACGAAAAAGTTTAAGCAAAAAACCTTAACCAAAAATTTTAACCAAAAAGTTCAAAGTAATTAGACCTTGACATTGGGCACAGGGGCCGCACAGGAGGGGTGTAGAATGAAAATATAAATAATGATAAACACCCATGTGAAGTTTCAAGGTAATGGGCAAAGCAGTTGCAGAGATGTAGTATAACGAAAAACTTTAACCAAAAAACTTAACCAAAAAACTTAACCAAAAACTTTAACCGGACACACGAAAAGGTTTAAGCAAAAGACTTTAACCAAAAATTTTAACCAAAAAGTTCAAAGTAATTAGACCTTGACATTGGGCACAGGGGCCGCACGGGAGGGGGTAGAATGAAAATATAGATGATGATAAACACCCATGTGAAGTTTCAAGGTAATGGGCAAAGCAGTTGCAGAGATATAGTATAACGAAAAACTTTAACCAAAAAACTTAACCAAAAAACTTAACCAAAAACTTTAACCAAAAAACTTAACCAAAAAACTTAACCAAAAAACTTAACCAAAAAACTTAACCAAAAAACTTAACCAAAAAATTTAACCAAAAAATTTAACCGGACACACGTACGTACGTACGTACGTACGCCGCCAAAGTGCCGACTATATCGCGCTTTCCGCAAGCGGTCGCGACAATAAAAAATAAATATTTGATGGAATTTCATCAAATAAATATACAATGTATATGATCAGGGTGACTTTTTAGCTGTTGATGAAACAGTACTTAAATTTAAATACGTGGAACAGAGTAGTCGGCAGCCGGCCAGCAATTACAAATGAAACCATAATGAAACTGCTATACTAATGAATTTACAATTCTGACCACAAATATGTCTATTATACGACATGAAACAATAATAAATTAACATTAAGTAAATATTATATCATCAGCTTCAACATGCACGTCACGTCGATTTGAAAGTCACAAACGCGAGGACCCATGTTCCATTTTGAAGGTATACACTACGGCCCAGACACTTTTTCGTGTGCATTACCTTTTTTTTTCGGGCATATGAGGTGTGCGAGCATAGTTTTCCCGAAAAAATGTTAAATAATACATATTTGTTGGCAATATGTCTCACAATAAGCAATGTAACAATAAGCGTATTTTTGATAAAAAGTGGTTAAAATTGGGTGGGAAATGTCATGGAAACCAGTTTGTTTGCACACCAGCGTCCATTGTACCTCCAATAACTATTTACTGAATGATGCCTCAGTGAATACGTTAGTAGCCGTTTATCGGGAACACATACCGACACCCCGTCGCCTATAAATATTTGCTCAAAGTGTAATGTAAGCGTGATAATAAATACAAAATGTACCAACCTCGTGGTGCTGCTGCCACTGGACGCCGCCATTTTGAGACCCGTGCACCTACTCACATAAGGTCCCAAGTACCGATCATACGCCCATCCCCCTGATTGGACTAGGTTTTGTTCTGATTTGGTAAGTAACTTTTCCTAATCTTGTGTACAACGAAGCAACGAAGCTCGCCTGTTGGCAGCCTTCACTCAAACTTATATAACTTGACCTTGGGTTATAGCATAATATAGCATATTAAGATGAATGCATGTATGAATATAGCATAATATAGCATATTAAGATGAATGCATGTATGAAATATCAATGCGCTCCCTGAAAAGAGAAGTAAAACAAAATTTAACCCAACGTTAAGTTTATGAATGCACTAAGTTGGTGAAGTTACACAACATTTACCCCAACGTTAAGTTTATGAATGTTCTAGGTTTGTGACATTGACCTTGGGGTAAGGGTTGGGTGGTGGATCGTGGATTTGCTACAGCATGATAGTGGGTCATCAGATGAATGCATGTATGAAATATGAAGGCATTCCCTGTAAATAAACAAAAGTTACACAACATTTTCCCCAACGTTAAGTTTATGAACATGCTAAGTTTCTGACCTTGACCTTGGGGTAAGGGTTGGGTGGTGGTTCGTGGATTTGCTACAACATGATAGAGGGTCATCTGAGGAATGCATGTATGAAATATCAAGGTGTTCCATGAAAGGAAACAGATGTTATAAGACATTTACCCCAACGTTAAGTTTATGAATGTGCTAAGTTTGTGACCTTGACCTTGGGGTAAGGGTTGGGTGGTGGTTCGTGGATTTGCTACAACATGATAGAGGGTCATCTGAGGAATGCATGTTTGAAATATCAAGGTGTTCCATGAAAGGAAACAGATGTTATAAGACATTTACCCCAACGTTAAGTTTATGAATGTGCTAAGTTTGTGACCTTGACCTTGGGGTAAGGGTTGGGTGGTGGGTCATGGATTTGCTACAGCATAATAGAGAGTTATCTGAGGAATGCATGTATGAAATATCAAGGCGTTCCATGAAAGGAAACAGATGTTATAAGAAATTTACCCCAACGTTATGTTTATGAATGTGCTAAGTTTGTGACCTTGACCTTGGGGTAAGGGTTGGGAGGTGGTCATGGATTTGCTACAGCATGATAGAGGGTCATCTGAGGAATGCATGTATGAAATAACAAGGTGTTCCATGAAAGGAAACAGAAGTTATAAGATATTTGCCCCAACGTTAAGTTTGTGGACGACGCCGACGCTGACGCCGACGACGCCGGGGGTATGACATAAGCTCTTCTGCACTTCGTGCAGGCGAGCTAAAAAATTGGCCAATTTTAAATGTAAACAAAAGTTTTAAAAAAAATATTTTAATTTCACGTACACCTTCATTTTGTGAGTATATTTATAATTAGCATTCATTTGCATGAATTTATCCCCCCTGGATAAATTGAGAAAAAAAAATCGAAAAAACATCTGAAACACGTTCAAGATAGCTTCCATTTGGAGCAAATGCCGTAAACCCCGAAACTTGGTCAGGACAAATATGTACTGAAACAGTAAGCATGCCTTTAATTATTATGAATTAGCCAGACGGTAAAAATAATGTTGAGTATTTTTTGTAATTATTATTATTACTATTATAACTACTATAATCACATATATTAACTGAACAAAAAAGTTACTGTTAGTGATCCGTATCCAGTGAGTGGTTAAATCGAGGGTCCCCACGGGAAAGTTTGTCGCACTTTTATTTCACTAGTATAGTCTTACGCATACGAAATCCCCGTCGAGGGCCCGTCAGAACTCGATTTAGTTTCACTACTATAATCAGTGACAAGAATATTCTAATTTGGTCCAAACAGCTTAAAAGGAACTCGTTCCCACGAGATATCATAGATTCTCGTTACCACGACATAGCATCTCGTTCCCACGAGTTAGCAATGTCGTTCCCACGACATAGCATCTCGTTCCCTCGAGATAGCATCTCGTTCCCATGACATAGGTAGCCAATGAAAATGAGGCATAATGACCGCCATATTTCTTTCAGCCAGAGTTGAATATAGTCCGGCAGCCAAAAGCCGATTTTGGGCTTTACCTTGTTTTGAATAACATAGTTTTTTTATTACTGACTTTGCATGTCCATGCCTTCTAGTTTTGAAATCCAACTAATGACAAACTGTCACCCTTGAGCGTTTTGAGAAATTTGCATAAATTCAAGATGGCTGCCATATAGTGTGCCATATAGTTGCATTCACATGAGGAAATTAAGCAATTTAAGAGCGTAAATTGTGTATATTTGACAGTGATGAAAACTGGCAACTTTAAAATTCAATTCCTTAATTGCGATATGGAAAAATCCAAGGTGGCTGCCAAAATATGATAATTTTACGTAATTTCACTAGTTCGTCACAACAAAGAGTATGATTTTTATAATCTTGAGTTTACTGAAACAATGAGTGTTTGTTTTTGTAACTTTGCAGTGAAATTGAATAATAGTCTAAATAGCAGAACTCCAAAATGGCCGCCAATTATAAATATATATCACATTATAAGTGCAATCGTATCTCTACATAAGAAAACATATATAATTGCACTCAGACCATATATTAGAGCAAATGAGCATACGAATATTGTATTTAGATACACAATGATTTTAGTACCTTAGGTACGCAAATAGATCTTTGTTTCAACAGCATTCGTTCAAGATGGCCGCCAATAATATTTATATTATTGTAGCAAATAGCTTATAGAATTACACTCGGATGTCACATCTAAGTGTTAAGTCCAGATGATTTTTTTTTCTTAAGTTAATATACACCATTAGACAACGTTCAATAACAACGTGAAATTTCATATTTTAATCATTACACACTATGATTGTCATTGCAACGTAATTTATATCTGGCGGCCATCTAAGGCTTCTTCTATCGACACAATTGTCTAATATTGCATTTGAAAGTTACATTTAAAAACGTTCAATGTGTCCATAAACCTGAGATATGTATACTAATATGCTTCAATTAATCAATAGCCCCAGTAATTATTATACAATTTGCGCCGTATAAGGCAACGTGACTTTTTTAAATATTTGGCGGCCATTTTTGACTTCTGCTATTGGCACAGTCATTTAATTATATTTCTAAGTTACTGAAAACGTTCAGTGTATGCCTAAATCCAATACATTTATACCAATGTACTACGATATGGCGCTAATACGCAGTTATATACTTAATTATCAGTCGTTTATATTATTGTTATATGATACTATATTTATATGTAGCGGCCATCTTGGACTTACCCTGTTCAACAACTCGTCTACGAACATATCGAACGTACTGAAAGCGTTTATTGTGTTAATATCCAATATCAGTATCATGTTTGCTTTGATATCGAGTGTGATAGTAGTTATATGTAAAATATGTCACATTTGGTGGCCATTTTTAATTTTTTCCATGTCACAGTGAATTTAATTGAATATTAACAAGAAACGAGGCAAAGCCACGAAGGCCAGGTTTTTTCCAAGCATGGACACTTGGATAACATAATTATACCCACTTTTTGTAGACTAGATGGCCGTGGCCTGCATGTCGTGCCTTGGGGCGAAGCATGGACACTAAAAAAATAGATATAGTAGATGGAAAAACTTTAACGAAAAAACTTTAACCGGACACACAGACGTACGGACAGACGGACGTATGCCAAAATGCCGACGATATCGTGCTTTCCGCAAGCGGGTGCGACAATGATGATAAACACCCATGTGAAGTATCAAGGTATTGGGTGAAGCAGTTGCAGAGATATAGTACACGAAAAAACTTTAACAAATAAATTCAAAGTAATTTGACCTTGACATTGCGCACAGGGGCCGCACGGTTGGGGGTTAGAGTGAAAATATGGACGATGATAAACACCCATGTGAAGTTTCAAGGTAATGGGCGAAGCAATTGCAGAGATATAGTATAACAAAAAAGTTTTAACCAAAATATTTAACGTACGTTAAAAAGTTAACGTTGAAAATGGCTAAGTCAATTACGTAGAAATAATAGGTGAAGGTAAAAAAATGGTCACATGTTGGATAGTTGTATGTGGTAGGCACCCCTTGGTTATGAAGCTGTGACAGTTTGGTGGTCCTAGGTGGTACAGTACCAAAGAAATGGACTTAAACACGAAAACTTAACATTGTAAACGCGAAAAGTTAACATTGAAAATGGCTAAGTCGACTGCGCGGAAAAAATGGGTCAAGTTAAAAAAAAAGTAACATGTTGGATTGTGATATGTGGTGGGCACCCCTTGATTATGAAGCTGTGAAAGTTTGGTGGTCCTAGGTGGTACAGTAACAAAGAAATGGACTCAAACACGAAAACTTAACATTGATTGTGGACGCCGGCGCCGCCCGCCCGCCCGCCCGCCCGGCTTTCGCTAATCCAATAGCCTGGATTTTTTTCTCAAAAAACCTGGCTAAAAATGATAAGTCAAGTAAATCCACTTTACGCTCTTAAATTACTTTAATATCTCACACGGCATATTATAACTGTTTGGCGGCCATTTTGAATTTATGTAAATTTCTCAAAACGCTCAATGTTGACAGAGTGTCATCAGCCGGATTCTGGATGTGGATGGCATGGGCAAGCAAAATCGTCAATAAAAAACTATGTTAATCAAAACAAGGTTAAGCTCCCGGCTGTCGGACTAATTATGCGATGACATAGCTAACTCGTGGTAACGAAATGCTATCTCGTGGGAACGAGATGCTATGTCGTGGTAACAAGATGCTATCTCGTGGGAACGACATAGCTAACTCGTGATAACGAGATGCTATCTCGTGGGAACGAGATGCTATGTCGTGGTAACGAGATGCTATCTAGTGGGAACGACATAGCTAACTCGTGGGCCGGTGGTAACGAGATCCTATCTCGTGGTAACGCGATCCTATCTCGAGGGAACGAGATGCTATGTCGTGGTAACGAGATGCTATGTCGTGCGTGGGAACGACATAGAAAAAAATTTGCGCATGTCCCTTTTAAGCTGCCGTAAAACAGTTACTACGTTATTACACAAAATCAAATCAAAATAACGATGTACATGTATTTATTGTTTGCTAGAAGCACGACGGGTGTTTCATCGATGGAATGGCGAACAGTGCAAATCCTGAACAGACTGTGCAGATGCACAAGCTGATCTGGATCTACACTGGTTGTACAATCCATAGGCCCCATTTTTCCAGTCAGAGTCCGGGAGAACATTTGCGGAGTTTCAGTCTGGATATATAGAATGTTGAATGCACTCTAGAGAGCGACTTCTAGTTTTCAGAAAAATTACATAGCCGGGGAACGTGGCCATACAATACCATGAATGTGATCAGTTTAATATCAATGTGATTGAAAAAAAGTAGTGGAAATGTGACATTGAATATATTTAAGAAAGAAGTCAAGTCACACTAATTGTGATTCGATGTCTGCACTAAATTGATATAATTTCACAATTACGCCACTCACCTGTCCATAGCCGATGTAGCAGTTGGATAAATTGAGGTGTTGTAGCGCCAATAGGCCTTCAAACAGGTCGGCAGGCATGTCTTCAGCCTCGTGTATGTCCAGGTATAGCAGCCCCGACAGAGGGTTAAAGATGGCACGGGGCAGACTTCGGACGCCAGCAATATGAACATGTGTTAAATGGAATGGTGCGGTCATCTGTTGAAACAACAGCGCCGGTAATGTATGGATGTCGTTCATCTCTAGCTCGAGTATATCCAAGTAGCCGTCTCCATACAAGAAATCAGCAGCCAGAGTCTGCAGTGAAGGACTTCGGACATGCAGCGCATTGAGCGTTTCAACAACGGGCGCGAGAAACGTGGCTGGAAGCGTCAGTGAGTTTTCAATGTTAATTTTTAGAGACACAAGCTTCAGCCCGTCCAATAGCTGTGCTGGGATGTGACTTTGGTGCAATGTTAGAGTTAAATGGTTTAATTTGGATAGTTTACTAAAAACTGATGCAGCTATTTTCCTAACTTCCAAACCGTGAATTGAAACAAGGTTCTCAACTCCTTTGAAAGCGTCATCGGAGAGAAAGTCTATAACATTTCCCGTCAGCGTCAGAGAACGTAAACTACTACAGTTATTAAGCTGGCCAGATGCTATGTTATTCAAGTGGTTATCAGTCAATGACACTGATCTCAGAAACTTAAATCCGCATACGGAATGTACATTTTCAGCCAGTAAAGTGTTGCCCGTGAAGTCCATATATACCAGTTTCGGTGGTAGTTGTGCCGGTATTGTCGTTAGCCCGGCACCAGTGCAGTTCGCTAGGGACTCGAACGACAGTGTGTTCCTGTTGAAAATGGCCAGACATCGACACGAGGGAGCGTCGGGACACGGCTGGGCACGACCACCGGGCATTAAAGCCAGCAATAGAGCGAGTCCAGTTAGCGTCTTCATTGTCATCTGGGTAATCATACTAAGGTATGATACACCCAATCAGCATCCACGTTGCTGAGAAATGAAAGAAATAAAATGTTAGTGTTGTATTGTAAACAGCATAACAGAAGAGTTACTAAGAATGGAAATAGTAAGGTCTCTTAACAGATAAAAAAAATGGGTTATCTATGCACGCCGGACAAAAGTGTAATGTTTACATTGTAAGTACATGTAGCAATGGTCATATGGAATTGAAAAATGTGACATGTAGTCCGGGGCAAATGTACCTATACGTATACTAATCCGGCACCTCATGTTAATTTTGGTCACCCGGTGATTTAATAAACTTGAAGGTACAGTCAAACCTGTGAATAAAGGCCAGCCATGGGAAGTGAAAAATCTGGCCTTTGTTCACAGGTGGTCTTTATTCGCAAGGTCATTTATATAGTAATTGTGCCATTGGGACAACGAAAGTGTGGCCTTTACAGTCAGGTGATTGCTATGCAGAGGTGGTCTTTAGCACAGGTTCGACTGTATAAGGTTTCCAAAAAATCCAGGTGCCATTTTTTCAAACCTGTCAAGGTCATTTCAAGGTCATTGAACTTGATACATGCTTGGTGTCCGAATAATGATATGGATATATATGATAATGTGCGATTCTTATTGAACTGATAACCGTATAAATTGCTCGGCATGTTACTAGCAGAAAGACACGCGTCTTTTCAATGCATGGTTATATTTTCAAAATGGCCACCAAAAGGCTTTGTTTTCAAATAGGCAGGTATGTAAGACACGTATGAGCGTAATGTCATGTTATATACCTATATTTGTAGTTCAAAGTATCGTATTAGAAATGTATTGATGTGATTCTGACAATACTCCAGAAATATATGTGTCAAATATTCGACTAGTCTTGTCATAGTTTATATCACAGATGCTAGTCAAGTATATACATACTTCACACATATATTACTTACTTTTATTACTTAAGTTTATACACATAATAGCCGTGTCTATACCCACATATTCAGTATCTAAGAATCTAGCACTGTGCGAAGTAACATATGCAAATTATGTCACATACTCGATGATGTTTTTACAATATAGACATGCATGCTCCTTAAAGGTACATGCCCACTCAGTAGGCACAACATGTTCTTTATAGGAATTAAATAAGTGTATAATTGTGTCACTATTCCACCTGTTCTAAAACTTACGAGTGCCCGCTTTTCATATATAATCATTTAGTAATATTTATTTTACTGACAGTGACGCGAGGTGGTATCAGGCTATTTTCATATACACATGAGGCATGATATTTTTTAATTATTTACACTAATCAAAGGCGTCACCTGAACAAATAATATTTTCAACAAATTATAAAGTATGATCATTGCACATCAAAACATAAATACAGAGAATAAATAGTAATGTCCGTTAACATTTTAAGGAAACACGGTTATCGCCCCTGATATCAGTGTGGACATTTACGTCTGATAAAAAATGTATAATAATGCAAATCAATAAGTGAGGTAATGGTGAATTAATGTTTACTTTGCCAGAAAATGTCATATCTACAGAATATAAAAAACTATCTGTCTCCCTATACTATAACCTACTGAGTGGGCATGTACATTTAATTGGTGAATATGTTGCACAAGGATGATACGACTTAATTGGAATAGGAGGTTTTGGGAATTCCGATATGACGTCATTTACACGCATGCGTAAATGGCTGGCCGTCAATCGATCGGCCAGTGGCCCATTGTGTTTTCTTCACGGAGTGTTACAATAGATTTAACAACTCAGCAAAATATGTCAAGTGTGCCTCTCTACGTCAACGGGTATATATATATAGAGAGAGAGAGAGAGAGAGAGAGAGAGAGAGAGAGAGGAGAGAGAGAGAGAGAGAGAGAGAGAGAGATCTCACTCTCTATATATATATATATATATTAATTATATATAGAGAGAGAGAGAGAGAGAGAGAGAGAGAGAGGGAGAGCGAGAGAGTTATACCGATATATATAGAGAGAGAGAGAGAGAGAGAGAGAGAGAGAGAGAGAGAGAGAGTACGTATGGCATCAACTATACTTCGATATGATTATTTATTACACTAGTGTACGTAATACTAGAAATACGGTTTATTATTACACATCCAGGCTACAGGTCTGATTGTAAAGTATATAATATTGACTTGCCACGTCATAAATATAATGGTGAACATGTGTGACATCATAACTTCAATATGATTATTTATTACACTGGCGCCCGTTTCACTAAACTTCGTATGACTAAAATGTTCGTATGTGCAGAATTATGATAGTCTGTAAATTTAACAGTAACACTGTTTTCTTGTAAACAATTATTGGATTTACATTTATTGCAGCCTATATATGCTCAATAAATTTAAATTCACCAATTGAAATTTCCAGACAATTTTAAATTTGCACTTACGATCATTTTAGTCGTACGAGGATTTGTGAAACGGACCCCTTGTGTGGTACCAGAAATAGTTACTGTTCATTATAAGACATACAGGTAACAGGACCGATTGTTTATATATATATTTTAACTTGTCACCTCATAAATAAGCACATGTACATTACCAGAAATAGTTGTTGTTTCGTATAGCACATCTAGCTAATAATGAATCTGGTACCAGATCAGGCTATTGTAATTAAGTGCACTTACCGGTACATATAGAGCTGTGTTTATGATCCCGCCACCCTCTCCCAATACAGGTGAGGTACTGGTTCTACCTGGTCACCACTATTAACCCTTTCCACACCACATACCTCTTTCTTGGTGTTTGCAAACAATGTAGATCCAGATGAACCGGCTCATAATGATCGTCAGGATCTGCACTGTTTGCAAGTACTTTTATCATTAAGAAACACCCATTTGTTTATGAATGAACTGATCTAAATGCTTTTTTCTAACAATTGATTGGTCTGAAAATTGTTTGGACCATTCCACGTCAGTTACTTGGGTCACACACAGTTTTCGATTCTTTATTAAACATGCATATCAACATTATACATGCCTTTATATACGCTGTGCTTCCCACTTGGCCAACACCTGTTGTTACACTACTCTTATATTTAATACGTTGTGTTGTATCGTAGCCCTAATACTTTTAACCCTTAGAACGCTGAAAAAGAAAATTGTCATCTGCTGATTTTAAATATTTTTATATTTAAAATCATGTTTTGGAAGCACATTAGAATCGTCTCAGCTTGAGACAATTCTACTGTGCTGCCAAAACACTATTTTGAGACGAAGCGAGAATAAAATACCAACTCAACTGACAAATATTTTGGTTTCCAGCTGCTTTAAGGCTACTTGTTTGTCAGTATCTCTGTTCCTACAACCAAATACCACACATTCTTTCCCCATCAGATATTGTCAGTAAATACTGATAATAAGTATTATTGATACACACAGAGCAATATAAATACGCTCTGGAACAATGGCTTCGCGGAAGCAAGAAGCTGACGGCCAGCTATTTTTAGTAACAGGAATACACCCTGCATGACGTCAGCTCAAAACCTCCTATAGTTACAGATTTTCGAACAAACTTAAATAATTGTCATTGCGGTTATAAGGAGTCGATCTTTCCCATAATGTGAAATTACTTAAAGCTGTTATTTTCTGAATGCAGTGTATGTACCAGCTTCAGCTTAACAGTTAAGCTGCAGCTGGTACATACACTGCATTCAAAAAAGTAGAGCAATTCCAAGAATGATATTTGCATATCCCATGCTCTGTTTAGACGTAAGTTAGTGAGTTGAAACAGATACTGGTTATTTTATGCAATTTAATCATTCCAGTAATGATAAGCTTCCTCATAATGAAGATCACCAGACTGGGTTGTTTGTCTATTTGAAAAATCATCGCATGTTTATGTATATGTGTATAATAGAAAGCAGTACACCATATGGACCGTAGACTCATGGAAAATAATGTCAACATGTTAATACTATAAAATGCGCATGGTGAGGACAGCAATTTTAATGGGTTACAGCCCAACAATCGGTGCCCTGGTACCGAATTTAGTAGGAGGGGCATATCCAATTACTGATAGTGTCCCCAGCCTGTCAGTTATACACTGGCTTTATAAATAGAATACATAAACAGCAGCACATGTTTGTCTTCTGTTCCCAATGTAGAACAGTGAGGGGTGGGGCTGCTGGATAGCCAGTGTAGGGTTTCTGTACTGACCAGTATCTAGATATATGGTATGTAGGTTTGTTATCAAACGTGTGGTCCCATAAAACACACAAATGATACAGTGTATACCAGTCCCTCTAATAGTATCTGTATGCTTTATTTGTGCAGGAAAATGATTGAGAATTTACTAAAAGTGTTAAAACTTATATAGTATTGTGCTGCTAAGTATTTCAAAGCAAAGAGTATTTTGATGCTATTATATACATTATTAAAAATAGAAAGAAGTAAAATTGAATGAAACACCTTTCCATGTGTCACACAATAACAAAATGGGGCTTATTGAGTGTTTGATCAGTTTAACTCACAATCAGATAGCACATGACTACAGCATGATGCAGTTTACATCATTAATTAGAGCCACCATGAATGACCACCAAACTTAACAGTGTAGATCCTGATGAGGCTGTGAGGATGCACCAGCTGATCCGGGGATATGCATGTCATAACGTGTCCACGTGTCCGTTACTTAGAGTGTGTCATGTACACAATTATAGTGAAACCTATATTGTACTTATGGACCTGAACAAGGTTCCTATCTCCAATATATTTTGTAAGTACATGTAGTTCTGTTTATTGGTGTTTAACGGCCTATCAACAGCTAAGGTCATGTAAGGCCGGGCAAATGGGTTCGATCCCATTTTAACCTGCTGCATTGGGGGGAAAATTCCAAAATCAGAACTGAATATTTACATCGAGAAACAATATGGGCCAGAATTCAGTATTTGGCCTAATAGGGGGACATTTAAGAGATTTTTTTGGATTTTGTGCTTTTTCAGAAAAACTACAACGTGGCATAGTCCAAGCCACTAGGGTTTGGACAATTGCAGTTGTTTGCAGAATAGATATGCCTTTGACTACGGAGAGATAGAAATGTGCTGAATCTCGTGTATGTAACATTGACAAAGAGGTAATATGTATTTGGTGATCCTATGTTGCTTTCAAATGGGATCTTAGTTTCTTTGTTGTGTCAAGACGTGTTTTACTGTGCACTAACAATCACCTTTACCAGACAAGAAACGAGACAAAGCCACGAAGGCCAGGTTTTTTCCAAGCATGGACACTTGGATAACATAATTATACCCACTTTTTGTAGACTAGATGGCCGTGGCCTGCATGTCGCGCCTTGAGGCGAGGCATGGACACTAACAAAATAGATATAGTAGATGGAAAAACTTTAACGAAAAAACTTTAACCTGACACACGGACGTACGGACGGACGGACGTATGCCAAAATGCCGACGATATCGCGCTTTCCGCAAGCGGGTGCGACAATGATGATAAACACCCATGTGAAGTATCAAGGTAATGGGTGAAGTAGTTGCAGAGATATAGTACACGAAAAAACTTTAACAAATAAATTCAAAGTAATTTGACCTTGACATTGCGCACAGGGGCCGCACAGTTGGGGGTTAGATGTGAAAATATGGACGATGATAAACACCCATGTGAAGTTTCAAGGTAATGGGCGAAGCAGTTGCAGAGATGTAGTATAACAAAAAAGTTTTAACCAAAGTCAATTACGTAGAAATAATAGGTGAAGGTAAAAAAATGGTCACATGTTGGATAGTTGTATGTGGTAGGCACCCCTTGGTTATGAAGCTGTGAAAGTTTGGTGGTCCTAGGTGGTACAGTACCAAAGAAATGGACTTAAACACGAAAACTTAACATTGTAAACGCGAAAACTTAACATTGAAAATGGCTAAGTCGACTGCGCGGAAAAAATGGGTCAAGTTAAAAAAAAAAGTAACATGTTGGATAGTGATATGTGGTAGGCACCCCTTGCCTTGATGAAGCTGTGAAAGTTTGGTGTCCTAGGTGGTACAGTACCAAAGAAATGGACTTAAACACGAAAACTTAACATTGAAAACGCGAAAACTTAACATTGAAAATGGCTAAGTCGATTGCGCGGAAAAAATGGGTCAAGTTAAAAAAAAAGTAACATGTTGGATAGTGATATGTGGTGGGCATCCCTTGATTATGAAGCTGTGAAAGTTTGGTGGTCCTAGGTGGTACAGTAACAAAGAAATGGACTCAAACACGAAAACTTAACATTGATTGTGGACGCCGCCCGCCCGCCCGCCGCCCGCCGCCCGCCCGCCCGGCTTTCGCCAATCCAATAGCCTGGATTTTTTTTCCAAAAAACCTGGCTAAAAATGCATTGATTATTGGTTGAAGAAAAAATGGCTACAATATATTTTTCTTGTCAAATGTTACATACACATATTCCATGCTCATTTTAAACTGTTAGAAATGAGATTATACTATATGTTTATGGCTTGTAACAAACCTATTTGGACCTTATTTGTTGTAGAGGCATTATTTTAAATCATGCCTTACCTTGAGAAGTATATTGTGACATTTGATCGAAGTCGCGTACGTAACATAGACAAATATGCCAAGCAATACTTTTTTTTTAGAGACTGGATGCTTATTACTATGTGACAACTGGAATTTCTTCTTGTAAGACAATAAACTGTATAAAGATAAGATGATTGTTAACAGTTTACAGAAAATAAAATGTTTTGATTAATGTGTAATAAATAAATAGATTGCAATATGTTATTCTTGTAAATGTTACATGCACATTTTTCAGGTTTATTTATTTATGTTAGTAATAAGTTTACATGAGCAGATTAGAGTTTGCAACCATCCCATTATCACCAAATTTTGTTTAAATCCACAATTTGATAATTTAAAATACCCTGAATACTCCATTGCAACATATTTAAGGTACTGTAACATGTTTTCGTCAATGTTACGTACATATCATATACCTTCCTTTATTTATACAGCAAATAGCATTACATGAGCTATTTACAACTTATAATAAACCTACAGGGACAGGATTTATTTTATAAACTTTTTATAAATTAATTATTATCATGAACGGACTATTTCAACATTTGAGGCAATTGATGTATGTAACAATTTTGTAAATTTTGTCAATGTTACATACACATTATTGAAATTCCTTTACATATTTTGTAAATAAGATTATAAAAGATGTTTGGTTTGTAACAAATCTATTAGGAGCAGCTTTATGTTAAATGCATTGATTTTGCTTATATATTTCCATGACCAGTCCGTTAAAACACTTTGATCTGATTTACAGCAGTATGTAACATTTTGACATGAAAAACATGAAAAACTATACTTCCTATCATTTTTTTCTAACTGGCCATATCCTCTATGTTTTGGTGCCAAAAGTGAGAATATGCTGATTTCTAACAAATGTAGTAAAATAAACCTGGCTGTTGATTGTTGTTTTCTATGTTTACATGAAGCAACTTCTGCGTATGTAACAGTTTGTTGACAAGAAATATTATAAATATTAAATACACTTTTACCATTTTTGTTTCTTTTAGGATAAAACAAAAATCTTACTTGCATCTTAAGACTCACCGCCAGAAGGTTCAATATGTCAGTAAAGAAACTAGAAACAGGTTCCATATTGTAAGCTACTGGACTGGTTATACGTATGTAAAAGGGTTTGACAAGAAAATGTTACATACACACACTAATTTTGATTATATTTTTTTCAATGGTTATACTTCCGATGGACAAATAATTTTTGTACTGAAATATAGTTAGACTGCTCACAGAAACGTACGATCTCTTTCGACGCAATGAAAAGGGAAAGATCAATATGAAATACTTGCACATACTAGGACATGTTAAAAATGTCCCCCTTTTTCACCTAATAAGTGTGAGATACATATGATACATATTGAAGAACTGTACAGCTTGTTCAATCAACTTCAATAACCTATTTTTTGGTACTGCTAGATAGTCCATATGTGTATTCATATAATTGAAGTTGTAAAAGTGTTCCATCTCAACATTTCTCTTTGTATGTAGTGTTTAAATGGAATTGACAAGAAAAATATGCATTCTCCAGAATAGCGAATTCTTGCCCATATATTCAGCCCTGAAATTAGAATAACCTGACCTGGTGGCAGGTCCATACCACACCAAAGTCACTTGGCCCCTTCCCCTGAATAATCGTAATACTCACATAAGGGGTATAACCAGATTCAACTGTCACATACAAAATGCCAAAGACGTATGTGAGGGCCAAACCAGGTCTCCAGTCTCCAGTCGGAATTCCGGTAAGGATGAACCCCGATCGTTAAATTACCCATCGCTTGCACCCACCTTCCACCCACAAGTACATGTAGTAACCAATATATAAGAATATGTGTTTGTAAGAAGGCGGTTTTGATAAAAATGTGTAACTGTGTCATGTCATTCCACAGATAACCCTGTCCCAGTTAGACTGCATTGCTGCAGATATAATATATGCTGACAGCTAATTAGAAACCAGTGTTGAAATAGCCATACTGGTATGTGTTAGGATACAGCAAATAAGGCTGCTAGCAAACTTGAATTCATATAGTCATGCAATTTCCAGATCAGACTGCACATACAAAAGCTGTTTTGTGAATGTGCATACTAACCCGAGTATATGCTGTTTATAATTAGTATATATACCGGTACATGTGTACTGTATTTTCACAGCCACTGTACATGTATCAAGTTCTAGGCAACATATTTCTCTTACTGGTCTATTAAACCATGGCTTTGTTTCATTCACCTTGTTATGTGCATACCAAACACATATTTAATTTGATATTACTGTCCAAAATCAAAGTTGTGCTGCTGGCACACTGTCTGATGTTGACCATACAGGCAGTTATAGCTGTTAGCTTTATCACTAAACAACCCAAACCAAAATACTAGCTTGCGGTTAGCTTGCGGCAAGCTTGCGACAAGGTTGCCGCAAGCTAACAAGCTGATCGCAAGCTAACTGTTAGCTTGCGCAAGCTTGCAACACATGTTTCCGATAGACCGCAAGCTTATAATTAGCTTGCAAGCTTGCGGTGTGAAGATTGCGGCAAGCTTGCAAGATCGCAAGCTTGCACGAGAAGCTTGCAGTTGGCTCGCAAGCTTGCGGGATGAAGATCGCGACAAGCTTGCAAGCTCACAAGCTTGCAGGAGAAGCTTGTAGTTGGCTCGCAAGCTTGCGGTGTGAAGATTGCGATAAGCTTGCAAGCTCGCAAGCTTGCAGTTGGCTCGCAAGCTTGCGGTGTGAAAATTGCGACAAGCTTGCAAGCTTGCAGGAGAAGGTTGCAGTTGGCTCGAAAGCTTGCAGTGAGAATTGTGTGACAACTATACTATAGGCTTGCGATGCCTGTGAATTAAGACTGCATGTTCATGAACTGTTTTTTTACTTCTCCAAACATATAGTTCCCAAGCTCGCATGTGAATATCGCATCATAAATATGTAGATGTACTTAAATGTATACTGTAAGCTTATCGGGAAGTAATTTTAAGAAATTTTATTTTGTAGTTTCATTCTATTTATTTAATTGATGGTGTTTAACAGCCTATCAACAGCCAATATAATTGTTATTGCCGGGTTAACATGGGTAAAATCCCAGACTTCACTTGAAAGTAATATAATAGGATCAGCACTAATCTTACTACTTGTTTAATGGGTATAACCGTAGTCAAGTCTCAGGTAGCAAGAAAGCCAAAAATGTACCCGAGGGCCAAACCAGGGACATGTGCTCCCAACAAACCACCCACTGTTACATAATAGTCTTGATACACCACATTTCCACACAGACAAACATAATATCTATCACTATACTAACATGGAACCAATAAAGTACCAACAGTATACTATTTGGTACATTGATACAGTACATCGATAGTTCCACATTAGACACTATACTAATGGATGTACTTTCTAGCCGACGGTCACCGTACACCACGAGTACACCATTGGTACAGTGATGATTCTTTGTTAACCATGGGTACACTAATAGTACAGTATCATACTTTGTTCCTTTTCACTGATACACTGATAGTGACATTGTTGGACTTCGTTCTGTGTCACTGGTACATAATAGTAAAGTGTTGGACTTCTTTACTGGTACGCGATAGTACATTGATGGACTTTGTGCATTAATGACCGGGTACCCTTGTACATTAATAGTACAGTGTTGGACTTTGGTCATTTTTTTCTATGGTCCCCCAATGAAATAGTTAAAATGGTTTCTATTTTATGCTTCATTTTCACAAGTACTCACTACAATGCTTTATTATTTTACTTGGGTCTCTTTTGACCATTAGCCTAATCATGTAAACTAGCTGAAGATATATATGATGGGGAGAAACATTTTGATGCAAAAAAAATAGCATGTATTATAGAGTGTTACAGCGACATTCCGAAGGTCAAGGTCATGTCAATGGGGGTGGGAGTGTGTTGCACACATTCAGGTGGAGCATGTACCTAAATATTGAAGCAATTCTTCAAGTAATATTGAAGATATTACATGATGGAGTAACTATTACAAACTTTTTAAACGTAAACGTAAAAAGACGGTCGGTCGTACAGACAGACACGCATCGTCGAGAATGCTGCGAAAAATATGGTTATGACAAGAACAAATGACAAAGATCATACACAAACAAGTATCCATGGCAACACAGAATTGTGACATTGTGTTATCATACAACATAGATTGCGTTTGGCGTACACTGCAGCCAGCAATTGCACATATGTACCCAGTATGTAATGCGATGTACATGTATGTAAGATATTATGATGGTGGAACATGGAAATTAGCACGACACACTTGCTCATACTGTACTACATTGTATACGGTATCAAGATTTAACGGCCACTCTAGTATAATTGGGAAACATAATTGTAATCAAAATACCGATAACTCGAATTCAAATTATTGGTCACAATTACATGTTTTCCTATACACATGTATAGTATAACTCTCGTAAACTCAAATTTTCGCTAAGTCCTACTATTTCCTCAGTCCCTTGAATTTTGAGTAAACAAGTGTAGATTGTATTTGTAATCAAAGCATTTTGATGATTTCTCATAATTATGTGGCTGTAACTGGAGAAATGAGGCTTTTGGCACTTCTGGCTAGTGTAGCTCCTCATCCAATAGCACACTCCTGTAGTCGGTAACAATGTACATTGCTTGTTAGAAGCATGACGGGTGTTTTATTGATGGAATGGCGAACAGTGCAGATTCTGATGAGACTCTGATCTGGATAAACACTGGTCAGAAAACCCATAAGCCCCACTTCTCCAGTCACATCCACTTATGAAACACTTGTACAAATGAACTGATTCCACAGCTAACAGTATTTGAACTCTCAAATAACCTTCCATATTTCATCACAGTTTTTTTCCTGGATAATATATTATTTACAGAACACATTTTAATATTCAATATAAGTTCTGTAAACCACAGGTGTTTGCACAGATGGTCATTATTTTGGTGTCATATTGATAGTTGGGTGGATTTTGTTGGTTTCGGGTAATTTACAAATAGTTTTGTACAACTACTATAATTCTCAAACATTACATATGATAGAACTCGCCAATTAGATTGTTGTCATCTGCTGATTTTTTTTCTTCATTTTTCTGAATATAAAATCATGTTTCAGAAGCACAGTAGAATCTGCTCAGTTTTAGACAATTTTAATGTGCTGCCAAAACATGATTTTAGGAAGAAACAAGAATACAATTCCAAATAAGCAGAGGACAATTTTTTGTTTCCAGCACATTACAGACACAATTTTAATACACTTACACATAAAAAACAAGCATAATTAACATACAATACACACAGACTGGCCAAAAGACTGACATACAGGCTGACAGACAAATAGACGAGTATGCATGCACATAATTATGGGTTGCGTCTGTAGAGAGATGGAGGCCAAAAATAAGCGCCTGAATTACAGACATACAACAACAACAACAACCGCTTCTTTTTAAACAAAGGATCAATTATTTTTATCTAAAAAGTAATTTATTATGTAAATTATAATCAAAACAACAGTAAGAGATTCATAAACACATAAACTAAACTTCTAGAAATGATTGAGACTTATTGTTGTCGTTTAAATCAAATAAGGTAAGGATTTCCAAATAATTATGAAAGAATTAACCAATAACCGACTGGATCCATTAAACAACTGTGATATTGGATTTCCAATATTGAAGTTAATACATGTTAGTTATGCATATGAGCTTGATGAGTACATAACTCTTAATTACATTTCATTACACTGCATTGCATACGAGTTATGAATCGACTGAGGAGTGGTCTTTCCAAATGTGCGTTCGAAGCATTCTTTGTTTACTTTCTACTTTGTGGGGAGTGTCCGAAGAATTTTGATAATACACACTTTATAAGGTAAGTTTATTGTAATATTTTTGTGTCATACTGTAGAACTGTCTCTCAATAACAATATAGCAAAGTATGAATGTCGAAACCCTGCATGTTTTCATCACGGCTTGCTTTTGAGGGTGGCACGATTTACCCAAATCTACCCAAATCTACCCAAATCTTCATATAATTACTATGTGTTAATAAATAAAGCTATACACATCATAATAACGATGTTTGGACTGTACTTACATAATGTATGTCATTAATTTGCTCATACCAGGGCCCATTTTAATGTTTTGATGCAAAATGAAAATATTTGTATATGAAATAAAGGGAGAGTACCGCGATAAACTTAATACTAGGAAGCCAAGGAAGATAATCCACTTTATAATGGATAAACATGCTAAATGGGAATGATGATTTTTCAATTGAAATACAAATAAAAAACAACTGTAGAACCTCTATAATGTTGACATACAAGGAGACAGTGTGAAGTTGTCGACCGTATACTGGCCGTTTTTGCCCGCCATGACGTGTAGCCATCTTGTACATAATCACTTGTTGAGGCTATACCTCTAGGGAAATTTGCAATCACAGTCTGATCAGGGTCTACACTGTTTTCCATCTTGTACATACTGACTGTATACCGTAAGTTTATATATAGCTTCCTGTGTGAGTTTTTTGAAATGATTATCCGTAAATTAAATTGCATTAACTAAACTATATATGTCCAGAAGTCATTTTATGCTAATAAAAACATTCATTCATGCATTATACTTTGTTTTTAACTATTTCACAAAAAGATGTTGGCATATAATTACTCGCGAAATAAATATTGCAATACTATGGAGGTGACCGGTTAGACAGTTGGACTAGTATATGTGCCATATGAAATCATGATCGATGACAACTTAGCGTTAGACAACTGAGACATAATTAATGAGTCTCGATCACGGTAGTCTCCCTTTATAATAATGCTGTATGTATATTAATCGGTTTCCCCGCGGAAATATGTGCTTTATTCTTCCCTTTTTTCGGTCAAAATGTGCTTATTGTATGATATACTAATGATATATTTTTGAAAACGTATATAGTATAATCATAAATGTTATTTTTAATGAAGATTTTTGGTAGATTTGGGTAAATCATGCTGCCGTGCTTTTGACGTGCGTCCAGCATTTGTGTAAGTATTTCATGTACCAAATATCTCCACAACCCTAAGTCCCTGACAAACTTGAAACTTCACCTACCTTATTATCATCATCCTTATTTTAATTCTATAGCCCACCAAGTGCAGATCCCATGCCCAAGTTCAATGTCAAATTGGTTAGAAAATGTGCGTTATGAGTTTTTTTGTAAAATCTGAATGAATATCTCCACAACCCGAAGTCGTGATTGACTTGAAACTTCACATACCTCGTCATCATCCATATTTTCATCCAATAGCCCAGCCATGTGACTAACATGCCCAAGGTCAATGTCAAATTACTTCGATACAAGTTTTTAACTACCCAATATCAATACTTCTTTATCAACCATCCATATTTTTCATCCTATAGCCCACCCATGCAGACCCCATGCCCAAGGTCAAATTACTCTGAAATTTGTGTTAAAGTCTGCTTTTTTAATTGCGTACCCAATACATGCGTATCTCCCCAATCCGATTGCTCTAACCAGATACATATTCATATGTACTGGACCATCAAATACCTAGAAAAGAGGTATTATACAAGCATATTTGTTTTCTCCTCAATCCTCCAATACTATGTGTATATATGACATGTGTTTATCCAAATGAAATAAATAAACTACATGTATATACTGTTTAAACTATAAATACCTCGGCGGGCGTGATATACTAGGCTGTTGTCCATCTAGTTTCTATATTTTAGTGTGCGAACTGTAAATGCTATTACGCACATTTTTACTGTGTAATGTGGTGTTGTGATATAGTGCAACCTGTTGCCAATAAAGCGGAAAACGTGCAGCTAAATATATGTTGTCAAATTCAATGATTTCTTGATCTCACTGAAATGACCATTGAGCTAATAATGTTAATAATTGATAGAAATATGTGCATACTGGTGAATGTATGCAAAAACTTTTATTAATTGATTAATTGGCATTTGTAAATATTTGATAACTCACCTGTACCAAATTATAATAAAATGTTTGTTTCAACATGTTCAGGAGTCCTCACAATATGTACCGGCTGGCCAGGCGCAAGAATGTTGGAGTCATGAGATGGAAGATTCAGTGATCGTGAGTTTCAACATTATATAATTTTATGTATGCTGACCAATTAAATAAAGGAAAACATTACCCTTCAACATGTTCAACCATACTACATACTTATGCCCATGGTATAATAACGGAGTATGTCTGTAGAACTATTTACAGGTTTAAGAATGTTTGCACGCATTCCAGAATTGCAATATTACATATAAATAGGCGTAAAATTACTAGACATACTGTAGTCAAAAGAACCTTTTGTACATTATTGACTAGAAACAGCTGCATATTTTATATAAAACAGTCTTCCACAAAGTAGCGTCAAAACAGAATAATGACATTATCATATATATAAATAGACAAGTGGACTATCCTTTATTTATTAGCCATTTTGTTGTGTCAAAAGTTTGTAAGAGTTTCTCCAGTTACAGTCCAGTATGCCACGGGGGCATATCCATGCTTTACAAACATAATGTCTAGCTTTTGCTTAAATTTGGGTAAAAACATTAACACTTAAGTACTATAATATTTATTTCAGGAACGTGAACATTTTGCTGACAGTGGCCAGTGGGTCACAAGAATGGGAGAAGCGGGAGACGTGAGTACTTCTATTACAAAATCCACAATGATTCGGTGCATTCAGAGGGATGGGTTGTGGCCTAGGGGTTAGAACGCCTTAACTTCCAATCCGGAGGTTGTGCGTTCAAACCTCGCCTAGGGCATAAAAAAATACTTCCATAGTTTTTCCATCCCACTGGTATGTCGGACTGTGATCCTATTTCTATATGACCTTAGTTGTTGCTGGTACGTCACTCATTGTAATACCGCTATTAAAGATAAAATGTATTGCAAAATCCCTGATACAATATATCATATTGTCTGCTGCGTAATGTGACCTTGCTGTTGAACGGATGTGAAAACTAATAAACAAATGTACAACACAGTAAATCCGAGTTATAGCCACGCTTTTGTTTTCGAAATTATTCAATTACTACTTAAATGAACCTACATGTACGAACAAATACGACATGTGAACAAAGGCCAAGATTTTTCTCTGGTCTTGTTCACAGGTGTGACTGTATATATTTGTATGACCTGTATTGTGTATGTCAATATTTCAGAAAGCGGTGAGTGAAGAATGTTCAGCTATTGACAGAATTTCAAGTGTACTTGACACCAACGCAACTGTCCGTAGCTAACCACAAGGCAGGAGGAAATCCAAGAATCCAGTATTAGCAGAGTTATGGTCCTTGACTTAGAGAAACGTGACGATTTTCAACTTGTGTCGCAGAGTTATGGTCCTTGACTTATTGAAAAGTGGCGATTTTCAACTCGTGTCCCGCATAACTGAAAAACTATTTGAGCTACAGTCATGAAATCCTTTTAGGAATACATGTATTTGTTATCATTTCAAGCTGCGCACCTGGGGTTTTAGCTGCGGTTTCATCCAGAATTCAGAGTTATGGCTCTTGACTCGGTGAAAAGTGGCGATTTTCAACTTGTGCCGCACATAACTGAAAAACTATTTGAGCTACAGTCATGAAACATAGGAATGTTTATCAACATGTGGAGTTCTGCATCATGCGAGTTTGATGTGGATTCATAGAGTATGGGTGGAGTTATGGCCCTTGACTAAGTGAAAATTGCTGATTTTTTTAACTTGTGTTGCCGGTAACTGAAGCATGAAACTATATAGGAATGTTAATCAGCATGTATAGTTGTGCACGTGTGATTTTGTTTGCGGAATCATCCAGTAAGGATGGAGTTATGATGACCCTTGACTTAGAGAAAATTGGCTATTTTGTCCACCACAAATTTGTGTCGCGCATGTTAGTTAAGAGTTGCGAAATTTTACAGGAATGTTTGTCACTATGTGCAGTTGTGCACCTGGGTTTTTTATTTTTATGCGGATCGTGTAGTATTGGCCGAGTTATTGCCATTGGTCACTTTGTGTCAAGCCCGCTTGCGGAAAGTGAGACATAGTGATCACAATGACGTCCGGGTGTCCGGGCGTCCGTCCGAAATCTGTGTTAAAGTTTTTTAAATACCTTATATCTCTGCAGTCCTAAGTCACATTGACTTGAAACTTCATATGCTTATTAGTCGTGATCCATATATTCATGCTGTATCCCACTCATGCGGACCCTATGTCAAGGTCAAATGACTTGAAGTTTGCATTAAAGTTTCTGTCAAAATTTGCGTTAAAGTTTTCACATACCTACTATCTCTGTAACCGTAAGTCAGATTTGCTTGAAACTTTGTATGCTTATTGGGCATCAAACTTCAAATAAATACACTCTGAGACCATCAAATGCCTCGGCGGGCTCGACATGCGGACCGCGGCCATCTGGTTTATTTTGTTACCTTGCACAGAAAAACAAGGTACAATGTAGCTACATATATGCGGTTGTTGCCTTAAATTCTAATTTTACAAGGCCCGATAACATGCAGTGTTTGTGTGGGCATATGTTTTTCTCTGAAAAACAACAATCTAGCTCTCCATTTGTTAAGTATACACCGATGACTTAAATATATTACATCTGAAGACATTTTAATACATCATATGCAATATTGTATTGTTTTAGTTATTAATTATTCCATCTTCCCAGTAACAGATTTGTACATTACCTCATTATCTAATGAATGTTCTACCCCTATTCTTAAATGACTCTGATGTGGAATGGACCTGGCACCAGGTCAGGATATTCCAATTTCAGGGCTGAATATGTATTTTTGTGTAAATATTCAGTTCTGATTTTGGGAATTTCCCTCATTATGAACAGGTTAAATACGGGATAGTCTAACCCGTCCAATAAAAAAATTCAAGCAATCCCGATTCATTCCATATAACCCCGATTCCATGCCATATAAGGCAAGCTTGCGACTAGCTTGCAGACAAGCTTGCGACAAGCTTGCGACAAGCTTGCGACAAGCTTGCGGCAAGCTTGCGACTAGCTTGCGGCAAGCTTGCGACTAGCTTGCGGCAAGCTTGCGGCAAGCTTGCGACTAGCTTGCGGCAAGCTTGCGACTAGCTTGCGGCAAGCTTGCGGCAAGCTTGCGACTAGCTTGCGGCAAGCTTGCGACAAGCTTGCGGCAAGCTTGCGACTAGCTTGCCGCGCGTTTCAACTGCGTGCTTGCAGCAAGCTTGCGGTAACCTAACCGCAAGCTTGCATTCTTAGCTTGCCGCAAGCTAGTCGCAAGCTTGCAGAATAAGATTGCGATTTTTGTTTGGGAAGTGGGGTTGTTTACAATGTCGGGTCATGCACTCGGCTCTATGAATGAATTGCATATGTAACAGCTACGCTCCGCCCGGCAAGTTTGAATCAGTTGTCAGTTGAGTACATTGTATTACTTCAAAAGCACATTTATATTTGTTTTCTTAAATCCGAACTTTTCTAAACCTTTCATAGTTGTATTATCGATGTCTGTGTGAACTAGTGTACTTATTTGTTCAGTAGTATTTCTAATATATATGAAAATGTGTCCCTGAAGTGAAGCGTGCATAAAATTATCAAAAAGTTTTTATATCCCAGTTGGGCCTTTAACCATTATGTATGCTATTTGTATGACCTTCTATTATATCAGAAAGAGCATATGTCAGAATGCTCTGTATTCAGAGCTAAGTGTGGGCACAGACCTAAAATTCTAGGTCTGTGGTGTGGGCTTGGCCACTTTTTTCTATGATATCCGCAGAGAATGAAAACAATGCATGCATGCATGCCGTATTACATGTATCAGATCAGATATATTTCAACTCGTTCTGGTAAAAGAAAAAGAAAAGAAAATATTATGTAACATTAAACTTGTCGTTTTGGACCGCTAGAATGCTAGCTATATATATTGATTAATTGTGATTAACGGGCTGTCAACAGCGATGGTCATTTTAGGCACTGATCAACTGGGGTAAATTTCATATGTAAAGAGGTATCCCAAAATCAAAACTGAATATTTGTATCAAGAAAATATATATACAGCCCTCAATTTAGAATATCTGGAAATGGTGCCAGGTCCATAATGCACAAGTCACGTAGTTCCAGCCCCTAAACGTAATCGCAGCACACTAATCTTACTACACGTACAATTGGGATAACCGGCTTCAACACTCACTGAGGGCCAACTCAGGGATATCACGATTCTGGTAAGGATGACCCGCACCGCTAACTCATATCATGCTCCCAGCCAACCACCCACAGTTGGTGTAAACATGGTAACACAAACAGGATACTCTTTAAACGTCAGTTGTCAACATCAAACTTCATGGGTACGAGACCTGGACAGTGTGTCACATGCTTAAATATAAATAGAAATTCTGTCTTGTATGATTCTAAAAAATGTGTACTTATATAATGTATGCATTGCCCTGCAATCCATATGCACGACACATAATATATAACTTGCACCACTGCAAACAATATATATATACATGCTACATAACCTTTGATTAGTAACATATGTTATGTATTATAATTTATCAAATATATATATATTAACATATACGATCTGACAATACCATAATATATGCTGATACAGTGAAGGTAGGCATGCATGCATACACATATAGGCTGGCAGGCAAAACGACACATTTTTCCTCACAAATAATTATTTATTTCACATGAAATGTATACGTTATGTCTACAATGTGCTCGCGTATAAATGCAATTACGGTACAAGAAAGATACTTCTGAAACATTATACATTTGTCAGTCATATTGGATGCCATATTGAATTAGATGGATCTTACACACTATATTGCAATTATGCTTAATTTTATCAAATTTATAGTTAATGTGAATTAATTCCAGAAGAAAGACAGATGCTAAATGAATTGCTTGTCGAGCCCATCGTGGAAAGAGAGACATAGTGATTATGATGACATATGTACGTCCGCCCGCGGGAGAGTCCGTCCTAAATGTACATCACGTATATCTCTCCAATCAGAATCAGTTTGCGTTATAACGTTTTTCACAAAATTTCCATTTTTTAAATACCTTATACGTATATCTGCAACGCTAAGTCGCGTCAACTTGAAACGTCAAAAGTTTTTTTTTGTTACCATCCATACTTTCATTCCGTAGACCATCCATTTCACCTTCCATTAACGGTTTTACGAATTTTGAATGAAAATTTTTATGTATTATATACATGTATAACTAACCACATATATACACCCTGATACGATCACTAAACAATGAGACTATCAATACACCCTCGGACTAGCAACAGCCTAGGCGGGCTCAAAATGTGGGCTGCGGCCTTCTGTTAATACATATAGGACAACGTTTTCAAGTTTTGGCGGCCATATTGGACGCCATATTATTTCAAATATAAACTTATTCAAGCTTTAATAATAGTAAATGTAATTCCAGGAAATTAAAAATCAATTCATATTATGTTGTGAATAAAATGTAACATTTACATATTTTGTTGGCAATCTTGGCAGCCATCTTGGATATTTAAAAGGTTAAGCGACTCATACTTATTGGAAATGTTAATATTAGCACAATCGATGTGTCAGAGAATTGTGCATTTTGTGATACAAGCATGAAACTTGGTACACTGTTATGAAACATTATTTTAACTATGTTTAGCTATAGGGACATCTCAGATTTGTGAAGTGACAAAAATGGCAGCCATTTTCCAAAATGGCCGCCAACAATATTATGTGGATATGGATAACTGGCATAATTTCACTGAAATAGTAATACTATCATTCTTTTTGTTTTATCTCACGACGTATGTAGTTTCATAGATTTAAATATAAATCCCATAAATATAATTTACATATCTGAAAATGGCGGCAATTTTAAAAATGGCCGCCACAATAGCACAACAAATATGATATTTTCAAAGTTTTATTTATTTGTGATCTATTTGATAGTGATATACCACTTACAGTAAGCCACATTACGTGTAGATGGTATTTGGAATGATGAATACAAACAAAACATACCAGTAAGTAATGATTTTACTGTTGTAGTATGGAAAACTGTAACATTTTCCCACCCACACTAAATTACATTTGGTTTTACATTCGTCATATTGTTCTGTGTTTCACAAGGCTAAACTGATGGGTATGTACTGAGGACTGACATGAAACATTCCTTTACAGGTATACATTGATCCATGTAGTCCACAAAATATGCCATCAGTTACAGATTTACTATAAACTGATGATTTGTACCTGGTACATGAACAGAAACTAGAAATGTGGCCTATCGGCACACGAATACCCCCACTGGCAGCCAAAGAAAACGAGGCATTTTTTATTATAAGCCATTTAGCCGAGCGTTAAGGTTTCAAACGCATCAAGTCTGTGACCTTGACCCTGGGCATAGTGTGATAATCCATGCATCGGTGTAGAAGATATAGAGCGGAAGGGAATTTCAATAGGTTTGACCTTTGACCTTCAACTGTGACCTTGACCTTGGACGTAGGTGCGTGGTTATTGATCGCGACACACCTTCTCATCATGAGAAACATATGTGCCAAGCCATTTGATAATGCATGCATCGTGTAGAAGATATAGAGCGGAAAGGAATTTCAATAGGTTTGACCTTTGACCTTCAAAACTGTGACCTTGGACGTAGGTGCGTGTTAGCAATTTGATAATCCATGCATCGGTGTAGAAGATATAGAGCGGAAGGGAATTTCAATAGGTTTGACCTTTGACCTTCAACTGTGACCTTGATCTTGGACGTAGGTGCGTGGTTATTGATCGCGACACACCTTCTCATCACGAGAAACATTTGTGCCAAGCCATTTGTTAATGCATGCATCGGTGTAGAAGATATAGAGCGGAAGGGAATTTCAATAGGTTTGACCTTTGACCTTCAACTGTGACCTTGGACGTAGGTGCGTGGTTAGCAATTTGATAATCCATGCATCGGTGTAGAAGATATAGAGCGGAAGGGAATTTCAATAGGTTTGACCTTTGACCTTCAACAGTGACCTTGACCTCGGACGTAGGTGCGTGGTTATTGATCGCGACACACCTTCTCATCATGAGAAACATTTGTGCCAAGCCATTTGGGAATTTCAATATTTTGACCTTTGACCTTCAACTGTGACCTTGACCTTGGACATAGGTGCGTGGTTATTGATCGCGACACACCTTCTCATCATGAGAAACATTTGTGCCAAGCCATTTGGGAATTTCAATATTTTTGACCTTTGACCTTCAACTGTGACCTTGACCTTGGACGTAGGTGCGTGGTTATTGATCGCGACACACCTTCTCATCATGAGAAACATTTGTGCCAAGCCACTTGGGAATTTCAATATTTTTGACCTTTGACCTTCAACTGTGACCTTGACCTTGGACGTACGTGTGTGGTTATTGATCGCGACACACCTTCTCATCATGAGAAACATTTGTGCCAAGCCATTTGATAATCCATGCATCGGTGTAGAAGATATAGAGCGGAAGGGAATTTCAATAGGTTTGACCTTTGACCTTCCACAGTGACCTTGACCTTGGACGTAGGTGCGTGGTTATTGATCGCGACACACCTTCTCATCAAGAGAAACATTTGTGCCAAGCCATTTGTGAATTTCAATATTTTTGACCTTTGACCTTCAACTGTGACCTTGACCTTGGACGTAGGTGCGTGGTTATTGATCGTGACACACCTTCTCATCATGAGAAACATTTGTGCCAAGCCATTTGATAATCCATGCTTCGGTGTAGAAGATATAGAGCGGAAGGGAATTTCAATAGGTTTGACCTTCAACTGTGACCTTGACCTTGGATGTAGGTGCGTGGTTATTGATCGCGACACACCTTCTCATCATGAGAAACATTTGTGCCAAGCCAATTGATAATCCATGCATCGGTGTAGAAGATATAGAGCGGAAGGGAATTTCTGTAGGTTTGACCTTTGACCTTCAACTGTGACCTTGACCTTGGACGTAGGTGCGTGGTTATTGATTGTGACACACCTTCTCATCATGACAAACATTTGTGCCAAGCCATTTTGATAATCCATGCATCGGTGTAGAAGATATGGAGTGGAAGGGAATTTCCAACAGACCGACAGACCGACCGACAAGCTGACTCCTATATACCCCCAACAAACTTTGTTTGTGGGGGTATAATTAATAAACTCTAGCACATACTTGCTTGTTCACATTTTAAACTAGATTGGTCAGTAAGGCCAGAATTTTTTATTTTCTTGGTTCACAAACCCGCCGACCCTATTTTTTGTCAAACGGAAATAAAAATAAAAGACCTACTGTCTGTCCACTTTCATTTTTTATTTTTCCGCCGACCCAAGATTTTCCAGATTTCCTAAAATAAAATTCTAGTCCATCGCTCATTTCGGCAAGCCAGTAAACCGTCCCACAGAGAATAATTAATTACTCGCGGTCACACAATGAAAATTATCAATCTATTTATGTCATATTAAACAGGACGGACTTGATTTAACAAAATATATACAGTGCGACCCCGTTAGTACACGCTTCACTATAACACGATTTTGGTTAGTACACGGTTGTGCCTTGGCTCCTGAATTTTTTTCCTATTTGTATATCAAAATCGTGTTAAATTCGTTACACGACTATTGTCAGAAATCGTGTTAAATTTGCGATTCTTTCCCAAATTAGACCCAAAATGGACGATTTTTTTTATGGACGCATAGCCTCCTTTTATCTCACCGATGTGAATGTGCAGCTGATCACGTTTGCACATTTCGTAAATTAATCCGAGCAAACTGGGAATAAGATCAGTAAGACCAGTAACAAAGCAGTGCTAATTGTTATGTGCTCGATTTCATTTTACCGGCATGCGTTCGCGCTCACCATTGGTGGAATATTAATTAGGTGTAAAGGCTGACCAATCGCAGATCGCGTATCAGTCGCGCAGAAGTAACTCGACCCAGATTAACTAAAGTGTTACAGCACTGCCCACGCCCCCGGCGCATGTACACAAATGTGTACCTGACAACTGGCCTTGTTTCGCTATGTCATAATTGAGCCAGTGCACGAGATAATCAACTTTATTATATAACTGAGATTTTCACCGAGAATGATTTGACTTTTTTCTGCAAATATATCGGAAAGTTGATAACATTTTCAGAGCAAATGCGTAATAATTACTAATTTAATATTCGTCAAAATTTGATATCGTTTACAGAAAATGTACACTATTATCAGATTCATCTTCGTCGAAAATCTCACGTGATAAGCCTGATTACCTCATGAACTGGCGCAATATTATAACACGTCGGGCAAAACAACGTCTATACAGGTCTGTACTCAAACCCACAGGTGGAATAGTCGGACGTGTGACACAAAGAAAAGAAAATTACAAAAATATCCATTACCCCACCCACTTGATCTCGTTCTATTATTAACGTCATGTACAGTACGATACCAGGTGGGTGGGATAATGGGATTTTTTTAATAGGCATTTATTTTGGTGTCATAGGTCCCGAGTCTTCCACCTGTGTGCTCACCATATGAACACAGATTGCAACGCACGAGCTTGTCCGTGATGTTGCAAGCTGATGGAACAGGATATCGGTCATTGGGTCATTGCGTCATCATTACTACACTTTTTTCTACACGCATTTACAATAATGGATTGCACGGACCTGCGTAGATCTACATTCTACATGAAATTGATGAATAAATGAAACATGACGTTAACAATTCTTGGATTCAATATATTTATTACATGCGAAGATAACAGTGAAAACTTATGGCATATTATAGGCATTGGCGACGTCGTTCATTCGCAGTCACAGTGTACAGTGTACATGTATTTTTTGTTGACATTATGATGTGTCTTGGGCGAGAACGGATATAGCACAGTTCGGATAAGCAACACGGAAGGTTGTATGTCGCCGGACTTCCGTGTACTAACGGGGTCGCACTGTATCACCGACGGCAATCCCCGATTCGGTTACGGACGTGTGTTCAGGATACAGAATACCCGCGAATGCCCGCGAGCAGTAAATTCTAAAAGCCATTCGCCACACCAATATGTAACCTATATAAAATTAATTGAATTTATGTATTGTACAATGTATCTGCTATATACAACTTATTCCGTAATGTTCCATTTGTAGCACCTTGGAAAGTGATGTCAAAAGTAAGTCTGAAGTGATTCTGGTGTGGCATGGACCTGGCACCAGGATATTCCAATTTCAGGGCTGAATATATAGTTTATGTAAATATTGAGCTCTGATTTTGGGAATTTCCCTCATTTTTTACAGGTTGAATACAGGATAATCCATCCTGTTGGTCCGGCCTTACATGACCCTGGCTGTTGATAGGCCGTTAAACACCAATAATCAATCAATCAATCTTAAATGTCTAGTATTAAAAGGTGAACATTGTCATCCAAGTGAAAAAAGTGGTCACAGTCAGACACCGACATATACCACTTGATCTACATCTGTCAGACAGTGACCACTTTTTTCGCTTGGGTGACAATGTTCACCTTTTTTTAACATGTATGTCGCCTTTTTGTGGGAAAAGGTTACAGACACAATTTTCTAGTGTTTTTTATGAAAAGTACATGCAAACAGTGCAGATCATGATGAGAAGGATCATTAAAATCCTGCTCATCTGGAGCTAGACTGTTTGCAAACATTGTTACAGAGGCCTGTTGTATTGAAAGGGTTAATTATTAGTATATGTGTACAATCATATCAATTCTAGTTTATTTGCCTTGTGTTTATAGTAGGCATATTTTCTATCAGAATAATTGCTAAAAATGGTTAAGAAAGCATTTTTCGAAAATAAAAAATATAACGTAATTATCACTTTTATTTTTATTTTTATTGTCGACTGGCCATTTTTGGTACTTTTATTTTTATTTTTATTTGGCCCCCTCGACCCGAATTTTTTAAAAAAATTCTCGTAAACCAAGAAATTAAAAAATTCTGGCCTAAGCGAGGCTTACGGAATACCCCCCACGTGGGCCCAGGTACCCCTAAAATATGTAAAAATGTCCAAGTGTGTGGGCTTGTGACCTTGACTCTGGGCTTAGCAGGAGCGGCATGGACGTGAATTTGTCACAGGGTGGTAGAGGTCCATTGGAGCAATGCGTGTGTGAAATGTGAAGCAGATCCGAGCAAGGCAATAGAAGTTATAAACGATTTCTCTGATGTTAAGTTTTGTAAAGAGACTAAGTATGTCACCTTGACCTCGAGATCAGCGGGAATTTGTCACAGCATGATAGTAGAGCCTTAGAGTAATGCATGCATGAAATATTAAGAATTTTCGATGAAGGAAATAGAAGTTATAACAATATTTCTCTGATGTTAAGTTTACGGACACACGGACGCACACACGGACGGACGGACGGACAACCTGACTCCAGTATACCCCCCCCCCACAACTCGTTGCGGGGGGTATAATTACTGTTAAAGACACTGTGTCTCAGATATTCAATATGGGAACTGAAAATGACTTATGTTGCGTGCATTTAACGGCGTTTGCATTCACCACCACACTGACACAGAGCAGTACATGGAACTGCTGCCTTATTACATTTGCACTGTCCCCGGTATCCCTTTTACAGCTGTACCTTAAGCACTGTCTTTGTAGATGCGATAGTATCAAGTGTTTTGATTAAAGAGCTGCTTTCACTATAAAGTCCGCTTGTCCGGTCATACAACAAAACTACAAAATGTTTGATTGGTTGAATCCAGTCTTCTATGGACTCTGGTGCAGTGGCCAACGCACAAAAAAAATGGTGTTTCTTCATAATATGCCTCCCAAGTGTCCCATGCAGTCCGTGTACCGCCATTGTGTCACATCCCGTAAATGAGTGAAACATTGGTAAAGCAACACACCGATCTGGGTCCAATTCCCGAGCCATACCATGTTCGGACAACAGCCGGAAATGTTTTCCTGCTCCAAATGATACCCACATCTCAATAGCAAGACGCTGGGCTGATGTTACTGTCAACACGAGAACATCCGTGTCAACAGTACGTATCGAAATTCGTGTATATCATTCTTTTGCGGCATCTGCCACATGAAGCAAGATACGGGTGTCAGCTTCCTCATGGGTACAATTCA
This sequence comes from Conchocele bisecta, assembly GCA_029237695.1. Taxonomy (NCBI): domain Eukaryota; kingdom Metazoa; phylum Mollusca; class Bivalvia; order Lucinida; family Thyasiridae; genus Conchocele; species Conchocele bisecta. The sequence goes on from CM055266.1 coordinate 23,501,181, forward strand.
ATATCAAGACGCTGGGCTGATGTTACTGCCAAAACGAGAACATCCGTGTCAACAGTACGTATCGACATTCGTGTATATCATTCTTTCGCGGCATCTGCCACATGAAGCAAGACACGGGTATCAGCTTCTTCATGGATACAGTGTACAAGAACCGACATATGTCTTGCCTGTGTGCACAATACATTTGCTTGGTATTTGCTAATGACTTGTTTGTCAGTTCCAAGCGATGCTAGAATTGTTGCCAGATAGGCAAATAGTTCCATCGTGATTACATCAATCAAAAGAAACCAGTTGCCAGTTTATGAAACTGTATTTGATGGTGCTACACGTCTACGTACACCTGTCTACTGTCTCTCTTGCTTCGTGTACCTCTGTCTCTCTTGCTTCTATTTGGCTTATACTCATCCAAAACTACATCCAGCCGACTTGCATGCTGAAATTGTGAACTGATGTATGGTAGAAACACATCCATTGCATAGTCATTAAATGTCATGGTAGTGCGAGGTCAAAGCATGATGACTAGCAGCACCGTCAATGATAACATCATCAGTCGTGGAAATTGGAGCATTCTCTAGCACAGTGAGCATACCTTCCAATCAGCCTACGAGGTCAAATTTAGTACCGGTTTTCATACTGCCACTGTGTGATAAGGATGTTGGATATGTATGATGTTCATGCTAAACAAAATTCTCAAGATATCCAACTCTCGTTTGAGAAGTTATATAAAATTTCGAGAAGACTTAAGAGGGTGATATTGTTTCTTTTAATATGGTCGGGAATAGAGGTTGTTTGGCTTATTATGCGATCTTGTGCATATGCCTCACATTGCTGCTGGCCAAGTTCCTCAATATGGCGCACAGAAGATATTACTCCTGAAACCATAGTATCTCTGGTTTCTAGTACCAATAGATTATTGATACTATCAGTCAAAGGATTCCCCATGTCCTCTACAACTTTCGTCAGGGAGCCTACGTCCGAACGAAATCTACGTGAACACGAGTGGTTTGGTCTAGCTGTGTGGTATTTTCGGTCCTGCTCTGAAGTATCTAATTCCCCGATCAGTCTCGCAATTTCGGTTCCAGATAGCATCCATCGTCGCAATGCAGATAGGATCTCGCATGGAATTGGCATCCACCTGCCATAATGTGCGTGATCTAACGCCAATAACCATGGTACTGTCATTGTTAGAGAATCAGTATAGAGTAGGAAGTCAGCTTATCTTATGTATCTAACAAATACCATCACGAGGAGTTCCAGTTGAACATGTTGAATGATAATAGTTTGTGTTCCTGGTTGACAAGGGTCCAACAGTTTGTGAAGTTTTTTATCAGCGCCCGTCGGGAATATCATCTGAAGACAAAATGTATAAAGCTAATCGTAATGCTTGTTTATCATTCGTATTTGACACTGCAACGCACTAAAATCACTATAATATTTATATTATGGTTATGTAATGTTGCAAAATATGCTGCAATCGGTTACGCTGTCTGAAGTAAAGCCAAGATAGTACAAAATTAAGTCACGAATGTGATTTTTCCGAAAAATATGTATTAGAATGCCATTATAATTCACAAAACAATACATCTCTGTTATATAATGACCGATTGTAACACAATAGTATAGTGACTTAGTTATGTTATCATCAGCAGCCACGAAAACACATAACAAAACATTCCGTCATGTGCAATGTTCATCAATAGTCAATTACATCATTTTATTATGGACAATATTTAAGACTAAGTCCAATTAAGTAACATATACTATGATGTGTGTGATTATTTAACTTTTATCTAATTACCCGGAAGTTTTTCGCCGCCGTAGCCCAATCCATCCTACCACCCAGACTAGCACACCTGCTTATTTCGGTAAGAATTGTCTGGAGAACGACGTGACCAGTTGTCCAAGGGAGATAACTTGACCGGTGGTATGACAAACAAGAGGGTCATGATGGCCCTAATTCGCTCACCTGACTCAATGAACACCAGAGGAGAATGTGACATCGAGTTCATGTGTTTTAAAAAAATTGTGCTATTTTTAGATGGAGGTCATCTTGGATTAAGCGATGACTCTCATTTTACCAAATCTGAAAATGCTTCACCCAAGGATCTTAACTTACTATGAAATTTGGCCAGCATCGGCCGTGTGGTTCCTGAGAAAAGACGTTCAAAATCTCGAATAAATGGAACTTTTGGCGGCCATCATGGATGACATATTCATCAAATTCCGACGAATATTGCACCAGAGCAATCGCCTCATCAATACGTTCAATTTGATATATGACCTGAGCATATTTGGTCAAAAATAAAATTTGACCCCAATTTGACCCCACGGGCCACGCCCATTTTTGACCCCGGGGTCACCATTTTCCCAACTTTGAAAGAACATTGTACATCGATCATTCCTACCTAGTTTCGTCGAAATCTGGCTAGCGGTTCATGAGAAGAAGATTTTTTTAAGAATTAATGCTATTTTTAGACGGGGCCATCTTGGATTAATGATGACCTCCATTTTAACAAATCTAAAAAGGTTTCACCCATGGATCATAACTTTTAAGTTTGGCTACCATGGGCCAAGCGGTTCATGTGAAGAAGAATTTTGAAATCTCTAATAAAAGAACGACCTTTTGACCTTTCGGCGGCCATCTTGGATGATATAACCATCCGATTTCGACAAAAAATTCACCGGAGTGATCGCCTCATTGATACCTTCGATTTGATATATAACATGACCATATTCGGTCAAACTGACCCCACCAAGTTTTGTCAACATCCGGTTGGCGGTTCTTGAGACGAAGATTTTTGAAGAAATTGTGCTATTTATAGACGGCGGCCATCTGGGATTACGTAATGACGTAATTTTAACAATTGTGTAATCCCCCTACCTAAGGACCATGACCATGAAGTTTGGTGACTATAGGCCCAATGGTTACCGAGGAGAAGACGTTTGAAAATGTTTACGGACGACGACGGAGGACGACGGACACCTTGCGGTAACAATAGCTCAGGTGAGCTAAAAAAAAAAAGGAAACTACGTTCTTTGTTGCCGATTTATTAAACACAGACAGATTTTCTTACATCGCGAGGTATTTTTTTATTATCAGAAACATTTACTGGAGTAGCCGCTTTCTTCGAAATAAAATAAAAAATAAACCGCCGTAATTCAATTTTATTTAATGTCTACATAAATTTATTTCCCAAAAACGCCATTTAATGCATACATATAGACACGACAATGACGCTAAATGTGACGTCTGCTTTGTCAAAACAGCGCGAAAATTACGCCGTCTTTGTAACGTCATAACTCGTTACGTCGCGTTGGCGCGTCACATATATTATACTAACCTCCTGATATGCAAAGGGCCCATGTCTAGGCGCCTGTATTTTCGACACGTGAACGAGTCGTGAACAAACGGACAACTTCTTGTTTAATTATTTTCGCCAGACACTTGCAATAAATATATTTTGGTATGGTGGGCAAACGTGTCATTACATTTAAATAGTTTATCGTTTTGACGCACACGCATGTATCGCTTCAATCGGAAGGGAGTGAGTGGGACTGTTTAAGACAAAAATAATTCAGTTATGGAACAATGTGTTTTCTTTGTTAATTACATTTACATTGTTATCATACATAGGCTACTGGACAGTTGCATATCGAACTAACAAATACCATAATTATGCTATCGGCTACTAATGAGTCGGTAAATTTTGCAATCCCCCTACCTAAGGACCATGACCATGAAGTTTGGTGACTATAGGCCCAATGGTTACCGAGGAGAAGACGTTTGAAAATGTTCACGGACGACGACGGAGGACGACGGACACATTGCGGTAACAATAGCTCACATGAGCTTCGCTTCACGGCAAACCATGCATTTCGAAGTATAAACAATGTCCAGAAATATTGCTAGTTTCCACCAGAATTGACACAATTTAATTCTGGTTATAAGCTAATATGGGATTTCAGTGGGTAAGGTAATGTTACGTTTTCTTCATTACAATAGAAATTAAACGATTTGCGCTCTGAATCATTATTTATCATTCCAAATCCCATCTACTAATAAAACAGGAAAATGTGGCCTATCGGCACACGAATGCCCCCGGTGGCAGATTGAAGAAACTGTGGCAAAGTTAATAATAAATTTTAATGTGAGAAAAAGTTCAAAGTTGTGAAGATCAATGTCATATTAAGGACAGCATGGATGTGTGGTATATGTGAACAAGTATGATGTATTGAAATATTATAGTGATCCTTCAAGGGATGTACATGTAGATTATATGACAGAATTGAGAAACTCCGGCAGACTTCTTAATGTGTGAAAAAGTTCAAAGTTGTGAAGGTCAAAGGGTCAATGTCATATTAAGGGCAGCATGGATGTGTGACATTTGTCCACGTATGCTGTGTTAGTGGGGCGGATATTTTTGGCTTGAGGTGTGCACTTCTGAAAACAAGCATGAAACTTTGCACAATGGCTTTTTTTTAGGATGCTGATTCCAAAAATTTCGGGAACCACGACGTCATTCCAATGGTTCCCGCTCAAAATTAGAAAAATTCAAAATGGCCGCCATAAAATAATTGTTTGTCAATAACTTTGGTCTAAGTGCTCCGATTTTCCTGATCTTTATGTCTTTGTCTACGTTTATGGGGTCTAAAATCTAATAAGATACACCATAAAAACCTTAATAAACATATGCATGCTAAAATTTGAAAAAAGGGACTATAACACATGCATTTACCTATGTATTTATATTTTCGCTCTTCCAAAAAGAGCAACAAGTATCATTGACCACATAGATCACATTACGCAATAAGGCAACATTGTAAATATGTGTGACCCTCAATATCCAGATATTACAGTTAACACATGGAAATCATGTTAAGTCTTGTTCAGTCTAGTTCCTTGTTACACTGGCCCAGACAGAAGCACAACTTTGTGCAGCAGAGACCAGCCTTCATACATTTGCATTTGTTTACATCCACACCTAAGCAGTTACTGGCACCCCTTGGCTGCTTCTGGTAGAGTAATCCAGTATGGTGTCCATGGTGAATCATCACACAATTTCTCCCAACCCTATGAAGAAGGTGGAGAAATCTGAGGATCACCTATGAGACACTATCCCCAGATATGTCCCGCCTGATAAACTGCTCTCTTGATATGTTGTTCCAGTGCAGCCAATGTTGCAACGATGTTCTCAATCTTCCGATTTCCAAATGCAAAGAGCTGCTTACGAGCATCATGCACATGCCCGTGGGCTGATGTTCTCTGGTACAGAAGGACGACGTACCTCTTGAGTGCATGTATATCGTCACTTGGAACTTGATAAGCGGTCAAAGATGGTGCGCGAAACAGTCCATGATGTTTTCTTTCCAATGCCATAAAATACTGAAACCGTGTCACATCCTGATATTTGCATGCATTAGCAAAATACCTCATGATGCGTCGGTGCCTAATGCTGCAGAAATCAGGTGACATGGGATATAATGTACCTTAGCACCATGGCCGAACGCCACCCATAGTTCACAGTCATGTAAGGTGCTTGCAACAGCAATGGCGAGAACCACCACGTCAGTGTCTGTTGCATGTATCATCACCTTTGACAATCCATGATGGACTGAATGTGAAGCATGAAACACGAGTCTGGTATCAGCTTCTTCCCGAGTACAAAACAACCCAGAGAGATCTGATATGGGAGATGAAACAGCATTCTGGCCACATGTGGATATGATCTGCTTTCCTTCTGTGGGCTGGAACTCCTGTATGGTATTGGCAAGGAGACAGAACAGACACGTTTTGTTCTTATCAACACAAAGGAAGTTTCTCCAGTGAACTGGGATTGTCGTGTTGTCGACTGCTCAAAGTTAAAACCCAGTACCACGACTCTGACGTGTTTGTCCCTTGAGGCTGTCCTCTCCGTAGTCATCCCAACCCACATCTACCCGGACAACATATCGCAGCATAGATGCCAGCTGTGTGTAATCCTGAAATATCTTGATAGTCACTTGGGCTTTCCTGGGATCAAGTATGTGCACGAGTCCTGCCCCATCAACAATTCTAATATCAAAACTTGGAATATCGTCCGGCTGAGGTGGCAATGATTCAATGCGCTCCATCAAGTCATAGTTAGAAGTTTGGTGCATGGTATTATTTGATGCCAGCGATGGAGGACATGCATGGTTTTCATGCTTGAAAAAGGCACCCATGTCACTGCTTCTCGCTTGGCATGATATATACATCCTTGAGAAGAGGCGAACATCATTCTGTAAAATGGACACCTTAGATGTGGACTTTGTAGAGGTCTTCGTAGTACTTGCATTGAACAAGGGCAGACTAGTCCTCGGTATGGCGTCAAAGAAAGCTGTTGAGTTTCCATTTACACACTCTTCTACGAATCTCTGGTACTGTGTTTTCCCAATGTCTTCTCCCAGGCATTACCACATTGTTGATATCAAGAGCGTCTGTACCTATGTCCATAAATGGGTTGCCACGTTCTTACATTGCACCAACCACACCACGGACATGAGACAAGATGGCATTCTGAATTTGTTCATGGTGCCCCAATCAAAATGCCAAGTGGCACAAAGCCAGGTATGTTCATGTTATGCTTGTGATCGTACTATTTCAGCAGTCTAGCAGTTTCTGGACCAGCTATCATCCAGCGCTTCAATGTTGCCTCGTTTTCGGTGATTCCAGGTGATTCCTATTACACCACCATCACCCTTTACCATTGCATCAAGCTGTTTATGGACTTGATCATGGGCAAGTGCTGAAAACTTGTGGTTGGATTTCTGTGCAACAAAGTTACTACTCAGGAACTGTCCATGTATGGCTGAACAGGTATTTCGCAGGCCAGGAGATCACTCACATGAACGGTCATCCAGCGAGCATAATGATAGTGGTCGAGAGCGAACCTCCATGGGATGATCTTTCCAGGTGATTCCAGGAAGAGATCAAATTCTCCCTCACGCTGTGACCTGAGAAACTGTGCAAGACGAGTTCCAGTTTCATAACCAAACTGGGGATTGCATGTACTTACACGACTTTTCAAAGTGCAGCTGTTCTTCATCAGGTGTGTTGGAACGAGTATCATCGGTTAATAAGAATGAAAAGGGCTGCAGCTGTAACTTGTTATGTGCCCATTGACCTCTGGGTTTATGTTAGCCTTGCTTTTGCAGTTTCTTGACCCGCTTAACTTTTGTATTATTATACATCACATAACAGGCTTTGTGCCACTTGGCATTTTGATTGATTAGTGTATCTTATATGCCATTACCATCGTCTAATCGAGATACATTAAAGGTACATGCCCACTCAGTAGGCACAAAATGTACTTTATATCAGAGACATCATCTGAGACAGTTTCTAGCAAATTAAACATTCATTCACCATTACCCATTGTCGGTGGTGGTCGGACGAACGCGACGGCGTAAATTAACGGTAGGGGTTCCTCCTTATAGGAACCACGATTTGCCTGGTTTGGCCCTCAGGTACGTTTTTATCTTTGGCTCTTTTGATACCTGGGAGTTGAATTGGGTTATTGCCCATGTTAAAGAAGTAAGATTATTACTGATCCTACTGCTTTTGGGAGGGGGCCAAGTGATTCTGGTGTGGCGAGGACCTGGCATCAGATCAGGATTATTCTGATTTCAGGGCTGAATATATGGTTTTTTTTATTGTAAATATTCAGTTCTGATTTGGGGATTTTCCCCCATTTGTACATGTACTTGAACATACATGTACATGTACATGTAATATATGGGATTTAGTACTAAACCCATTGCCCCGGCCTTAAATGACCTTAGCTGTTGATAGGCCGTTAAACCAACAACAAACAAATCAACAAACAAATACCCCACGTATTGATTGGCATTATTATACATCTTATATCAGACGTAAATTTCCACACTGATATCAGGGGCGATAACCGTGTTTCCTTAAAATGCTAACAGACATTACTATTTATTATCCGTATTTATTTTTTGATGTGCAATGATCATACTTTATAATCTGTCTAAAATATTATTTTTCAGGTGACGCATTTAAAATTAGTATAAATAATTAAAAAATATAATTCCTCATTTGCATATGAAAATAGCCTGATACCACCGCGCGTCACTATCAGTAAAATAAATATTTCTAAATGATAATATCTGTTTGTTTGTTTGTTTTGTTTATCTGCATATCGGGCACTCGTAATATTTAGAACTGGTGGAATAGTGACACAATTATACATTTATTTAATTCCTATTACGAACAGCCTACTGAGTGGGCATGTACCTTTAATGTTCAACGTCACTCTTTTCAGTCAATGAAGAATGTTCAGATTGCTTGCCAATGTAGAATAGCCTATTGGTGTTGGGCTAAGTTTTCCACCATGTTCATGATGTTCTTGGTACAACGAACATATGCTGGTACTGGGCAAGCATTAGGAACTAGTTTTATTTTCTTGGACATTATTACAAGTTTATGTGAACATCCAAGGACAACATATCTACTACAACTACCACCATTGTTACTATAACCATCACCAAACCCTTACCATCACCAGTCTCTGCAAAACACAAATAGTATCTATCGTTAAAATTGTAAATTGCACTGTGTGTACGAAGTTTATTGGCAGAGCCGTGACGTCTAGCTTCCAGCTGCTTCTCATATGTGCATCAGTTAGGTTAAAGGCGAAAAGCATGTGTTATGATGAATATTTTTCAATTTCAACATCAAAATTTGCGGTGAGATGTTTGTAATGTATTTTATTAGATTCCTAGACCCCAAAACCATTAACAAAGACACCAAGATCATGAAAATTGGAGCACTTAGACCAACGTTGACAAAAAAATAAATTTATGGTGGCCATTTTGATTTGTTCTCATTTTGAGCGGGAACCGTTAGAATTACGTCGTGGTTCCCGCAACTTTTGGAATCAGCATACTCAAAATAAAACTATGCACATTGTCATGCTTGTTTCCAAAAGTGCACACCCAATTCACATATCCGCCCCACTATGTTGAAATACTTAAGTAATCCTTTGCATAAAAACAATTAGGAGACGATAGTGCATCAAATATTTGAAAACCTACTAAAATATATGATTTTTGGAGCTATTTTTTTTAAACATGTAACTCGTATTGATAGTACATTTATTCAATTATAGAAGATCGTAACTGTTGTGAGAGAAACTAAAACTAAAATTATTATTACTCGGGCAAATTAATGCTATGCACTTACAGGCATGTAATAATATCTGGAATGTCCCTATAACTAAAATCCTTGAATATGGTTTGATCTACGACTGTACCAAATTCCATGCTTGTATCACAAAATGCACAAATCAGCTTAAAATCAGGACATATCGATTCCGCTAATATATGCATTGTTATATGATATGCTGCCACCCTATGTGTGAATATGTTCATTATAGTCACCTTAATGTGTTTAATACATTTATGGAAGCCACATTGGAAGCCATCTGGAATTCTGGAGTAAGCTCCAGCGGGATTCATGGGGAGTTTTGATATGTTTCTCCCAATGATATTCCGGACCTATACTGAAAAATTCAGCTTTGGCTTATTTTTTCTGATTTTTTCTGATTTTTTATGCCTAATAATATTCGCATATAAGCTGGGTGCGGCAATCTTTCCCACTTGTATGCCTCCAACAGTGACGCCACCGACTTCAAAACATGCGGTGTTGCATTGTCATGTAGTATAATCGGAGCGGCTTTTAAAAGGTTTGGTCGCTTCCTTCGGATCGCTCGTTTGAGGTAGGTTCGAATGTACTTCCTGTATAGTATTTACCATTCACAGTCTGTCCACTTGGAACCACATAACTTGGTTATTCCGTGAATACCATACGGGAATATCATCAGCATCTTCAATTTCCCTGGACCCGGCGGAACTTCGCAGGCCTCGGTGCGTTTGGTTTGTGCAATTCTGCCGATTGCGTTTTCATTTCTTGTTTGAATGAACTTATCCACGCTTCATCTACAGCAACGATTTTGGAAATAAAGTCATTACCTTCTTCAAAACATGAAATAGTGGGTGAGCCAGACGCATGAAAACAGGGTTATTGGGAGCAAATTACCACTATATTTTATTGAAAGGTATACGTCTCTAGATATTATTCCCGCATGATAGCAATCTTTAAGTCTTCGTTTAAAGATGGTATGCCCCTATACGTGGACCCCACCCCCCCCCCCCCCCGCACACTAACAACTAACAGCAACAGTTTATGCTAAAAACTGTGCATGTTTGGTTTGAGACCATTCCAGTAACAACAATGCAAACTCGCATTGACACGTCAAATTTTTTTTATAATTTACATGAAATCGAAATTTACCATTTTCATCCAAAATGGCCGCCGAAATCCAAGATGACTGTCAAAACACAAGTACATTACCCCACCACACTAAATATGTACGAACTACATAAATTATTGACAACACAGAAGTACGTTTATGGTTGAATTGTGTGCTAAGAGTAAAATATAACATGATACCATGTTTATCAATACGTAACAATTGGGAATGTATGTAAAATAAAACAAATATGGCCGCCAAATATCATAGTTGCCCATCCAGACAATTTGTGATTTTTAAAAATCATGTATCATCAAAGCAAATCCGCATTTACACATTGCAAAACGGTATGAAAACATGATAATCAATGATTGCAATTTATAGAACATCGGAACTTGCAGTTTCGTCAAAAACTGCTACCAAAATATAAGATGGCCGCCAAAATTATAACAAGTTCCACCACCAACCCAACCCACCGTTCAACTTCATCATCTTGTTTCATTATCTGGACAGGCAGTGACACATATAAATTCCATATATAAATCCAAGATGGCTGCCAAATATCAACACTTCTACACTTTACTCCATGCTTGTCCTAAGACATTATATTCCAAGTACTTAACAGCATTGATGAACTAGACAAAATAAATTAGTTTGATAGCACTATCTGGTTTAAACCAGCTTTCATATGAATAGTTAATAATGATACTTGTATAAAAGCAAGATGGCTGCCCAAATTAGTATTCCATCATGTATCAAGAGTTGTGTCTACCATTTTGAGTGTGTGTCTTAAATTGATCTCTTCTGAAATAAATGGTAAATATCGTATGGAACAAAAATATCTGAATGTTGGTGAGTCAAAGCCAAACAAGTGTGTGCATTGCGCTGGTAAATTCATCAATGTGTAGTATATGTACATGCTTACTGAAACTATGTACTTAGTGAAGTTGTTATGCATGTGTGTTTGATTAATCTGCGATGATATTAATATCAGTAGTTTTCAACGGGCATCAGTGTACTCTATAAGACCTAGCTGGTACATTACGACTCACAACGAAATAAGCACATACTATGTATTCACTTAGATATTACGTTTACATTATAAGTGAGTGTTTGTTTATTACACTGTCAACCGTATTGAAAGGGTCATCCAGTTGTGACTCATGCTAAACTCTTTGAATATCAAAATTTCACAAATTCCTATATGTTTATAGATACCATTAATATTTGGCCAGGGCATGGGAAAAAGATAATGTGGCATAAACACGAATTTAATGGAATAGAATGGTGCTTAACGGCCCATCAACACAAAAGAGTATCATTTCGGGCCAAGCAATTTAGATGAAGAAGAAAATAATAGTAAAATAGTATGTTATATGTGGTAGGTAATCAAATGATTAGGGTAAAAATAAAACTATGATGAACAGTATAAATGAGCAACATGTATGGCATAAACACGACATTTTCACGTTTAGCTATTCCAAAACTAGGATTACAATGATAATTTATATTACTTTAAAATATATGCAAATAACACTTCAGATTGTTTATAGAAAAATGTAGCTACATGACAATTACGTCAATAAAACGTTGGCAATATTATTCCAAATCGAACAAATTTCACGATTCCGAACATGTATATTGTCAAAAACCGCAGTGTTTGATATTTGCACGTGGCTGCCATAAGTCTAAGTGTGTGTCGGCTGCGTTGGTTCCACGCCATATAATTTATCGCGCGTTTACTCCACGACTTTACAACGCCAATGTTAGAAATGTCATGGACAGGCCTATTTATTCAGATCAGTTCGTATTATATTCTACCAGATAATAGTTTCTACATGCTCACCAAGCATACATTACACCATGAAATCCTTGCGACTAGTAGTTAACACATAACCAGTCAATGCCATATGTAGTTAACAGGGATAGTAGGTTTATGAACACAATATATTATTGTTATGAATATCTACTAAAGATAAAAGATGCATACATTTCAAATAGAGCCATACCATAAAATACGACAATATGTTATGCAACAATGTCCCTGTCTATTGGTTACGCGTAGCTACACAAACTTTACACCAGTCACACAGATGAACCATTACAACTACTAAGCGTTGCAATACTTGTCTAGTAGCATACCGCTAAAACAAGTAGTTAACCACATCAACATTACAATACGTACTTTCCAATGTAGCGTGGACGATAATATTTGCCATTTTACACCACCATGCAGCTACACAATGTTTTTGTTTTCAATTATATTTCCTTCAAACACAATTCAACTGATATTGAAACATTCAATACCCAATTCAACAATAGACCACCCCATGTTAAAGCATAATGCATTGTACTATCTTAAAGTTAGTCACTGACAGATGTATAGTTGATGACAATTTCTACCTATTGATTACAACGACAATCATCGAATTGGCTATCATTTACTTACTATCAGGACATTCACTTATGTTGGCGCCAACTAGTGCTGAGGATGGATGCTGTCAAATGCAGTTATGAGTAGTATTTTATTATGTATGTCGTGTTTTAACTGCTACTGATATTACTTTGAAGTACAATGTTGCTATGACGTGCTTTGGCATGTGTAAAAAGATGTTGTCCGGAAGAGCACGCGACAGCATCCACAATGCTACTCGATTTGATCATAGTGTCCCTTCTTTTGTAGCATTTGCTTGTTTCATTGTACTTATGGGTGACATGTTACATGATCGTCGCACATTACACTATATATAGTGTTGTGGTTTGCCACTACGATTGGCTGTTTTATTTCGTCGCTGTATATTTCCTTTATGTTACTGTCTCTGTGCGCCATAATAAGAAGCTAAGGAGATCATGGGGGCGTTGTGACACCATGCTAACCAGATATAACTGTCTCTTTGAAACATATTGATCACTGACGATTCGGCAGGGTACGGTTTTGGTGCCTCCTTGGACTGTACGTGAGTGGCCTTTTGTATTTCAATTTAATTAGTGTATTTAATTAATTTATTTAATTAGTGAGTGATTTGTGAATTAATTGATTTCTTGGCGGTATCAAATAGCGTGTATATTAAGTAAGTAATACGTATGAAACATACGCATGAAACATCCGTGTTATATATCATATGTGTGGTTTATATAAATGAGTGTCGCAATAGTAACACATTCCGCGGTTGTGTGAAACCTATTGTTATATGAAATATGTAGCAGTCGTGACTAGTGATTAAAAAAATAGTTATTGCAGTATATTAAAATGAGTTTCACAGGCAGCGTATAATGCACATTTAATAGTGCAATGCTTTATGTTATTCGAAAACTGGGTATTGGCATGCGATACACGTATGTCGTTAACATCATTTGTGAAATGCGCTCAGTGAAAATAGAAAATAATCGGATGGAGTAGAGTAGTTTTAGACTTAATTATACAATGTATATACTTAGGTAATACTTAAGTGTGTATGAAGCTATGTCTGTAATATTTCTATGTCAGTGGGATATATCAACGTTTACTGTTTGATTTAAGGAATGCAATATACTGGATGCCATATTACTATGGCAAGCCAAATGCACAATAATTCCTTAAACCATGGTTTGGACCTCAAACCCTAGTTTAGGCTCCTCAAACCCTAGTTTGGGCTCGCCAAATGCACAATTCCCTAAACCCCAGTTTGAGAGTCTAAACCAGGGGTTAGGCTCTCAAACCCCAGTTTGAACAATTATTGTGCATTTGGCCAGAAACTGCCGTTTGAGGTCGTAATCGAATAAAAAGCCTAAACCCTAGTTTGGACCAAAACCGTGGTTTAGGAACAAAACTGCCAATCGTGATCCCAAACGGTAGTTTTCTTAAACCCTGGTTTGAGCAATTATTGTGCACTTGGCGGCAGAAACCACCGTTTGGACGCTCAAACTAGGGTTTCTGATAGCTTAAACCACGGTTTGAGCTCAAACCCCAGTTTAGACTGCCCAAACCCTAGTTTAGGCTCGCCAAATGCACAATAATTCCCTAAACCCCAGTTTGAGAGTCTAAACCAGGGTTTAGGCTCTCAAACCTCAGTTTGAGCAATTATTGTGCATTTGGCCAGAAACTGCCGTTTGAGGTCGTAATCGAATAAAAAGCCTAAACCCTAGTTTGGACCCAAACCACAGTTTAAGAAAAAAAACTGCCAATCGTGATCCCAAACGGTAGTTTTCTTAAACCCTGGTTTGAGCAATTATTATGCACTTGGCGGCAGAAACCACCGTTTGGACTCTCAAACTAGGGTTTCTGATAGCCAGGGTTTAGGCTCAATGTATGGTTTTCATTGGACGAAAATTTTCTCAATGTCTAGTTCTGATTGGCTGACAGAAATTCCTTCCCGCTGGAAGCGTAGTTATCATTGGTCGGATAATTTGGAAAGTCGGGTTTTCATTAACTGACGCGTTTTCGCGCGTCTGCAACAACAATTGAATACTGAAATGGTGACAAAAATTAACAACGGATATTTTAATAATTGCAAAAATAATGTTGTCTTATCATAAGACGAATATGAACATGTTTTCTTACTCTCTTGCCTGTCATAATCAGCATATTTTCCCAATTTATGAACAGTAGCTGCATACTATAGGTGCGAAACTGTGACGTCAGTTAAGAAGAGTGACCTTAGAACATATATGTTTGCAGTGTATACCCTACTCATAATAATTAAGTACTTTTACATTCAGCAGATTGTTACTAATAAACATAGCAAATGCTGTATTGACTCAACGACCACCAGCGTATGGCCTGATCAGACAGCCGGGAAGCGCAGTGTGATATTGGGCTATACTGGTGGGCTATATCATAAGGTACTAGTTGTATAATCACCAATTGACAATAAACATCCGGGTATCACACCTTGGTGCAAACAATGGATTCAAATGTTATTAACGCAGTAATTATCAATCCACGCTGATCAGAATATCGACAATCGGTAGATCAGTATAGTCCCTGATCAACTGGCATATACACACAGGCTGCTGAGAATATCACCAAATTGTATACCAGTGTAGTGCCCGATCAGCATGCTCATCAACTTGGAACAACCACACTATCGCTAATATGTACAACAGTGTAGTCCCTGAGCAGCTGGCATATCTAAGTAGGTTGATCGGACTATCAGTAATCTGTACACCGGTTTAGTCCCTGAGCAGCCGGCATATCCACTTTGGTTGATGAGACTACCAGGTAATATGTACACTAGTGTAGTCCCTGAGCAGCCAGCATATCCAGTTGGGTTGATCAAACTATCAGTAATCTGTACACCGGTGTATTACCTGAGCAGCCGGCATATCTAGTTGGGTTGATAAGTCTATCAGTAATCTGTACACCGATGTAGTCCCTGATCAGCCGGTATATCTAGCCAGGTTGATCATACTATCGGTAATCTGTACACCGGTGTAGTCCCTGAGCAGGCGGCATATCTAGCTACGTTGACCAGATTATCGGTAATCTGTACACCGGTGTAGTCCCTGAGCAGCCGGTATATCTAGCTAGGTTGACCAGACTATCGGTAATCTGTACACCGGTGTAGTCCCTGAGCAGCAGGCATATCTAGCTAGGTTGACCAGACTATCGGTAATCTGTACACCGGTGTAGTCCCTGAGCAGCAGGCATATCTAGCTAGGTTGACCAGACTATCGGTAATCTGTACACCGGTGTATTCCCTGAGCAGGCGGCATATCTAGCTAGGTTGACTAGATTATCGGTAATCTGTACACCGGTGTATTCCCTGAGCAGCCGGTATATCTAGATAGGTTATATGTACACCGGTGTAGTCCCTGAGCAGCCGGTATATCTAGCTACGCTGATCATACTATCGGTAATCTGTACACCGGTGTATTCCCTGAGCAGCAGGCATATCTAGCTAGGTTGACTAGAATATCGGTAATCTGTACACCGGTGTAGTCCCTGATCAGGCGGCAGCATGTGTAGCTAAATTGTTCATACTATCGGTAATCTATACACCAGTATAGTCCATGAGCAACCGGCATATCTAGTTGGGTTGATCAGACTATCAGTAATCTGTACACCAGTGTAGTCCCTGAGCAGCCGGCATAACTAGCTAGGTTGATCAGACTATCGGTAATCTGTACACCGGTGTATTCCCTGAGCAGCCGGCATATCTAGCTAGGTTGACCAGACTATCGGTAATCTGTACACCGGTGTAGTCCCTGAGCAGCAGGCATATCTAGCTAGGTTGACCAGACTATCGGTAATCTGTACACCGGTGTAGTCCCTGAGCAGGCGGCATATCTAGCTAGGTTGACTAGATTATCGGTAATCTGTACACCGGTGTATTCCCTGAGCAGCCGGTATATCTAGAGTAGGTTATATGTACACCGGTGTAGTCCCTGAGCAGCCGGTATATCTAGCTACGTTGATCATACTATCGGTAATCTGTACACCGGTGTATTGCCTGAGCAGCAGGCATATCTAGCTAGGTTGACTAGAATATCGGTAATCTGTACACCGGTGTAGTCCCTGAGCAGCAGGCATATCTAGCTAGGTTGACCAGACTATCGGTAATCTGTACACCGGTGTCGTCCCTGAGCAGCAGGCATATCTAGCTAGGTTGACCAGACTATCGGTAATCTGTACACCGGTGTATTCCCTGAGCAGGCGGCATATCTAGCTAGGTTGACTAGATTATCGGTAATCTGTACACCGGTGTATTCCCTGAGCAGCCGGTATATCTAGATAGGTTATATGTACACCGGTGTAGTCCCTGAGCAGCCGGTATATCAATCCCAGAAATTGAGGGGGTTTCGTCCACCCTGAGAAAACGATTGAGGGTGTTTTGTCCACCCTGAGAAAACGATTGAGGGGGTTTCTTCCACCCTGAACAAAACATTGAGGGTGTTTTGTCCAACCTGATAAAACGATTGAGGGGGTTATGTCCATGTAGTCATTTTTGCGTTGAGGGTGTTTTGTCTGAGGGTGTTTTGTCCTACATTCGTAATCTATACATCAGTATAGTCCATGAGCAACCGGCATATCTAGTTGGGTTGATCAGACTATCAGTAATCTGTACACCAGTGTAGTCCCAGAGCAGCCGGCATATCTAGCTAGGTTGATCAGACTATCAGTAATCTGTACACCAGTGTAGTCCCTGAGCAGCCGGCATAACTAGCTAGGTTGATTAGACTATCGGTAATCTGTACACCAGTGTAGTTCCAGAGCAGCCGGCATATCCAGTTGGGTTGATCAGACTATCAGTAATCTGTACACCAGTGTATCCCTGAGCAGCCGACATATCTACCTAGGTTCATCAGACTATCGGTAATCCGTACACCGGTGTAGTCCCTGATCAGCCGCCATATCTAGCTAGGTTGATCAGGCTACCGACACTATATATTAGACAATATATGAATATTTGTTTGTTGTATATTATGATTTGTTTAAATTTAAGCAAAATAATATCATCAATAATAATAAACAGCAAACAAATGTTAAATTCATCCCGGGAATTAATGAAGGGGGTTTCGTCCACCCTGTACACATCATGAAGGGGGCTATGTCCACCCTGTACAAATCATGAAGGGGGTTATGTCCACCCTATCAAAATCATGAAGGGTTTATTGTCCATATTGTCATTTTCACACGAAGGGCGTTATGTCCAAGGGGGTTTTGTCCTACATTCATATAGTATACGAGCGTAGTCCCTGATCAGGCGACATATCTTAGCTAGGTTGATCAGGCTACCCACACTATGTATATCAGTGTAGTCCCTGATCAGGCGGCATATCTAGTTAGGTTGATCAGGCTATCGACACTATGTACATCAGTGTAGTCCCTGATCACGCGGCATACCTAGCTATGTTGATCAGACTACCGACACTATGTATACCAACGTAGTCCCTGATCAGCCTTCATATCTAACTAGGTTGACCAGACAACTGACACCATGTACTGCAGCACATGCACTAGTAGTCCCTGATCAGCTTGCATATTTACCAAGGCTGATTAGACTATCGGCAATATGTACATCAGTGTAGTCCCTAATCAGTCTGGATACAGTGGGGATTCTACTTATAAGAGTAAATGAAATTATTTTTTATGGCAATATTTTGCAAAGATTATGCTTGGTTTGTAATTAGAGTTTTCAACAAGCTGAATAAGTTAATTCAATTATTATGCTCTGTCGATATGCTATGAGACTTCACAAGTTACATTTTTTGGCGGTGAGCAGACATGTTTTTTTTTTATGTAAATTCCGCGGTAATTGCCAATATATATTAAATATATATATTAAATAGATGCTTAATTACTCTCTGCAACAAACTAGAAGATGATTAAAATTATACTTGATTTGTAAGATCTGAGACTTAGAAATAGAATATTTTGTACGCCGACATAAATAATTAATTTTTATGAATGCGATATTTTGCAAAAATTATGCTTGGTTTGTAAGATTTGAGACTTCACAAATAAAATAGTTGTCGGCTGGCATAGTAAATAATTCATTTTTTATGAATATTTAGCCAATAGAAATTAAATTGATGCATAACTAGTGTCTTTGACTAATGAAATTCAGTTGTTGCCTAATTAATTTAAACTGTTGCTTAATTACAGTTTTAGACAAGTTGTTTAAGATAATTCAATCTTCTGGAAATATAATACTATATAATATATACTAGGATACTTCACAAGTTATATTTTTTTGTGGTCAGAAAAAAATAATCCTTTTTCATGTAAATTCAGCAGTTTGCCAATATAAATTAAACAAATGCTTAATTACTCTTGTGCAACAAACCACTGAGAAGAAGATCATTAATTATTTTGCAATAATTATGCTCGGTTTGTAAGATTTGAGACTTCACGAATGAAATATTTAGTCGGCCGGCATACATAGTTAATTTTTCAGTTATGAATGCGATAATTTTTCCAAAAAAAAAAGCTCGTTTTTTAAGATGCGAGAGTTCACAAATTAACATTTTGTCGGCCGACATAAATCATTAATTTTTATAAATGCGATATTTTGCAAAAATTATGGTCGGTTTGTAAGATTTGAGACTTCACAAATAAAATATTTTGCCGGCTCGCATGAATAATTAATTTCTAGGAACATGATGAATGTGATATTTGTAAGATATTTGTAAGATCTGAGACTTCACAATCAAGATAAAATATTTTGTCGGCCGGCATTCGATATTCGGCTAGTCAAAATTAAATGTGTTCAAATTTAATTATGCTCGGTCGGTATAATATCAGATTTTGCAAGTGAGTTAAAAATGTTGGCGGTAAGCAAAAATAAGTAATTTTTTGGAATGCTAACTTGAATTTCAAGCTAATTCAATTAATTGTGCTATAATTTCAGGTGTATACACATTTAATTAACATCGGTCGGTATGATATGAGATATCGCAAGTTAAATTTCTTGGCGGTCTGGTAAAGTAAGTAATTTTTAGGAAAGCTAACTTGAACTTCAAGCTAATTTAATTATTTATTCTATAATTTCAGGTGCATACACATTGAATTATCCTCAGTTGGTATGATATGAGATATCGCAAGTAAAAAAATTTCGCGGTCAGCAAAAATAAGTAATTTTTTTGAATGCTAACTTGAACTTCAAGCTAATTCAATTAATTATGCTATAATTTCAGGTGTATACACATTTAATTAACATCGGTCGGTATGATATGAGATATCGCAAGTTATTTTTTTTTGCGGCCAGCAAAAATAAGTAATTTTTAGGAATACTAATTGGAAATTCAAGTTATTTCAATTAACTATTCAGCTGTATTCAAATTTAGTTATGCTCGGTCGGTATGATCTGCCATATGGCAAGTTAAAATTTTATGCGGTCAGGAAAAATAAGTAATTTTTAGGAATGCTAACTTCAACTTCAAGCTCATTCAATTAATTATGCTATAAGTTCAGGTGTATACACATTTAATTAACATCGGTCGGTATGATATGAGATATTGCAAGTTAAATTTCTTGGCGGTCTGGTAAAATAAATAATTTTTAGGAATGCTAACTTGAACTTCAAGTTAATTCAATTATTCAGCTGTATTCCAATTTAATTATTCTCCGTCAGTATGATATAAGATTTCGGAAGTTAATTTTTTTGTTGGTCAGCAAAAATAAGTAATTTTTATGAATTGTAACTTCACGTTACTTCAATTAATTATGCTATAAATTCAGGTGGCTTCAAATTTATTTATGATCAGTCGGTATGGTAGGAGATTTTGCAAGTTAAATTAAGCAAAAGTAAGTAATTTTTGGTAATGCTAACATGAAATTGAAGCTAATTCAGCTCTATTCCTATTTAATTTTGTCGGTCAGTAAAAATAAGTAGAACAGATAACTTGAAATTCAAATCAATTAATTATTTGGATTATTATGTTATATGTCACTTCAGAGACATAAGTAATATGTGTTTCTGGTCAAATTAATAGTAAGAGCCACATACCACATTACACATATCCCGTGTACTATACGCAAATGGTTTTGGGTCAGTATTTTAAATCAATAAAGAAAATAAAAGATGGATGGATGGATGTGCATTCATGACCTCTCTCAGATAATTACGCCGATTTTCTTTCCCCCATTACGCCATATTTTCACCTTTATCCAAATAATCGATCATTACGCCATTCAGTGATGCCGTGCATTTCCATGCCTCCGATAACCGTAGGCTAAATCGATCATCCAATGGTAACTAGGCTTTGAGATCGATGAACCAATCGTAACTCGGGGTGTGACGGATGCACAAAACATATTTTAAGCGATCAGCCAATGATAACCAGGCTTTGTGATCACTTTAACCAATCGTAACTCGGGGTGTGACAGCCCTGTTGACAGACATGTTGCTGTTAGGGGGGTCCACTTCTAGTTTGCCCCCCCCCCTCCCCCGAGTGGTAATAGTGACCCTTCCTGGCTCACCTACTAAATGCAGATCAGTGGCAACATTAAGTTGACGTTCAATTTGAGTCGACGGCAACTGGTGAGGCACCCACCTAGCGGATACCTTTTTAATTCCTAAACGGTTGCGAATAATTGAATGAACTAATCCCACGCTGATGTCTATGTACTGGGCTATTTCTTCACATGTCATTCGCCGATCTGAGTCTAATGCTTCTCTTACTTATTCCACATGGTAAGTGTCAGTTGCGGTTAAATTTCTATCACTGCACGGTATGTCTTTTTCGCTGTCTCTACAATTATTGAATTAGCGGACCAACCTCGTTCCTTTTGAATAAGACAGAGCAGTCACAACAAACTTCCTTCAACGAACTGTGGATTTATTCTTGTGGCGATACGTTTCAAATGTAATGTAGTAGGCGAGGAGTATTAGGGTTGAGATCGGAAAAAATTAAGCCAAAGCTAACTTTTTCTGAAAATGACCAAAATATCATTAGTAATAACATATCAAAACTCCCCATGAATCCCACAGGAGCTAAATCCAGGAATCAAGATAGCGCCCAAAAATGGCCACCAAAATGACAAAAATCATAACTAGGGCGAAATCCACTAAACCGATCAGGAAACAAATGTGCCCAAACAGACTGAATATAACTAACGAATCATACAAATCAATGAAAATGGCGTCCAAGATGGCCACCAACATTGCTTAACTCTCTAAACTGAGCAAACATGTGGAACAATTAGAATAACTACATGTATGTTGGAATGTAATATCGGGGTTATGAGGAGACATTAGAGTTATACAATGTATTAAATACATATTTCATTTATTACGTTATGTAAAGTGGTATTCCAGATGGCCACCAAATTGTGAGAAATGTCGCAAAATGACGTAAATTTGTAAGTAAAATATATAACATTTACCCTAGTTACTATATTTGTATTTGTTATATGGGTCATCAGGAGACATTTGAACTACGCGAGCGATACATTTAATGCACACTTTATTTATTATATTATGTAAAATGATATCAAGATAGCCACCAAACGTTTTGAAATATAGCGAAATAACATCTATATACGGCAAATCAGCACAGGGTGATAAAAATGTTTTATTTATACTTGAAAAATGTCTCAAATTGTCAGAGTTAGTTCATTGCAGCATTATCAAGCACAACTATGTGTGTAACTGCATAATTAATTAATTGGCATAACCTGCAAAAATAGCAAACTTATTAGAAACATTTGAACAAATAACAAGTGGCATTATCGTTACGAAGCACCACATTGAACCCCATCATAAGTACGTTTAGTTTAAACAATATTTTATTTCAGATTGAATACATTTATACGTCAACATTCATGGACAGATATTGGGAATAAGGATTAGAAAACAAGCTCAATGTGAGCTTATGTGAATTCTTCTCCTTAAGTAAGACATCAGTGAATAGTAATGTGGCAGGAATACATACAGTCTACAGATAGGCAAGTTTGGTTAATTATTGAATAAGAAGGAATTTGAGATCACAGGCATGCATCTCAAACCATTGGTGTTATCTTCTGTAGGTAGTCGTAAGATCTACGTAAGATAAGTACGTTTGATCTCTATGGGCAGTTCAACCCACATATGAGGATACCTAGAAATATAATAATTGTAAATAAATATTTTCTAAATCGATGTGTGTAACAGCAGCATAACAGTGACATTTCATATGCAAGGTGATAGCAGCAGGTATTATATTATCAGTTGGTGAAATATCCATTTATTTCTTCTATTATTCTAGAAAGTCTGTACTTATATAATGTAAACATTGTCCTGCATGCGGTCACCCTAAACACCCCAAAGGCTGGGAAAGGCTGGGAAAGGCTACAAAGGCTATTCGAAGTGGCTTGTACGTCCGTTAGCGGATATTTATACCATACATTGTCATTGAATTGACTGAATTAGTATGTGTTATGATCATTTTAATTATTTTAATCATTTGAATGCAATAATCTACCACAAATATACGTGTTTTGTTAAATTATCTAAACGCGCACCTGCGCCGATCGCGCCGAGCGGAATTGGACAAAGAGTGGTTAACACTATTAACATATCGTTAAGCAGGTGCAGCTAAACACCGATTATACTTATTGTATTATTATCAATATAAGTCAATGATCAATCAATGACATTCATTTAAACATGCTTTATGTATCAATACATTACGTAAACATCGGACGAATGCCGAATTTTGAGACATCAGTTATCTACCTTGAAAATGGGTATCCACACGGTGATCAAAATATGTTTATGAGCGCTATGTACGGCTCTGCAACTAATATTTCATTTACACGGCCGAATAAACGTGTAACTAGTTGTAAATGACATTTACGCTAGCCGACATGTTCCCGTCAATTAACCCATAGTATTTAGCACAGTTTATTCCACGAACATTTTCCTTCCCGTGTCCTGTATTTGTAATTAACGTAATTACGTCAATTATTGGCCGACGGCAGTACCAAGGCTATACTCATAGAAAATACTCTACAAAGGCTGACAGATGGTACCACAAAGGCTACACTCACATAGAAAATGGTCGACAAAGGCTGATAGATGGCAACACAAAGGCTACATTCACGTAGAAAATAGTCGACAAAGGCTTACAGATCGCACCACAAAGGCTGCATCGACATAGAAAATAGTCGACAAAGGCTGACAGATGGTACCACAAAGGCTACATTTACATAGAAAATAGTCAACAAAGGCTGACAGATGGCACCACAAAGGCTGCATTTACATAGATAATAGTCAACAAAGGCTGACCGATGGCACCACAAAGGCTGCATCGACATAGAAAATAGTCGACAAAGGGTAATAGATGGTACCACAAAGGCTACACTCACATAGAAAACAGTCAACAAAGGCTGACAGATGGTACCACAAAGGCTACATACACATAGAAAATAGTCGAAAAAGGCTTACAGATGCCACCACAAAGGCTGCATCGACATAGGAAATAGTCAACAAAGGGTAATAGATGATGGTACCACAAAGGTTGCATCGACATAGAAAATAGTCGACAAAGGGTAATAGATGGTTCCACAAAGGCTACACTCACATAGAAAATAGTCAACAAAGGCTGACAGATGATACGACAAAGGCTACACTCACAAAGAAAATAGTCAACAAAGGCTGACAGATGGCACCACAAAGGCTGCATCGACATAGAAAATAGTCGATAAAGGCTTACAGATGGCACCACAAAGGCTGCATCGACATAGAAAATAGTCGACAAAGGGTAATAGATGGTACCACCAAGGCTACACTCACATAGAAAATAGTCAGCAAAGGCTGACAGATGGTACCACAAAGGCTACATTCACATATAAAATAGTCAATAAATGCTGACGATGGCACCACAAAGGCTGCACGACATAGGAAATAGGACAGGATAATAGATGGTACCACAAAGGTACATTCACATAGGAAAATAGTCAACAAAGCTGAGATGGCACCACAAGGCTGCATCCATATATAAAGTAGTCGACAAAGGGAATAGTGGCACCAGCTACATTTACATATAAAATAGTCAACAAAGGCTGACAGATGCACCACAAAGGCTGCATCGACATAGAAATATCACAAAGGTAATAGTGGCCACAAAGGATACTTACATAGAAAAATAGTCAACAAAGCTACAGATGGCACCACAAAGGCTGCATCACATAGAAATAGTAAGCACAAAGGGTATAGATGTCCACACAAAGGCTACATTTTACTAGAAAAATAGTCAACATGGCTGACAGTAATGGCACCACAAGGTGCATCGAATTAGGAAATAGGTCGACAAAGGGTATAGAAAATGGTACCACAAAGCTGCATGGACATAGGAAATATAGTCCGGACAAAGGAAAATAATAGATGGTACCACAAAGGCTACATTCACATAGAAAAAAATAGTCAACAAAGGCTGACAGATGGCACCACAAAGGCTGCATCACATAGAAAGTAGTCGACAAAGGTTAATAGATGGCACCCCAAAGGCTACAGTAGTTCGACATAGGAAAAAAATAAGTCGACAAATGCTTACAGATGGCAACCACAAAGGCTGCATCGAAATAGAAAATAGTCGACAAAGGGCTGACTAGATGGCACCACAAAGGCTATATCGACATAGAAACATAGTAGAAAAACAAAGGCTAATAGATGGTACCACAAAGGGTATTATTCATATGGAAAATTGTCGACATAGGCTGACAGATGACATCACAAAGGCTATATCGACAAAGAAAATAGTCGACATAGGCTGACAGATGACACCACGAAGGCTATATCGACAAAGAAAATAGTCGACATAGGCTGACAGATGACACCACAAAGGCTATATCGACACAGAAAATACTAGTAGTCGACAAAGGCGGAAAGTACGAATGAACAGCGCCGATCCTATAATTTTTTTTCTCTTTGTGGTTTATAATTCTCTTTTTGAATCATTGTGTGGGATCACATGTTTCCGTACGGTGTCACGTCATGTTTGTTTAGATGTGTTTACAGTAGATTGCCTTTAATATCTTTCTAATGGAATGATATATTTTTTTATGAAATGTACCGCAGAAAATGCAGTACACGTTGCCCTTTATTGTATAGGCGGCTTTAATCTGACAATTATGTCGTTTTGACGAAGAATCGATTACCGTAAATGTAAATAAAAATTAGAGCACGTGAATGTAAGAATTAAATAAACGGTACTGGATTCTTTATGAAAGATATAAGTTATTGTAAATAACTTTCAGAGCACCCATAAAACACTTAATATGCCATCGTATTTGGTGCGCTACATATCGTCAAAATCCGTCCGTTTGTTAAAAAGATTTTAAAGAAAAGCTACTGCGAAAATGACGTCCCAGATTACGTACGTCACGTCGACAAATCGGGTTCGGAAACCACGTAATTCCACAGCTTGTGAATGCATTCACAAACAATCGATCGTAATGCATGTGGTTCCTCCAGTCGGCCTTTGTAGTCTATATAATCAGTACATATGGCCTTTGTTGTTCCTCCAGTCGGCCTTTGTCGTCTATATAATAAGTAAATATAGCCTTTGTGGTTCCTCCAGTGAACCTTTGTCGTCTATATAATAAGTACATATAGCCTTTGTGGTTCCTCCAGTCAGCCTTTGTCGTCTATATAATAAGTAAATATAGCCTTTGTGATCCCTCCAGTCGGCCTTTGTCGTCTATATAATAAGTAAATATAGCCTTTGTGGTTCCTCCAGTGTGTCGTCTATGTAATCAGTATAGCCTTTGTGATCCCTCCAGTCGGCCTTTTTCGTCTATATAATAAGTACATGTAGCCTTTGTGGTTCCTCCAGTGAACCTTTGTCGTCTATATAATAAGTACATATAGCCTTTGTGGTTCCTCCAGTCAGCCTTTGTCGTCTATATAATAAGTAAATATAGCCTTTGTGATCCCTCCAGTCGGCCTTTGTCGTCTATATAATAAGTAAATATAGCCTTTGTGGTTCCTCCAGTGTGTCGTCTATGTAATCAGTATAGCCTTTGTGATCCCTCCAGTCGGCCTTTTTCGTCTATATAATAAGTACATGTAGCCTTTGTGGTTCCTCCAGTCGGCCTTTGTGGTCAATATAATACGTACATGTAGCCTATGTGGTTCCTCCAGTCGGCCTTTGTAGTCTATATAATAATTACATATAGCCTTTGTGATCGCTCCAGTCGGCATTTGTCGTGTACATAATAAGTACATATAGCCTTTGTGGTTCCTCCAGTCAACCTTTGTCGTCTATATAATAAGTACATATGGCCTTTGTGACCCCTCCATCCCGCCTTTGTCGTCTATAATAAATACATATAGCCTTTGTGGTTCGTCCCGGTCGGCCTTTGTCGTCTATATATTAAGTATATATAGCCTGTGTGGTTCCTCCAGTCAGCCTTTGTCGTCTATATAATATGTACATATAGCCTTTGTGGTTCCTCTAGTCAGCCTTTTGTCGTCTATATACTAAGAACATATAGCCTTTGTGATCCCTCCAGTCGGCCTTTGTCGTCTATATAATAAATACATATAGCCTTTGTGGTTCCTCCAGTCAGCCTGGCCGTGTATAATATAATTAACATATAGCCTTTGTGATTCTCCAGTCGGCCTTTGTGGTATATATAATAAGTAAATACAGCCTTTGTGGTTCCTTCAGTCAGCCTTTGTCGTGTATATAATCAGTATAGCCTTTGTGATCCCTCCAGTCGGCCTTTGTCGTCTATATAATACGTACATGTAGCCTTTGTGGTTCCTCCAGTCGGCCTTTGTGGTCTATATAATAAGTACATATAACCTTTGTGGTTCCTCCAATGAGCCTTTTTCGTCTATCTAAGTAAATATAGCCTTTGTGGTTCCTCCAGTGAACATTTGTCGTGTATATAATAAGTACATATAGCCTTTGTGGTTCCTCCAGTCGGCTTTTGTGGTCTATATAATAAGTACATATAGCCTTTGTGGTTCCTCCAGTGAGACTTTGTCGTCTATATAATAAGTAAATATAGCCTTTGTGGTTCCTCAAGTGAACCTTTGTCGTCTATATAATAAGTACATATAGCCTTTGTGGTTCCTCCAGTCAGCCTTTGTCGTCTATATAATAAGTAAATATAGCCTTTGTGGTTCCTCCAGTGAACCTTTGTCGTCTATATAATAAATACATATAGCCTTTGTGGTGCCTCCAGTCAGCCTTGGCCGTGTATATAATAATTACATACAGCCTTTGTGATTCCTCCAGTCGGCCTTTGTGGTCTATATAATCAGTAAATATAGCTTTTGTGGTACCTTCAGTCAGCCTTTGTCGTCTATATAATCAGTATAGCCTTTGTGATCCCTCCAGTCGGCCTTTGTCGTCTATATAATACGTACATGTAGCCTTTGTGGTTCCTCCAGTCGGCCTTTGTGATTTATATAATAAGTAAATATAGCCTTTGTGGTTCCTCCAGTGAACATTTGTCGTCTATATAATAAGTACATATAGCCTTTGTGGTTCCTCCAGTCGGCCTTTGTGGTCTATATAATAAGTACATATATCCTTTGTGGTTCCTCCAGTGAGACTTTGTCGTCTATATAATAAGAAATATAGCCTTTGTGGTTCCTCCAGTGACCTCCTTTGTCGTCTATATAAGTACATATAACCTTTGGTGGTCCTCCAGTCGGCCTTTGTCGCCTATATAATCAGGTACATATGGCCTTTGTGTGGGTTCCTCCAGTCGGCCTTTGGGTGTATATAATAAGTAAATATATAAAAGCCTTTGTGGTTCCTCCAGTCGGCCCTTTGTCGTCTATATAATAAGTAACATATAGCCTGTTATGGTTCCTCCAGTCAGCTTTTTTTTCTTCTATCTAATAGTACATATAGCCTTTTATGGTCCTCCAGTCAGCCTTTTTTCTTCTATATAATAAGTACATATAGTCCCTTTGTGGTTTCTCCAGTCGGCCTTTGTGTCGTCTATATAATAGTACATATACAATTTGTCATCCCTCCAGTCGGCCTTTGTCGTCTATATAATAAGTACATGTAGCCTTTGTGGTTCCTCCAGTCGGCCTTTGTGGTCTATATAATAAGTACATATAGCCTGTGTGGTTCCTCCAGTCAGCCTTTGTCGTCTATATAATAAGTAAATATAGCCTTTGTGATCCCTCCAGTCGGCCTTTGTCGTCTATATAATAAGTAAATATAGCCTTTGTGGTTCCTCCAGTCAGCCTTTGTCGTCTATATAATCAGTATAGTATAGCCTTTGTGATCCCTCCAGTCGGCCTTTTTCGTCTATATAATAAGTACATGTAGCCTTTGTGGTTCCTCCAGTCGGCCTTTGTGGTTTATATAATAAGTACATGTAGCCTTTGTGGTTCCTCCTGTCGGCCTTTGTGGTCTATATAATAAGTACATGTAGCCTTTGTGGTTCCTCCAGTCGGCCTTTGTAGTCTATATAATAATTACATATAGCCTTTGTGATCCCTCCAGTCGGCATTTGTCGTGTACATAATAAGTACATATAGCCTTTGTGGTTCCTCCAGTCAACCTTTGTCGTCTATATAATAAGTACATATGGCCTTTGTGACCCCTCCAGTCCGCCTTTGTCGTCTATATAATAAATACATATAGCCTTTGTGGTTCGTCCGGGCGGCCTTTGTCGTAATTTATATTAAAGTATATATAGCCTGTGTGATCCCGTCAGTCGGCCTTTGTGGTCTATATAATAAAGAAATATATCCTTTGTGGTTCCTCCAGTCAGCCTTTTTCGTTTATATAATAAGTCCATATAGCCTTTCTCTGCTGCCCTCCAGTCAGCCTGTGTCGTCTATATAATAATTACATATAGCCGGTGTGATCCCTCCCGTCGGCCTTTGTGGTCTATATAATAAGTAAAAAAAACGATATAAAATAAAATTTACAAATGAATTATTTTGCGTCATCTTTTTACTCGTTTCGTACGTAGCGCTTATAAACATATTTTGATCACCGTGTGGATACCCATTTTCAAGGTAGATAACTGATGTCTCAAAATTCGGCATTCGTCCAATGTTTACGTAATGTATTGATACATAAAGCATGTTTAAATGAATGTCATTGATTGATCATTGACTTATATTGATAATAATTCAATAAGTATAATCGGTGTTTAGCTGCACCTGCTAAAAGATATGTTAATAGGTGTTAATCACTCTTTGTCCAATTCCGCGCGGCGCGATCGGCGCAGGTGCGCGTTTAGATAATTTAACAAAACACGTATATTTGTGGTAGATTATTGCATTCAAATGATTAACATGATTAAAATGATCATAACACATACTAATTCAGTCAATTCAATGACAATGTATGGTATAAATATCCGCTAACGGACGTACAAGCCACTTCGAATAGCCTTTGTAGCCTTTCCCAGCCTTTGGGGTGTTTAGGGTGACCCTCCTGCATTACGCAAACACGTCTTATTTGGAATTAATAAATCACTGAACTACTTTCGGCAAGGGCGATAATCAATATCACGCGAACTATTTTCATACGAGCCAAGCGGATTGTTCTGTTTATGATTACGATATATAGTTTTAAGCTATCTCCTGTGATATATAATGATACATTACTTTGTTATGTTATGGGTACTAATACATGTTGTTTCAATAGCGTATCTCTGTAACGGTATTGTTGTAGATGGAGTTGCAAATAATTTAATAATTATTACGTTCAAATGGTGGCGTAATACCGATAGCACTTCTGTATAACTGTGATTGTCATAAATGGCGCAACAGTCGTGAGGTTAAGGTCGCCGACTTCAATGATTTAATTACCGATTAATAAAAATACCTATAAATTGATAGAAACTTACCAACAATTAAAGTGTCTGTCTTTAAGTAATATATACACAGACAGTTTGTTACTGATGTTTTAAGTTTAAGTAATATATACACAGACAGTTTGTTACTGTTTTTTTAAGTTTGAGGTACTGTCTATACTGTCTATACCATATAATGTTTTACTGTCCCAAAATCTTTTTTTTTTTGGCTGTCACAATTAATTAATTTTCGGACAGCAAACAATTTTTTATGAATTTGAAATAATTATTGTCCTCCATCTGCTCACAACACTGTTCGAACTGCGCCTGTGGCTACCACGACCAGAATTCACTGGCCGCAAACACAGTAGCCATCGGCGTCTATTTATTAAATTATTATTTTGTATTTTATTTGAATTCCGCGTGAACGCTGCATTTTGTGTCAACACCATTTACAGAAAATATTGGTGATTTTCTAAACGAATATCGGAGAAATGCGGCTATATATTTTGTCAATTTTCAACGCCATTCACGGAAAAAAATTACTGATTGTTTAAAACAATATCGGCACAACTAAATACGGTGATAGAATTTTTGTCAACTTTTCAACACCATTTACGGAAAATATTACTGATTTTCTAAAAACAATATCGGCGAAGGTGTACTGAACTACTCTTTATTTTAAATAACCAGCCGTCTAATAGATCTGTGTATAATCGAGAGTATATCGTTAATTGTCATGTTGTCTCCGACAGTGAGGTGTTGCGGCACACATCAAAACGACACGTCCATTTCAAAACATTGCCTAAGGGTCACAGCTGTGTGGTGTCATCAGATCAACACCTCGTCACACACAACTACGCATTATCGATTTTTTCCCCACACAAAGCGACGTGTATTTACAACTAGATCTGTGTAATGTGTCGGGTGTAGCCAAAGACCATACATAAATTCGTAATTAGTCACAGATGTAGCCTTAAAATATAATCGATTTCCTTAAATTACGTCCGCATGTTGACAGATATTTCAGAGCAGACGTCATCGTAATTTGCCGTTATTTATTTCCAAAATTAACCATATATTCTGTAAATGGCGTTGAAAGTTGACAATAAATTAAGACCAGATCAGTACGTTAAATCGCTATCGACGACAACTGACGATCCGATGAGAGAGTAATACCGTTTAAGCGTATCCAATGTTAAATATACATCGTTATTTTTTTATGACTTTCGTAGTTTTTACCGAGAAATTCAAACCGTTTCCAATTATTGGGGAACATAATATCATGATTAGCACATCGTTTCACTAAGCGGGGGCTACTCAGGAAATGGGATCACACGGTCTATTGTTTACACTGGATTAATGGCGGCCTCCATGAGGTCTCAGGTAAATCTTATTTTTCAATAATACGACTGTGGTTTCTTCCTTTTAGTGATAACCATGTTCCAGCCGTTAACACTTATTTAAACACGGAATCGAGCGTTGTTTAAACTTAGTCCGGTTCATATGCACAGGTCAAAATATGAACTGAAAATGGCGCTTTGTGTGACAGAAATCCGTACGCGGACGAATAAAAAAAATATTTTGTTAATTACGCAAACACGTCTTATTTGGAATTAATAAATCACTGAACTACTTTCGGCAAGGGAGATAATCAATATCACGCGAACTATTTTCATACGAGCCAAGCGGTTTGTTCTGTTTATGATTAGAATATATAGTTTTAAGCTATCTCCTGTGATATATAATGATACATTACTTTGTTATGTTATGGGTACTAATACATGTTGTTTCAATAGCGTATCTCTGTAACGGTATTGTTGTAGATGGAGTTGCAAATAATTTAATAATTATTACGTTCAAATGGTGGCGTAATACTGATAGCACTTCTGTATAACTGTGATTGTCATAAATGGCGCAACAGTCGTGATGGTTAAGGTCGCCGGCTTTAATGATTTAATTACAGATTCCCGAAAGGGTCGGGGGTTCAAACCTCGACGTGGTATAAAAAAAAATTCTCCATATATATTATTTTTGTGATTTTAATATTTTTTAATATTTTCACAATTTTATGATTTTAATAAAAATACCTATAAATTGATAGAAACTTACCAACAATTAAAGTGTCTGTCTTTAAGTAATATATACACAGACAGTTTTGTTACTGATGTTTTAAGTTTAAGTAATATATACACAGACAGTTTGTTACTGTTTTTTTAAGTTTGAGGTACTGTCTATACTGCTATACCATATAATGTTTTACTGTCCCAAAATCTTTTTTTTTTTGGCTGTCACAATTAATTAATTTTCGGACAGCAAACAATTTTTTATGAATTTGAAATAATTATTGTCCTCCATCTGCTCACAACACTGTTCGAACTGCGCCTGTGGCTACCACGACCAGAATTCACTGGCCGCAAACACAGTAGCCATCGGCGTCTATTTATTAAATTATTATTTTGTATTTTATTTGAATTCCGCGTGAACGCTGCATTTTGTGTCAACACCATTTACAGAAAATATTGGTGATTTTCTAAACGAATATCGGAGAAATGCGGCTATATATTTTGTCAATTTTCAACACCATTTACGGAAAAAATTACTGATTTTTTAAAACAATATCGGCACAACTAAATACGATGATAGAATTTTTGTCAACTTTTCAACACCATTTACGGAAAATATTACTGATTTTCTAAAAACAATATCGGCGAAGGTGTACTGAACTAATCATTATTTTAAATAACCAGCCGTCTAATAGATCTGTGTATAATCGAGAGTATATCGTTAATTGTCATGTTGTCTCCGACAGTGAGGTGTTGCGGCACACATCAAAACGACACGTCAATTTCAAAACATTGCCTAAGGGTCACAGCTGTGTGGTGTCATCAGATCAACACCTCGTCACACACAACTACGCATTATCGATTTTTTCCCCACACAGAGCGACGTGTATTTACAACTAGATCTGTGTAATGTGTCGGGTGTAGCCAAAGACCATACATAAATTTGTAATTAGTCACAGATGTAGCCTTAAAATATAATCAATTTCCTTAAATTACGTCCGCATGTTGACAGATATTTCAGAGCAGACGTCATCGTAATTTGCCGTTATTTATTTCCAAAATTAACCATATATTCTGTAAATGGCGTTGAAAGTTGACAATAAATTAAGACCAGATCAGTACGTTAAATCGCTATCGACGAAAACTGACGATCCTATGAGAGAGTAATACCGTTTAAGCGTATCCAATGTTAAATATACATCGTTATTTTTTTATGACTTTCGTAGTTTTTACCGAGAAATTCAAACCGTTTCCAATTATTGGGGAACATAATATCATGATTAGCACATCGTTTCACTAAGCGGGGGTTACTCAGGAAATGGGATCACACGGTCTATTGTTTACACTGGATTAATGGCGGCCTCCATGAGGTCTCAGGTAAATCTTATTTTTCAATAATACGACTGTGGTTTCTTCCTTTTAGTGATAACCATGTTCCAGCCGTTAACACTTATTTAGCAACATTACTTAATATGTAGTTAGTCTGAACATTCTGCAGACAAATCTGAATTGGACGGAATCGAGCGTTGTTTAAACTTAGTCCGGTTCATATGCACAGGTCAAAATATGAACTGAAAATGGCACTTTGTGTGACAGAAATCCGTACGCGGACGAATAAAAAAAATATTTTGTTATAAATATCACATACAGCGAAACAGCGGTAGCATCTACTGTTTTAATAATATGCATACATATTGTAATTAATGTTTAATAGTGATATACTTATGAATAATATACGATACTATGGTTTATACTCCAGCACTATGTTTTTAGGCTGTGTGATTTGCCTCAATATAAACTGGATTAATTAATACTTATATTCATGCGCTTCATGACAACATCATTACATTTAAAATATACAAATATTACTTAAAGGGGTACCGATATGATACATTTTAATAATATAAATATTGAAAATACACATTACAATCGCTTACAACATAAGTTATTGATTGAAAATAGTCACTGCATCGTGACCTATTTGACCGCATTACCTATTGCGCGGCAACCTCACCAAACCCGCTGTTTACATAGGTAACCACGGGTTTGGTGAGGTAGGCTCGCTAATACAATGTTTGCGTAATGTTATAAATATCACATACAGCGAAACAGCGGTAGCATCTACTGTTTTATTAAAATGCATACATATTGTAATTAATGTTTAATAGTGAGATACTTATGAATAATATACGATACTATGGTTTATACTCCAGCACTATGTTTTTAGGCTGTGTGATTTGCCTCAATATAAACTGGATTAATTAATACTTATATTCATGCGCTTCATGACAACATCATTACATTTCAAATATACAAATATTACTTAAAGGGGTACCGATATGATACATTTTAATAATATAAATATTGAAAATACACATTACAATCGCTTACAACATAAGTTATTGATTGAAAATAGTCACTGCATCGTGACCTATTTGACCGCATTACCTATTGCGCGGCAACCTCACCAAACCTGCTGTTTACATAGGTAACCGGGGATTTGGTGAGGTAGGCTCGCTAATACAATGTTTGCGTAATGTGCATGAATCCATATACATTACATATACATGTAATCTATAACTTGCACCAGTGTACACAATTTATCCCTGGTAACCATCTGAGGAGATCATGCTACCTAAGCTGTGCATTAAAATATAAGATTTGACAATATCAGTATATACATGCTAACAAATATAGGCTGCCAGGAAAAACGACACATTTTCCCTCGTAAGTAATTATTAATTCACAGGAAATGTATACAATGTATTTGTATATAAATGTAATTACGGTAAAATGAAGATACTTATGAAACATTATACACAATGTGTTACTGAACGATATATTATATAAATTAGCAGGTTTTGTCAGCCATATTGGAGGCCACTTTGAATTACATAGATCCTACATACTGTATTGCAATATATTTTATTTTTATAAAATGTATCGTTAATGTGAATTAATTTCAGAAGAAAGACACATGCTAAAGTAGTTGTTTATTGAGTCCACACGTGGAAAGCGAGACAGTCATCACAATGACATCTGTAAGTGTGTCCGTGTGCGAGTCCATCCATAATGTACATCACATATATCTCTCCAATTATAATCAGGTTGCGTTTTACCCTTTTTCACAAAATTTAAGGATTTTTTCAATACTGTATACGTAGATCTACAGCGCTAAGTCGAGTTGTTACCATGAAAATGTAACTTACATATTTTGTTGGCAATCCTGGCAGCCATCTTGGATATTTGAAAGGTTAAGCGACTCATAATTATTGGAAAGGTTAATATATGCATTGTTCAGTGATATGTTGCCACACTATGTGTGAATATGTTCATTACAGTCACCTTTATGTGTTTAATAAATTTATGGCACCCATCATGGATGCCACCTTGGATTTTGGATTAAGCTCTAGTGGGATTCATGGGGAGTTTTAATATGTTTATCCTAATGATAGTATGGACATAAACTGAAAAATTCAGCTTTGGCTTATTTTTTTCCGATCTTTGGCGAGTTTATGTCTAAGAGTATTCACCTATAGGTATGCTGTTCCTGTGAGCTGAACGCGGTCATCTTGACTTGGGTGACGTCACGTTAAATGACATCATCATGGCTTCATGAGCATTAGTTTGACGTCACGTTTTACTTGGAATTATAATTGGCTATGTCCATACAAATTTTCATAAAAATGATCCCATTAGTTTTTATATGTTATCTCCCTTGAGATAGCATATTATGTCGCGCAAATTTCTATGGGGGCAGCCATAGTGTCGTGCTACGCCTAAATGGCGAGTACAATCAGTGCCTTGTGCTAACTTATCCTATGGCGTGTTGGTCTGTCTAAAACTATACATATACTATTGATAATTCTCTATAGTTTTCACAGTTTTGGGCTCAGTTTATCAGATAAATTCTGGAAAATACGAATCGAGAAATTTTGTGCGTATGAATACAGCAGCTATTATCTTTAGTTCTCAGTTAGGTAGGGGCGAGTTTATTCCCCGGAATAGTTATAATATATAAAACGAATAAAAAACGGAATTCACAAATGCGGCCATAAGTTATGTCACCTATGCCCGATTTTATTATGTGATGTGTCAAATTAAAGGGGATGATATTAGCTTTAATGTGGTATATAGATGAACTCATTTGGATAATCATTATAAATTTGTCCATTGAAAAATACATTTTCTTAGGTTTTTTTCTCTCCCTGAAAATGGTGCTCAGATTTCCCGGAACTCATTAATGTATTAAACAATTATATTTCTTAAAACAGTGTAGCAATTTGAGATGCACCACATTAAAGGTGATATTCGTAGCTTTAATTTGATATATTGATTTGGTCATTGTGAAAAGTAGTTTAATGATGTGGATTGAAAATAGCACTTTGTCTGTTGCGGATTAGACAATAAAAATATGTATAGCGATATGATCAACTGGTGATCAATGAGAAAAGGACAGGGTTGCATTGATTCCCATGCAACGTGTGCTCTAAACATAAATATGATGTAGTATTCTGGTAAGATATAAAGGCATCTTTAAGGATTGTACATATTGTCACCGCAAAAAAACACAATACGATATAAGTGAATATGAAACAAAACGTGTTGCGAACATGTAATTATAAGATAAAATTGGAATATCCCAAAATAATTATAAACAGATAACACGGTCATGGTCCATACGCACACATAAATATAGT
Source organism: Conchocele bisecta (assembly GCA_029237695.1). Taxonomy (NCBI): domain Eukaryota; kingdom Metazoa; phylum Mollusca; class Bivalvia; order Lucinida; family Thyasiridae; genus Conchocele; species Conchocele bisecta. Next base: position 23,538,427 of record CM055266.1, read on the forward strand.
TTGAAAGGGTAAATTATTATAGTGTATGGAGATCATGTAGACACTGGTAAATAAAAAGTAACAAAAAAACACGAGTCATTGACTGGTATCTGTTTATGGACGGAACGTAATCTCCTGTAGGAACCATACGTCGGCTATATAAAGAGAAATGAAAATTTCATTATGGCAATTAATCAATTGATCTTATGTAAAATAGACTATGATCACCACCGTTTAACTATGTTTGCTTCAAATTATGTTACTTTCCATGTACGCCGCTGTACATTCGTACATCAATCAATATTTACTGCTATGATAAAAACCGATTGAAATACCATGTTGAATGTTCATACCAGCGTAGATTCCATATCAGCCGATAAGAACACATGTGCACACTCTTATTTGACTATTCACAGTTCACTCTTAAATAAGCGAAAAATTAAGCATATGTTCCAGCAAATACAGATATATGTTATAGTGTACCAATTTGATGGACTGAATGGCAAACAGTATAAACCCTGATTGAACCATGCAGATGCTTTGTCCAATCTGAGACTAGACTGGTTGCTCCTTTGTTCATATGGAATCAGGTCATGACCTCTGAGTAACATGTCTGCAGAAACCAGACCTCTTTTAATGGGCGTTGTGCCCTGGTCAAATAGCTTGGGGTCACACAAAATGAATGCAGCATCGCTGTGGAAATTCTTAATTGTTGTCTGCAATTGTTATTGTGCAATTCATATAATCACGTAATAACTCTTTTGAGACTGTACCTTGATGACTAGTATTTGAGTTACACCGAGTCAAAAGATAATACTATAACATGTAGTTGTTTACAGTCATTTGCATATTACAGTTAGTTCCAGATATGATTCAGAAGACAGTCCGATGTCTAAATTGACTTTGATATTCGTATTAAAAGCCAATTTAGACATAGTTCTGATTTCATTTCGTCATTGATATTTGCTGTGTGTATGTAGATGAATGGATGAAATGTGCATGTGTAATATCTAAGGTTTGCATTCAATGAGTAATTAATTATAGCAATTTGAACTGTGTTGAACAAACACAGTTCTCAGGAAAAGTCTGCATTGTGTGCATTTCATGCCGAGTGGTCAGGTGCTTTCTATAAGGTCCGCGTTGCCAAGTATAAAGACCATTGTTTGGGTTGCCAGGGAGCTCTTGGGAATATTACATGATAGAATCAGCATGTGTCTTTGTCTTTCATCTTTCGATCAAATTGAGCCGTAATTCCCAAATCCAAAAATTAACAGTAACATCTTAGAAATTAATAAAATACAACCACCACTCACTATAACAGTTTGGTGGAGAGTCTTTAGATTCTCGGTCATGTTAATTTGGACTTAAGTGAACAAAATTATAAGTAACGGTTAATCTATTATTTCGATGGAAAGTGGAACAAATTGAGGAACTTTGCACGCATGGATTTTTCGACACACATACAGTGTAATTTTAATAACATTTTGAAGATGGAGAAGAAATGTGTAGCCATCAACTTGGCTTACATTTTGCCTACAATATTAATGGCATTGTGTTGGACAGAATGTATACAATCTACAGGATTTTCACCATTTGAATCAGTGTTTGCTACACAATATTTCAAGAAGTTGATGTACCAACAGACTCGCAAAACACGACGGACTCAGTTACCTACGAAGCCAGAATGTGTGACGGGGCCTACCCGCACATTCTGGAAGGAACACTACGAATCTCGGACCGGGGTGTGCGAGGGACACGTTCCGCACATCCTACACGCCAACAATAGGACCATCGACGGCAGAATGAAGAAGAATTGACAAAAGCACAAATACATTTTTGGAATTTTATTGACAGTTTGTAGTTTCATGTTGCGATTTCATTCATGTACATTCATATTTCATATTGTGTGGGATTTGATCTTTAGCGCATCTTTCTTCTCTCTTTTCTCATACTTTTCTTCCGAAAATCCACATACTATGACATGGAAAGTGATGTTTGAGGTCAATTCGTGAATCTGCAACTTTAATATGTCTTTTAATTTAAATATTCCATAAATGGACCCCAGTAATAATTAATTCCTGTGCATATCTGCCATAATAATGGAATTATGACTTACAGTGACATACATGTATCAATTATTACGTTTCAAATTACAACGGATTACATGTATTAATTACAATAGAAGATTTTGTTAAACGAAACGGTATTGCATATCATGGACGTTTGGTGTTACATATTCATAGTGCGACATACTGCCTATAATTGAATAACTGTACACCTTACACATGTGCTCAATACCTGAACCTGTAACTTTAATATGTCTTTTAATTTAAATATTCCATAAATGGACCCCAGTAATAATTAATTCCTGTGCGTATCTGCCGTAATAATGGAATTATGACTTACAGTGACATACATGTATCAATTATTACGTTTCCAATTACAACGAATTACATGTATTACGATTGATGATTTACTAATTAACCTGATTTTGATAAAGGAAAAGAAACAGTATTGCATATCATGGACGTTTGGTGTTACATATTCATAGTGCAACATACTGCCTATAATTGAATAACTGTACACCTTACACATGTGCTCAATACCTGAATCTGCAACTTTAACATATCGTTTAATTTAAAAATTCCAATTAAAATGGATTACAGTTTATTACGATGATGAACTGCGCTGATCAAGACTGATGGAACGTATATGGACTATACCATATTTATTCTAATGTAAACCCCTTCTATGCTTTTTGTTTAATTGTGTTTTTTTTTACCATATCAAACACACTTTTGCATAACAAGTGGAAATGTTTTTAGTTACATAATTTTAATTTTTCAAATGTTGCATAGATGAGGGTGTTTATTAGATGAAGTACGGTATAATGTATTTCATGTCTTACTGCATGCATTAGTTGATGTTTTTATCCTGGCACCCAGACATATAATTTGAAAATTAAGCATTATAGGATTGTAGTGTGTAAGGTGTGTGAATGCGATATTTCTTGTGTTACAATATTCATACTTATTACTTGTACTGTTACATGTAATATTTGGTTCACATGGTTGTTTATCCATATTTCATTTGGGGACCAAATGTTTCGAACCAGGAGGGTATTGTTATAGTGTACCAATTTGATGGACTGAATGGCAAACAGTATAAACCCTGATTGAACCATGCAGATGCTTTGTCCAATCTGAGACTAGACTGGTTGCTCCTTTGTTCATATGGAATCAGGTCATGACCTCTGAGTAACATGTCTGCAGAAACCAGACCTCTTTTAATGGGCGTTGTGCCCTGGTCAAATAGCTTGGGGTCACACAAAATGAATGCAGCATCGCTGTGGAAATTCTTAATTGTTGTCTGCAATTGTTATTGTGCAATTCATATAATCACGTAATAACTCTTTTGAGACTGTACCTTGATGACTAGTATTTGAGTTACACCGAGTCAAAAGATAATACTATAACATGTAGTTGTTTACAGTCATTTGCATATTACAGTTAGTTCCAGATATGATTCAGAAGACAGTCCGATGTCTAAATTGACTTTGATATTCGTATTAAAAGCCAATTTAGACATAGTTCTGATTTCATTTCGTCATTGATATTTGCTGGGTGTATGTAGATGAATGGATGAAATGTGCATGTAAAATATCTAAGGTTTGCATTCAATGAGTAATTAATTATAGCAATTTGAACTGTGTTGAACAAACACAGTTCTCAGGAAAAGTCTGCATTGTGTGCATTTCATGCCGAGTGGTCAGGTGCTTTCTATAAGGTCCGCGTTGCCAAGTATAAAGGCCATTGTTTGGGTTGCCAGGGAGCTCTGGGGAATATTACATTATAGAATCAACATGTGTCTTTGTCTTTTCATCTTTCGATCAAATTGAGCCTAATTCCCCAAGTCTAAAATAAGTAAAAGTAAATTAATAAATAGCATTAAACAACGCTCGTTGTAACATATAACTTATAGTTATCTGGTTACTCAAGTCTGCTGAATGAATATTGTACCGTACATTACAAAACATCGCAAAAGGAACACTGAATAATAAGTTCATGACAATGATGAATGAGTTGGTAGGATTAGCAACAATAAGCCTGTTTGTTTTTCAATTGTCATTTTAATCCCTAAGCTAATTGATCATCAGCACGCACTTATATCAGCCAATAAATTTAATAATAATAACATATACTATGTTAATATTAATATTAGATCAATGGTGACAGCTGGGTGCTGCCTGCATCCGATGCCACAACACTTCTCACCATCAATCTGCTCATTGGTGCCACTGGTCTCATAACAATAGCGTGTTGACTTGCAACAAGGAAAGTAACATAATGTCACGATATGCGATGCAATCAAATAAGTATAATATAACCGCACCTATACCATTTCTTCCATAATGGTAGTACCTGGCGGTTATCATTGATCACGAGGCAATCAACTCAAACAACCAACTATTACAATCATTAATCATACAGACCCATCAAACTCAAACAGTTAATGTGGTGCCCGGTCATACGGGTGGTTAGCACAACTGAATCGGGTAGCTCCGATCATTTTAACGATACCCTGCGGGCTGCCGCCCCCTGGCTGGACACTGTATTGACTCCCGAACGGACCGTATGGGGACGGGGCCACGGAGGGCGGTGTCAGCGTATGGCTGGCCGCCACCTGGGAATCCCGTCCGCTTGCGGCTGCGAAGGCCATTCTACCATAACCATATCTAGAATTAACATACAAGTAAGCCCACCCAATGGGTATGTACTCGATCGGAACTGGCCCGGGAAAGTCTCTTGCGTATGGACTGCCTTATCGAGGATTAGTACTGGGAAATTAACGAGACGATATGTACATGCTCGTGTGGGCTAACACATGAAGTCAAAATTAACATACAAGTAATCCCACCCAACGAGTGTACGGAATTCTACCCACCACAATCCCGATATGCTATTATGTACTATGTTAGACTAGACTTAGTAGATTATATTTAGTAGTAGTGGTAAGGGTAATGAGTGGAAAGAGGAAGGGTCAACAATTGGTCTGGTACCGGTGGAACTCGTTTCACCGACGAAGCCTGTTTAGTCGGTGACGGACGGACTCTTCTTGCACGCATTATTGTTGGCCTGCCTTCTAACCACTCAAGCCAGACTACTTCTGGTAGTTTAATCAAACTGCAACAATAGGGTGAGGGTGAGTGGTGGGATTTTACATATATGCATAGACGTACTTGTATATATATCCATGTACATATATAGAGCGCGCACCGTCTGATAAAAAAATATACTGGACTCGCAGAGATTGACATCGATCGGTGCATAAAATGCCACGGCTTCTGTCGGTCTCTGCGAAGCTCCGGGACGGCTGGTGTCGTGGGGATATCGTTGTCGGGAACCGTAAAGTCGCCCCGAACCCCTGCGATATCAGCCGTTACAAACAGTAATAATATACAAAAAAAAGCAATTACCCAAGGCACACACATTATTCGAAAATAGCACTACTCGAGTGAGCAATGACTGGTTGAACCTAGCCTTTACCTGAATACGTCACAATCCAAATAACTGCATAGCGGTCTGGTCGAAGGGTGGGTAGCATAACTGAATCGGGGTAGCTAAGTATGTCAATGCCAATAACTGACGGCTGATGTCACTAAAATAGCCAACAACTCCAGAACATTCTAACGATCTCCAGCAAGCTACTTGCCCCAAAACCGGCCAACATGCATTATAGATATAAATCCCAAGTCTGAAACAAGTGCCGCTCTAATATAAACTTGTATTTTAACTGTCAAGTAATTTTAAAATTGGCCCGATAACTACATCAATAAACTAGAAAATGTGTTCATGGAACACGGATGCCCCACATATCGCTTTGATAATAAATGAGGCCAAATTTACCCGAGCGTTAAAGTTTTGTGACGGATGGACGGGACGGACGGGACGGACGGACAAGGGTAACACTAAATGCCCCCTCCACTATCGTGGTGGGGCATAAAAACATATAGGAACACATACGTCTAGGTCCACACTGTCGCCGAGGAGTAATCATAATACACATATGTATACATGTCCATGATATGTACATATGCAAAAATGCATAGCATAACCAGGAGTCCCATCTCCAATACACGAAACAGATAGGGACCATACAATTGATGCTGAATAACCATACATGTTCTTCTCCCAAGATGTGTTGTAGCACCAATGCGTCACCAACGAAGCGACACCGAGAGGACCACATCCAGGTACACCGATACTTGTCCAGTAAGTAGACAAATATCACCGACTCTCACTAGGTCACAACTGGTCTGGTCCATCCCAGGCAAGCGTCCAGGGAGTTCAGAATCTGCGGACGTAATACACTCATGTCGCCCATAAGTCCACTCAGTCCATCTTATGATAGACCGCGCGAGACATAGCGGGGGCGGTTCATAGCTCCCTTACGTGTGTCTCGTCCTGAATGGCAGGGTGACATTTTTTTGTATTTTTTACTACATCCAAGCACGCAATAATAGCTTACTTCCGCCAACACGGACGGTCCCTTACACGCATAGGCATTATACATGTACACAATACTCCGCACAGCAGCGTGTAGTGTAGTAAAGAATATGCATAACATAAACAAATATAAACTCACACACCCATTGTGTCCGGTAAAACCACTAAGGCGACCAAGTCAACATATGAAGTCATAGAAGACAGAAGCTGCTCCCGCTGATTGAAAGCCTGGAGTGCTTGGTGAAACCGGGTGTCACAAATAACCGGTGGATCCACTCCATACAGACACGACGCTAGAAGATAGAAGCACAAGAACGGAGGATTTCTGCCTGCATCAGTATACCTCAAAGCGCCAAACTGTTTCTGTGCAGTTAGTGGTCGAGCCGGGCATAGTGGTCCCATCATATTGTCCATATAGTCAATCAACAGAAGCTGGCCCTATGGGGACCAGCTATTTCGCCCTTAGGGCAGTAGATGAGCCAAGTCAATATGACATTTGACATAACCCTGACAGACACACTTAGATAGGCACGCACCCACAACATATACATACACAATCCAGATAAGGGCATCTGTGATTTTCATGCACACAGCTCACTCAAACACAAACCAGATGCGGTCCTCGCGGTGTAGCCAGACGCCTACGACACCAACAAAGAGAAGAACAGAACCAAAAAAAAAAAAAAAAAAATTAGTCCCCCCTCCTCGGGGACAAGGCCTCGCTCGTGTCGTCTACCACCCACTCAGTGGGAGGTGGCCTAGGCCTCTGTGGACCCGACATCGGGTCGTTTACTCTGTGTTGCATACTGGGCAGTGTCATGCTATATGCGCTTTGGGATCTGTGGCGGAATGAGCTGCCTGGGGGTTGCCAGTGGCGGCCTTGTGGGTGGCTTGGGCATGGCTTGCCTGGCTCCTCGTCGCGGCGGGTGGCGATTGCGGTGCGGAGCCTCCGGTTGTCACTGGCTGCGGTGTCCCGGTCTGCTGTGGGTGGGTCGGTGGCTCGGCTCCGGCTCGGCCTGCGCTGTTGCTCCTCTGTGGGCGTTGGATTTGCCCATATCACATGGATCCGTCTCTACTTGGTCTGTCTTGCCTCGTCCAACCCTCTAATAGCATTAGCAGGTAATATAACAATGCAACGGCTGAGTATCCATATATCATGTGCACGCACACTCGGCCCTGTTCACGTCCGACATATCGGCATTGTGCAATAGGAGAATGAACTAACTAGGTTAAACTCACCGCCTCATCGTCTCCTTCATTTAATGCACATATTTCGACTGTATAGCATATATTAGTAAATTCGGAAACAAATGGGCCAACGGCCATTGGCCTGATCATTTACGGGCACATGCCTGGGTATGGAAGGTCTTCGAGCCATTTCCCACCCTTAAATATAAGAGAAAAAAAAAAAATAACCCGAAAACATATTACATCATACTTTGCATAAGGCCTAGAGCAAATAAGGGTGTGTTTTATTGAAGCCAACATTCTCAGCATTCTAAATGATAAACAAAACTATATGTGTATAAAACAACTTGTTTCTAGTATCAAGCTTGTATCACTTTAAATCTGTCCCAAATTTCGGGTTAAAAGACCAAGCGGTTCCAAAGCTATGGCGATTTGAATTTCGGAAGATAGCCTAAAAATTGCCATTTTAGTGTGACATGGGTTTTCGTTGTTTGCTTAACACGATTTATTTTTGCTTTTATCAATATTTTGACCTTAAATTTAAGTTACATGTAAACACTGTATTCATTTTCAAACTAGAAACTGAAAACCAAACGCAGATATTCGCTACGGTGTTTTTGAAACAGACTTTTATCTGATATAGGTCAAATGAAGCCAAAATTACAGTAAACTGCCCTTTTTTGTATTTATGGGAATATATTTTAGAATAAGGTTAGTATAACTGAATAAAAATGTTTTTCAGATAGTACACACATTGCTTTGTAATAATAATACTAACATTTTACATATCATTTGCATGTCACGTTGCCATGTGTATCCTTTTCATACTAACATTTTGTCCCAACCATAACGCTTTCCTACCTTGCATGTAGTTTTAGCCTTTTATTTTGGAATCAATGGCCTAACATCTTGCTTATAGTCAATATTATTTACCTTAGACATCAGCTTTCATTTATATTTCAACTAAGTATTTCCAGCTGCTGAAAGATAGTCTTGGGGAGACATCAAACAAAGGTCCCAACCATAACGCTTTTTGTCCCAACCATAACGGCAGTAATTCATGGCTGTTTAGTCATATGTTTGTGTCCTAACATGTCTAACATAGGCAATGTTTCATTTAATAGTTTCAAATATGTTTAGGCTTTACATTATACTAACTCTAATGGCCATTTTAAATCTAATTTGAGAATAAACTGATTTATCTTAAAGAGATATATGAAAAAATGTCACATTTTTAATGAAAAATGAATATAGTGTGACCTTTAAAAGGTTATTATTGTTAATGTAGTAGATATTGACTGTTCTTTATACATTGCCAGATTGTTGGGTATCATATTAATGCTGTATCTACTATATTAGTGGTAACCAAATATATATAGCTTTTTGTCCCAATCATAACGGCAATAATTCCTGGCGGATTAGTCATATTTTTTGTGTCCTAACTTGTCCAAGATAGGCAATGTTTCATTTAATATTTTTTAAATATGTTTAGGCTTCACATTATACTTACCATAATGAGCATTTTAAATGTAATTTGACAATAAACTGAATTGTCTTAAATAGATACAAGAAAAAATGTCACATTTTTCATTATAGTATGAATAATTTTCTAACTCAATGAAGAATTTTGACTTTTATCTTCCCCGTGGTTTTGGCCGTAGTCAGTGACTGGTTTTAACTCTGAGTAACAACAACAACACATTTACCTTCTGTTGCTTGGGGATGTGTCAACACAATTCATTTTCGTTTTCACCAGTAATTATGTTGTCTGGAAGGCCTTTGGATTCAAATCCAAGGATGAAACCAGACCACCAGCAACAGGAAATTGTTTATTGTTCCTGGAATTTGTATATTGTGTACTGTGCCACAACCAATATAAATTCTATGGCAAATTAGGTGGCTGGGGTATGACGAAAGGTTCAACACCTGTCACAATAAAACTAACCATTGTCACAACTCATAAGTGACATTGCATACTTACAATGGCAATAGGACATCGCCAAGTGAGTGGCCCCAGTCCTTAGATACATGCCTAATGCTTCCCCATCTTAACTTATAAAGTAGTTTGCTGAACAACAGTGCAAAATATGGGCTGGGACAATATGTTTATAGTCTTCTACATGCTAAGACATAAATGTAAAGGTGCAATAAAAACTGCACTTGCAGTACATTTTTCGGATAGTCATCATTGGCGATTATCATGGATCACTTGACGTTTAATGGCCCATCAATAACTAAGGTCCTGCCAGACCGAACCAATGGGTCTATACCAGGTTAACATGTATGTACGGGGAGCGGGAATCCTAAATCCAGGTTAATTTCTACTGAAATACAAAGGAGCTAAGGAGTCCGATTAATTGATTAATTTTTTCAGGTCAGATTCCCAAAACTACTATTAACACATGACATTTAACGAAGACGAAATTGAGAGTGAAATTTACATTTGAAACACCAACCACAAGATGAAAGCAGAATGAAACAAACAATGTCACTAAAAAGAAAGACATAACAGGCTCTATAAGACAAAAGCGATTCCGAGAGAAATGGAAAAGTAATGGAATTGTCAAGGCAAAAAATGTAAGAAAATGTCGAGATTACCGCGAACAATTGAAAGCAAATCGAAGGAAAAACAAAATGTTGGATGAGCAATCTAAAAAGAAAGAAAGAGAAAGAAAGGCGGCATATAGAAAGAAGAAAAGAGGTTCTATGAAAACCAATGAGACACAAAAAAATACTGACAATGATAGAATTGTTACAAATCAGAGTGAGAAAGGTAGAATCAAAAGGGGAACTGATGCACGTGTAATGAAACTACAGAATAAATTAAAGAAAGTACAACAGATAAATCGACGGAAGGAAAACAAAAAATCTAAAGTTGTCCCTGTAAGTCCAGAGGCTGTACGAAAAAGGGCATAAAGGGTTAAAAATAAGCTACCATCGTCACCTAAGAAATGGGCACAGTGTCCCATGTTCTACAAAACGCGTCTCCGAGAAAAAGGGCAGCTCTTTCGGAAATACATACCAATGGAAAGATAATATCAGTTAAAACAAATACCGGTACCAGAAATGTGAAAAAAAGACAGTTTTGGAAAAAAAAGTGAGTTCATTCATGACGAGAGATGACATTTCAAGACAGATGCCAAACAAACGAGATGTAATTAAAATCAATGGTGATTCCGTAGCCAAGCGGCATTTACTTCTCAGGAAAAAGGAGGCATATCTAAAATTCAGAGAAGAGAATAGTGAATATCCATATCGATACACAACTTTTAGAAAATCTATTTCAAAGCAAATTAAGAAAATGAACTTGAATGATAGGAGGGTATGTGTGTGCATGAACTGCTTTAATATGACAGAGATGCTCAGTTGTTTAAGCAATGTGACAGAGAAGGGAATGAAGCCTTTTACTATTAGAAGTATTTACAGGGACAGTGTTTGTGAGCCATCAAATAAGTTCCCAGACCTGGCATGTATTGAAGGTAACTGCAAAAAATGCAAAGGAATGTTGATAAAGAAGTATCGGAAATGAGTAAATGAAAAGAAAGATAAAGTGTTGAAGTACAATCAGTGGGAGATGGTGAACACAACATACAAAACATCAAAAGGTGAAATAATGAACAAGAAGATTTGGCAACAAGTGCGTCATGAAGAAACTGTCTCAAACATATTTGATAAAGTCCGTACAAAAATGGAAGTATTCAAAGGACATATTTTCGGAAATGACTATCAATACCACCAGCATCAAAAACTAGCTGAAAATCTCCCTGAAAATCAGGCAATTGTGTATGCTGATTTTTCGCAGAATTATGCATTGAAACAAAATGAGGAAATCCAAGCCGCTCATTATGTCAAACAGGTGACATTACATACAATGTACCTGATTCGTCATGCCAAGTCGAGCACACCAGAAAATCGACAACTCACCCGAGAAGCCATAGCCATCATATCTGATGATTTAAAGCACAGTACTTCAGCAGTGTATAACTTTACTTTGAAGCTTTTGAGCTACATGAGCAACAATCCCCAAGGTCCGCTTTGCACTAGCGTTGTCTGGTTAATGACTAATATGGGCATGTGCCAACCACCACCCTTATAGCTATGTTACTAGCAGATGAGCATGCTACAGAGGGGTGTTAATAGTCAAAGGGTACATACAACAGTGTTAGTGCACTACAAGCAAGGTGCAAGCATTACTAGACTATATGCAACATCAAGCATATGCACATAAATATATATTTGCATTGTTGTCCCAACCATAACGCTGGTTTGTGCTTTTTCATTAAACTTCCTAATTTCAATTAAAGCAATACAATAGTTCCAATATGTTGCAATCTGTGTTCTGTGATAGTTTTAAATTATGATTTAGACAGAATGTGTTTTATTCTGCCATTAGACTTGGAAAGAAACTTTATTTACAAACACAATTTCAAAGCAATATTATAAATATACACTAACTGTTAAAATCTACTAATAATAGAGTTGTATCGAAATATTTCAAGTATATTCACCATTTCATGACTACGCGTATTACTCTTTCAAAGAATATGTTGCACTAATGTCTTATTTTTACAATGAGGTGGCATGTCCCAACCATAACGGTCAATTGTAAATTTACAGCCTAATTTTAATGTAAAATCTTCATGTAATGGACCAATGTAGAAGGCTGAAGTTTTGAATATGTGTAGCAAACATATATAAGCTTTCCTAAAACTTGTTTAGGACATACTAAATAATCAGGCTGTCCAGACAAAAAAACTTTTTATTTACCAATGTCAATTTTTTAAATACTTTTTACATTATTTTTTAGATTTTATCACACTTTTGGTTGACCGAACTCTGAAAAGCGTACTAAATCTTTGTCACAGTATCAAATAAATAGTTAGAAATCAAAATAAGGCTGTATGTTTGTCTTAACTCTCACAAGATTGGATATTAAAAAACCAGTCATACTGCTGTTTTTGCGATTTTTTAGAACTGTAATATATTTTTTTCCTATAATTAAAGGAAATATTTAACGAAACCTATACATTTTCGGAAACTACAAACTCCACCCCACAAAATGTACATAAGTATAGCATGAAATGGAAAACTTTATTTTTTAGCAAAATGTCACACTTTATTTGCTTTAGGCCATAACCCAATATCGATCATTCCCTGCCTGATATGTTTTGCCCTGACCAACCGTCAAATATCATCATCATATAGGATAACACTGTTACGGCTGAGTCTCCATATATCATATGCACTCACACTCAGCCTTGTTCACGGTCTTACATACCGGCTTCGTGCGATAGGAGGATGAACTAGCTAGATTAAATTAACCGCATATATTAGTAAATTCGTAAACAAACAGGTCAACGGTCATTGGCTTGCCATTTTTGTGCTCAAATGCCCGGGTTTGGAAGGGCCTACAGCCAATTCCTACCCTTAAATATAAGATAATAAATAAACAATAAAATAATAATCACACTCTAACGGCGACCTTGGACTGAGCAGGTCGTGTTTTTATCGGCCGGTAATTATCTCAAGGTTACCGGCGGTGCCCATTTTAACTGTTGGAAATTAACTTAAATTTCCTTTGTATTTATTCTTATTCACTGGATTGTTACTTCTGGATTTGCGAAAAGGTATGTCGGGGCTGGGGTGGTCTTGTGGTGGGCGTTTTTTCGGCTGGAACTGAGCTAATTTAGACAAGTTGCTAGGACATTGTTTGTTCTTATTTTTCCATTCTCCGTGTTCTGGGTGGTTGATTGTGGCACCTTGTGGCACTGCCTGGCCGGGCATCCGTCTGCTACTTACAGAACACAACCCATGCGTGTAGCCCTTCTGGGATTCAAACTGGTTTGTGGTGACACCCGTGTGGCTTTGCCTGGCTGCCGATATAGCGGATAAGCCGGGCGGATTTACCTATCTGGGTGTATCCCGCGGCCAATACCGGGTTCTGGATTGAATATGCATATGGGTGAGATATATATCATCTACATATTATATAAACAAAATATTATTATCTGGTGCGTAGTCGTACTGCGGCCAGTCGCTCCAGTGGGACAGGCGACGTGGTAACACATGTGGGACACAGTCCAGGCAACTCAGTTATCACACTTTCGTATGAAAGTAAACCAGATATAACAAGTTTAACCATATCAGCAAGTTAGCTCGAGCTCAGTTGAATTTACTGCCTGCCCTTGTCCGGTTCTGGTCCCGGCCTGCCTTGGAGCTGCCTGGATGTGTTTTTACCGACTATATGGCACCAACTTGTGTGTCGAGTGCCGCCAGGAGTGGATTGGTTGTACCTAGCTGTGACCCGTTTTGCTCTGCATCACTGGTGCCAAGTTCTACCCAGTTACCCCCTCTCTTCTTCCTTCCTCCCGTGCACCGGGACACTGCGCGGAATTACAGGACCGTATAGGACCTAAGCAGTGTCCCATTTCAGCACACATTTATACACATCTGTCCGCCCTGCACATAATTCACATAAAACACTTCAAAATTCGGCCTTTTTGGACTTATATGTCCGGGTATGGAAGGTCTTAGAGCCAATTCCCACCCTGTTTATACTAAACTGTATACGTTCGGTGTTTAAAATCATTGTTAAATTTATTTACATCTACTAGTGAATTCTGAGATTATGGCTCTTATAATTGGACATTCTCAAGTCAAGTATCTGGGTCAATCTATCGAGGTGTTTTCCTGGTTATAGTAGATAAGATTCTGGATTTATTAGAAGCATCTGCGGTGTTTGATGCCATTCATGAAGCGTCTGTAAGTATACTGTAGACCGAGTATTGTCTTGTAGAGTTGTGCATACGTTCCTGACCACTAGAACAGAATCAGAAAGTGAAGCAGTTACATGGTCATGCTTTACACTGATTGCAACAATTAATTCACATTTTTCTCCTCGGGGATATATGTAGTAACTAAGTTGATCAATCAACAAGTTGATCAGAATCTACATCGTCTATATCTGGATATATACGGTTCGTCGTGTATGATCAGGATATGTACTGTTCGTACATTAGGATCAGGATATAGATATATATGGTATCTTACTATTTCAGGCTTACAGTATTGATATCGGAGGTCCCCAGAGTGGAAAACAGCTTTTCTGGCTGTCGATCGAATCCGAGTTTCTACAGGACTACAACGCGATTTCCAAAGAAGTGAATCAACGCTTGCATGACGTTGAACGTGCTGTACCCTGGGTTCGCGTAGTGAGTCAACCGAATTTTACCGATACATTCGGACATACCAGATGCTTAGTCGTGATGGTCTTCATCTCAGCCCAAAGGGAACGTCTGCAGTTGCGAGCAACATAGAAACGAAGGTGAATATTCATTTGAACGATGTGCACGTGGCTACAGATCAACCATCTTACAAACAGCAACCTATGGGACCACTTACGTAGTCAGTTCGTTGAACACTGTGAGCCAGTTACAGATTCACCACACTGGTTGTGAACATTGGATTTGTTCATTTCAAGCTAATGAAAATGGCCCAATAGTTATATTACATGTATATAGCCTAAAATCAAACAGAACTCTAAATACAAACATTAAAATACAACTGTCACAAATATATGGGAATACTTGTGATACATTAAGTGTTCATATCCCGGACATTCAACGCCAAACTAATACATCTGATTGTGGATTATTTGCAGTAGCATTCGTTACAGAATTACTGGCGAATAATTACAATATAGACTTATCTTGTGTCATATTTGATGCATTTTCTGTATTGTTTTGAAAATGATAAACTTGTACCATTCCCTAAGGTTATAAAAATGCCTAAAATGCCATGCAAAGATACGAAGATACATACGATTAAATTATACTGCCATTGCAAATTGCCGGAAATGATCGATAATATGATAAAATGTTCTAATAAGCTTTGCAAAGTTAAATGGTTCCACAACAAATGTGTATCTGCAAAACAGACTGACAAGTGGTTTTGCAGTGTATGGTCTTGGTGAGAGGAACAATATATTGACGACAACTGCATAAATGGTCCTTACATATATGTGGTTGTGACTGGAGAAATGGGGCATATGGGTTTTGCGACCAGTGTAGATCCAGATCAGCAGTTGTGTCTGCACAGTCTAATCAGGGTCTGCACTGTTCGACATCGTCAACGAAAAACCCATCAAGCTTAGAGTTTGTTATGTGATTAGGAGCTTCACTGGTCACACATCCCATAAACCCCCTTTCTCCAGTCACCGCCACAATATGTCTGTAATAGATATATATTATTAGCACCGGGTATAGTCGCGCACAGTTTGTTCCATTTTACATGTATTTCACATTGTATATATTCATATAAATACGCTGATTATCACACTCATTAAATGAGCACTTGCTTAACATACGTTTCTTGTTGTCATTTAATATTCCAGTATTTTTGTTATAATGACGGCGGATGTGCAGGCTCATGCATTCTGGTAAAACTTAATAGAAACTCTAGATCTATAAACATTTGTGGCATGGCGAACACATGTTTGTCACGCCCTACAATGTGAACTTTGTCCAGTGAGTTTTCTTCCAGTGAAGCTCGGTATCAGCCATCACACTTGTTTGTTATTATTCCTCTATGAATCAACATGGTAGCAATAACAAACACTGAAGAACAGTATGAGACTGTGCTTCCGATCTGGGTTTACATAACAAATTCAATAAAGCTAGATCACCAGAAATCCCGAAGTCGATTCAGGGTCCATGTTGTTCGCAATTGTTTATGTAATATTAATTATGGATGATGTCACCAGTCAAATCCCATAATCGTCTAGCACACTCATGCAGTCTGATAAGGATCTATACTTATGTTAAGTATAATTTTGGATGAATCACTGAATGAATGAGAAAATATGCAACTTTCAGTCTTTAGTTCCGCAAGTGATCAGTTTTGTGGAGATAACATATTTCAGTACTTTGATTAAATTAGCGGACCGGTTGCATTATATATTGAATGTCCCTAACTAGTACGTTTGCATGTGCGTCCTCGCGTTTGTCAAAACACCGTATGTGTGACTGGTATTACAATAAACTAACACAGAAGTACGGCGAAAACTGCACCATGCTGTATACCGATACTGATTAGTGGATATAAAAACAGAAGATGCACATAAGGATATGGAGACAATGAAAGATGAATATGATATTATTTACTACCCTAAAGACTACTATACGATGCAACAAATAAAAAAGTCGTAGGAAAGATGCATGTGCAGGAGTCGGGGATAGCGCAATATGTTGGATTGAGACCTAAAATGTAATCCATCTTAAAAGCAGATGAACAATTAATCAAGAAAGTTAAGAATGTAAAGAAATATGTAATCAAGAAATAAATGACCTTCGACAACTACAAAGATGCCCTGTTTAACAAGAAACAATACACACAGAAAATGAATACGATACAAACTCAGAAGCATCAAATAACAAGACAACATTATCTCCATTAGATACAAAAAAGGTGGATAGTGACAGATGGAATTAATGCATACGCATTGGGGTATCAGCAGGAACAATAGATAGTTCTTCCTTCACAAATCCTGTTTGTGGTGGTCTCAAATAATATACTCTAATACCTTGTAATATAATAAAATAATTAATTTTATGAATATCTACACTCCATATTGTGTCAGTAGCTCTGCGTCGCCCACCACCTTCTTGTTATCCAGAGTCGGTATTCATAAAGAATCTTAGTCACATCTTAAACTTAAATTGGATCTTAACTTCCTACTTCGACTTAGTTTTCGACTTACGGTTGTCTTAAATTTTAAGAAAATCTAAGTCCTATTCATAAAGGTATGGTTGAACTAAGAGTTGTCTTAAAGCAATTTTAACTTCAAGTATCGTGCCCCGCTTCAACTTTATAAAATCCATTTTAGAAGGTAATTCTGAAACTGAACTCATAGCTTGCGCATTTAGTGGATGCAGACCTTTTACTCCGTAACAGGTTATTGAGGTTAGACCACACCAAATAGTTTTACTATATAATTTAACCGAATCCCATCCAATAAGACCAGTCTCTCATACTTTCACTATTCGTATGGATACTGTGGGACCTACTTGTACATGACCTGCAGCCAGTCTGTACTGGTTCCAACTTCTGCATGAATTAAACAATAGGTTCACTTACTCCTAAGAAAGAAAAATCCAAACTCGTCATATCACCCAATATTGTTTACATTTTTTGGCATGGAAACAGGTTCAGTGTTTTCCTTTAAATGCTACAAATATGCTGAAAACTGGTGTTAAAGGCACCCCAAAATGTTCCTCAAGTGAAAGTGGGTAGAAATAGATCAGGATTTGCAAGCAAACTAGGTCTGTGACCTCAAACAAAACGCCCGCACTATTTGTTTATACTGGACAACTTCTGCATACCCCCTGGGTGATTTTGCACCATTTTGGTATCCTCTAACCTATATGTGTATCAGTCTTCACTACAAAACTGTCTACAATATTCACCATGTTCACTATTCAAAACTAGGTGATATTCCTCGATACAGTACCAAGTTTGGAGCAAATATCTCAACTGGTTGTCACACAGCAGCTGTGTAACTCCACCATGTGACTGTCCACATTCTACCTTAAATTGAGCTACTACAGAACTATGGATACTTTTAATAGATAATGGATTAAAAGCACAAAAGTCCATAAAATCACACAACATTACCACAAACGGTGTTATAGCTAACCATTCTACAAAAAAGACTCATCACTCAAACCATACCAACATGTATGCCACTCTAGAATGGTCGACAGACAAAAGGGTACTGGCTTGGAATGGTCAGTCAAGAAATTTGCTGTATGACACAGGAGGAAAGCTGAGTACTAGTGTATTGGTACTTTACCGATATGTGAAAAGAAGACACTTACGCCTAATTTTGGCAAATGTCGGAACAGTGTCGAGATGTCGCGCCACTTTCCCAAACTTCTTAATTGTCCATCAGGAAGCCAATATCAATGAAAAAAGTTGAAAAACACACTATAATGACTGTTTTGGTGTATATTACTGTCACATTCCAAGCCCAATCACCTACAGGTAATTTACATACACTGGGATATAATATTTGACAAATACAGCTGAGAAATTAAGATTTTAGAAGATTTTGAAGGTGGTAATTGTCCGTCTGCGATACAAAAAGAACAAAATTTGTTGTATCGCGGAGTTCGCTTGATTACTCTTATCGCAGTAACTTTAAATTATGTTCACGGAGACATAGCTACAAGAAACATAATATATTAAGATTTGCAAGCAAATTAGGTCTGTGACCTCTAAATGCCCGCACTATTTTTTTTATACCGAACTACTTCTGCATACCCACTGGGCAATTTCGCGCCATTTGGTATCCTCTAACCTTGACCTTTGAAAATAAAGCTGACTGCGGGTAAAATTGCTGGGAATATATTTGTGTTGCGCCGTGAATGTTTTAAAATTTTGTTTCAGGTCCACAACCACCATTGATTTTTCCTATTTCAACTAACCAATGACCACACATTTCGCTACTCTCTGCTACTATCATTTTTCGTATGGATGTTGTGGGACCTATTTCCCATAACCTGCACACATTCTGCTCTGGATATTCACTAATTAAAATATAGGTTCAATTATTGTTAAGCAAGATAAATTCAATCTCCTGTGGCACAAAAAGTCAGCGGCTGGAATTGAAACCGCCTCACATGACAAACATGATCCAATTTACAAAATAATCTCAAAGCATATGCTAGAAACTGATGTAAATGATACATTAACATGCCTGTGAAGTGGATTAGTGCATTAATTGACTGGTTTCAGCAAGCAAAGAGTGCCTATGGCATAACAAACCTGGCTTATTTTTTGTTAACATACTACTTTTGAATACACCGCGCATGAATATCTGATGATATATCATGGTTAAACCTATAAGGACAACTTATGTTTAGAGATCTGGCAAATTTGCCCAATTTTCACAGCTATGTCCTATTCCCTGATCTAGTATAAAGTTTGGGGCCTAGGGACATGAATTATCTCCCCTTTTGGACGTAAAGTGGGCCGTATGTCCATCCGTTCATCGCATTTCTTGTAAAAAGTAAAACTTTTCAAACGTAATAGGTAGGGACTTGAAACTTGGTG
This sequence comes from Conchocele bisecta, assembly GCA_029237695.1. Classification (NCBI taxonomy): domain Eukaryota; kingdom Metazoa; phylum Mollusca; class Bivalvia; order Lucinida; family Thyasiridae; genus Conchocele; species Conchocele bisecta. The sequence continues at coordinate 23,558,211 of CM055266.1, forward strand.
TGTGGTGTGCCTTCATTATGGTGTACTAGATTACTACTTGTGTACAATGCTACTAGACAAAAATGGAAAAAGAATTTGAAAAAAAAAACAAGAAACGAGGCCACTTTTTGTAGACTAGATGGCCGTGGCCTGCATGTCGCGCCTTGGGGCGAGGTATGGACACTAAAAAAAGAGATATAGTAGATGAAAAAACTTTAACCGGACACACGGACGGACGGACGTATGCCAAAATGCCGACTATATCGCGCTTTCCGCAAGCGGGCGCGACAATGATGATAAACACCCATGTGAAGTATGAAGGTAATGGGTGAAGCAGTTGCAGAGATATAGTACACAAAACAATCAAAGTAATTTGACCTTGACATTGGGCACAGGGGCCGCACGGTTGGGGGGTAGAATGAAAATATGGATGATGATAAACACCCATGTAAAGTTTCAAGGTAATGGGCGAAGCAGTTGCAGAGATATAGTATAACGAAAAACTTTAACCAAAAAACTTTAACCAGACGTACGTTAAAAAGTTAACGTTGAAAATGGCTAAGTCAATTACGTAGAAATAATAGGTGAAGGTAAAAAAAATTGTCACATGTTGGATAGTTGTATGTGGTGGGCACCCCTTGGTTATGAAGCTGTGAAAGTTTGGTGGTCCTAGGTGGTACAATACCAAAGAAATGGACTTAAACACGAAAACTTAACATTGTAAACGCGAAAAGTTAACATTGACTGCGCGGAAAAAATGGGTCAAGTTGAAAAAGGTAACATGTTGGATAGTGATATGTGGTGGGCACCCCTTGGTTATGAAGCTGTGAAAGTTTGTTGGTCCTATGTGTTACAGTAACAAAGAAATGGACTGAAACACGAAAACTTAACATTGATTGTGGACGCCGCCCGCCCGCCTGGCTTTCGCCAATCCAATAGCGTGGATTTTTTTTCAAAAAAAACATGGCTAAAAATGGAAAAAAAGTTAAAAAAAAGAAGTTTAAAATGATTTTTTTCCAAAGAAACCTGGCTAAAAATGGAAAAAAAGTTTAAAAAAAAAAAGTTTAAAAATTAACAAAAAAATAATGCTCGCTACTGGAGACCAGAATTTTTATAATAGTCCTATATTTATCTACATATCATATCTGCACAGGTCCACATATTGTCAACACAGTTTACGGAAATGTAATACCCAGGTATAATAATTTACCTGTATAAATTACCTGTAATAATTTAGCTGGACATTTAGTGGTCAAGCTGGAAATTTGCACATGCTTGCACATGCAGAAGTGTTCAACTGGAGAAGGCTATTGTTCTCTCTACAGGTAAGGTGTACAGAGCGCACGAGAAAACGGGTCTTCATGAATTAATGTTCAGAAAGAAAGAAATAGTGTTTGACCTTGACCCTGGAGCCCGGAATTTTTTTTAATAGTCCTATATTCATCTACATAGAATAGTAAAGGTATGTATAACGTTTGATGACTGTAGCTGATAAGGTGTTGAAGTAATGACCGTAACACGAAAACTTAACATTGAATGATGACGACGACGACGCCGACTCCGGAAAAGCAAAACCTATGTCTCGCTTTCCGCTTCGCGGGCGAGACAAAAACCTCGGTAAGACACTTAATTTAGAGCTGAATATCCATTTTTGTAAGTTGTCTGTTTTCCAATTGTTCTAACTGAGAAGTGTATATGGGTATTTGTTTCTAACTGTGATGTATGGCCCCCACAGACTCCCTGTGCTGTGTATGAGAAAACAGGTATTGTTGTTACATTTGTGAGTGTTCTTGACTCAATATAAGACTACATCTGAAATTCAGTTTGGCAATTGGATAGTATAGATGTGTAGCACCTGCTCTATTAACCATTTACCAAAAACTTTGGTGGTTTAGAGACAAGATACTTGGAGATGAATGTCCATTTCTGTAAGTTGTCTATTTTCCCCCATTGGATTCAAACTACCTTTTTTTTTTTTTGCTTATATTTAACGGCGGCACTGGCTCTAGGACCTTGCATGCCGTCTCCCAAGAATGGGAGAAAGAACGGAGGTAGAGATATTTTGAGAGAAGCCGGTAATTCGTATTTACAGAGCAACTACGAATTATCGGTACCCATTCACAGCTGGGTGAACTGGAGCAGTGTGGATAAAGTGTCTTGCTCAAGGACACAACACAGCGCCTCCGGTGAGGCTCGAACCCACGACCTTTAGATCAGCAGTCTGACGCTCTAACCACCAGGCCACTGCGCTCCTAATTCAAACTACCTATGTTTTCCTGTGATTTATGACTGGGCCCCAATTGCCTTGGATCATAAGAAAACAGGGATTGTTAAATTTGTCAGAGCTGTAAACTTAGATTAGAATACAGGTGTGATCAGTCTGCACACACATAGGTCTACACTGGTCATTCATCATTTTGGTAGCTCAAGATGCATCTTAACAAAACATTGTATCTTTATTATGCTATCATGGGTGTATGCCGATCAAAAGAACAAACATTGTTGTTGTTAAATATACAACAGTCGGTTTTCTCTTAATGCAATCATTGTCAACTGACTTGTATATTCTTGTCCTCTATCAGAAGTTACAATCAGATTCTGGATCCATGTAACAGAATAATATTTCAGAAAATTTCAGAATACATGTATGTAGGCATATACATTTTCAAGAAAACTATATAACAAGTACAATGTAAGGTATGAATAAATGTTTATGTTGTTTTTTATGTTTGTTGAAGTTTGGATCCATAAACGGCTTGTCATTGCGGTAAATAAAGTAGGAACTTCTTTTATAAATATTTATATTATATACAAGGAGTAACCACTGTGATGGTCACAACATAAGGTTAGGGTATACGTAACATAATTTTAAAACATTTGTTACTTCTTCAAAAGCAAATGCGAAAAACATGTCGACATCACAGTTTTACCACTCATTTGAACCGTCTCTTCCATTAAAAATATACTTCCACTGAGAAATAAGGTATATAAACTTTCCAAACATTTGTTTTCTTATTTCACTGAAGTCAAAAGTAAAATATGTTACTGAGAGCTTGATCACAAAAATTGTTTCAAAGACATATGAGGTCTTCATGAGGGAGGATCATTCTTCATTTAAAATGTCTCTGTTGCTTTGAAGACAAGACAGATAATCAATCAATTTAAAATTACACCTACACCTATACACGTAGGAAAAATTATACTTTTTTTCAAATTGTATTAAGTAGGATGGGATGGATGCAATATGTACAGGTAGTTGGTAGAGGTAGTCGACTGATAAAATGGCCCTTAGAACATACTATATATATATATACTGTAATGAGATTTTTTTCCCCGTCACCTGTGGTCATTTCTAATCTATCTAGCTAAGTGACAGTCATGATTCGCATTTTGTTGATAGAATAATAACAAACAGGGCAGATATTGTTTAAACTAAACAGAGTAGATCCTGTTCAGACGGTGCATATGCACATGCTGATTTGGATCTACCCTGGTAGTAAAAACCATAAGCCCCATTTTTCCAGCAACAGCCACAAATATGGTATGACCAAGGACACAATTATCTCTGACTTTACAATGATTAATAATATTAGCAAGAATTATGAATAATTAACAAACCCAAGTTATTTGGAAATGTGTGGTTAAATAATGTTCATCTGAAAAGTTGTTGAAAAGTTTTATAATTGTTCCTATCTTTTATACAAAACATTCAACATGAGACAGACACTATAATATAAACATGGATATTTCAAACTCTATCAGCGCATTGACATTCCTTTATTTCTGCAGGTGTACCCTGTCAAACAACAGCTGCTGACCACAGAATTATTGATCTTCTTAATTGGTGGGAAATCAACAAGATCAAAGACCAGTAAGTTTCCAGTAAGTTTGTGATTATCCAAGCATATTTGCTTGGATATAGTCCTTATACGGTTTTTGAGACCTCACATGATTTATGCAAATGAGTAATTGTCGACCAACGAACGTACTTCATGCTTCATGATTCTAGCTACGCCACATGAGAGAGTTCCAAAGCGAGCGGTGCATTATGAACGTGTCACTCACATTTTTGGCCAGCTACATTTTTTTTCAGCTACAGTTATATTTTTAAAAACAGTTTGTGATTTTATAAAATATTAACTGTCGTGTTTCATAATAAATATTTTGTTAGGAAGGTTATATTTTTAGCGCAATGATCGACCGCTCCACATGTAATTTATACGTAGTTATACGCCATGAAAAATAGTTCTGATAGTGAGCTAACATTATATTGTGTAGTGTAATACATGTGTTGTTAATTTTTCTGTACGACATCTATATTACAAAATGTTTATCTGATTTAATATAATATAAACTGACATGTATTAATTTGAGTATATTATTTTTCACGCGCACTGATACAATTAACCTCGTGTCTCATGAAAAGTAGTTTCCGCCATTTTATGCCGACAAATTACAGAATCGTTTACATAGTCATAGGTCAATGGCTCGATAAAATCCAACATTGGACAGCGAAATGATGATGATTTAAAACAGAAACATTGTTTTTTGACAGTTACATACCGCATGCTTTAAATAATCATCTTGAGCCATCGATATTATTAATCAGTGTCCATTTTACTTAAAACATCAACTAATCTATAATGACGTTACACAGAAAATGCAGTACGATACACTTCACAAAGGAAACATTGTCTTAGAGTTTGAATAATTTTAGGTTCCGCCGAACGAACGAGTACGCCGAAATATATTTCCGTACAAATCCAAAAACCTATTTATTATATACCCGTTCAACAAAACATGCATCCTAATCATTAAATAATCCGATAGTGTGATGAAATGCGACTCTATTATTTTTGTTGAACAATCCGAGCGCCTGTGATGGCTTCAGTTTATGCAAATTGACAAGGTCATTTCGCGCACCTGAATCGATACAATAATCAGGGGTTGAAATTTCACTCGCCCAGCTTTTTGTGGCGGTCGAGTACTTTCTACAGGCACTCGCCCAGTTTGGCGAGTGAAAGATTAGGTCAGGATATTTTTTTTGGAAGAAATTGCCAATTAATTCCATCGATAACGGCCAACAAATGGTATTAATTCAGCGACCATTTGTTGTTTACAGTTTACGTCAATTTGCGGGAAGTAAGATTCAAGCAGTGTCTATGTACACGGTTACGGGTAGAATCTCTAGCGATTTTGAACACGGTCCATATCGGGCAAGTTTAATTCACGGATTATTTGTCGGCTTTACGCGGCCGGGCTAACACATAATATATAGTATAGACTAGTGTATACGCGGCCACATATATCGTCTCGTATACGGTTGGGATAACGCGCATTTCAGACGCCGAACATAACGGCTTGGGACGAAACGGTCGGCGCCGGGTCCGAAACCATTGAATTTAGTAATTAAAGCAGCACGCAGCGCATCCAAACATAGCCACTATAAATTAAACTAAATCTATGTCACTCAACGCTTATAGAAAATAAGAAGTGTGCAAGCCTCTGAGCAAATTCGCTGCTATTTGTTTGTTTATGTTCATTTAATACTTAAAATATATAAATAACAATAATAGTGAATATGTCTCATACGTTTTGGTAATGATCATATGTAAAAGCTTTTTTTTATAAATAAGATGCAACATTACAAAAACTGGAAATAGCAATTTATTTTTAAAAAAACTGGGCGAGTAACTTTTTGACCTGGGCAAGTACTTTTTTTTTATTTTCTACCTACCTTGGTTCAACCTTGGTTGAAGGCCGTTTCTTGTAAGCTAGGCTTGTACTGGCCTATTTTAGCGACGTCAAATTGGATAATTGTCTTTGAAACTGGGGGGAGAGCGCAACTAAATCATGGTTAAAATGTCTGTACAATATTTTCATGTGTTGAATTTGCTGGGTCTCTTCTTCCAGGCGGAGTTGAGTGAACTTTTGAAACTATTTAGTGTGTTCGAATTTACACAATCACTAGGGAGTGCATTCCAGTCTGTGACGACTCTTTGAGAGAATACTTTTTGTCGCAACTGCGAAGGATTTCAGGACTTTCAGTCCTTTGATTTATGGTTTTACGACCCCCAGGTGCAGCTGCTGACAATCTTCAAACCGGTTTAAACCAGTATACATGGTATATGTGGCTCATGAATGTGTCATCGGCTGTCTGTCATTGGTCAGATTTAAAATTATTTTGGGTTAAGTTAGTGATCACTGTCAGTTGTCTCTCGACTGTGGAGGTGTTTTCATCAAATTGTTGATGTTGAGGCATCATTGTTATCTGCTTTAAATTTTATAAATAAATTCTAACAAGCTACATTAAATAAACGGATCGGTAAGTTAAACACATAATGTTAGTGAGCAGGTAAAAACTAACAGTTTATTTATTTGTACAAATTTAGCTAATGTTTTTTCTTTCTTTAATTGATTCTGTCATATATTCATATGTGTGTTTTTATCAACAATAATTATAATGATTTGTTTTTGGTACCAGGAAGCAGAATTTGTGAAAGATAAAGTTTTTAGTTTTGAAAATACATACATCCATAGCAATACATTTTCATTGTGACATATGGAAATAATTAAAATAATTGTAGAAAAACTTTGTTCACCAGACTATCATTTTGTTGGTATAATATGTATTAAAACAATTTTCTTTTGTAATCTGCCCACAATAATTATTTCCAGATTATTTCAAGCGTCTGATTTCTTTCTACGATTGGAAAAAGGGGGCTAAGTCCATAAGACTGAGTCTGTTACTGTAGCAGGAGGCAAACGTTTTGAAGCATCATTAATTGACTACTAGATATTAGAATACCACTTACAGTTTCCAGACTAGACACATTAATATACGTAACAGTTCAGAAATATGAATTACAGTGCAAATTTACAATTTTAATTACCATTTCACTTTATTAATCATATTGGTCATGTGCCTTTACAGGAATATTCATTCATTATACCCACTTTTTGTAGAAAAATGGCTATATTGTTTTCGTCACAGGTGTATGCACAGATGTCGCTTTGCAAATTTGCCTATATAAGTTGTATAATTTCTAAACCGTAATAGATGGAGGGAGCTTCATACTTGGTACATATATTATTTTCTTTATAACTGAAGTTAGATACTGAAAATCAATTTCAATTTTAAATCCGACCCTAGGGACATGAATTATCTCCCCTTTTGGACGTAAAGTGGGCCGTATGTCCATCCGTTCATCGCATTTCTTGTAAAAAGTAAAACTTTTCAAACGTAATAGGTAGGGACTTGAAACTTGGTGTGTGGTGTGCCTCATTATGGTGTACAGATGCACAAAGTGAATGTAAATGTTTTATTAGACCTCCGGTCATCAGGGTCATGGATTATCTCCCCCTTTTCTCAATTTTGTCTCATGAGAAGTATAACTTTTTAACTGTAATAGCTATGGACTTGATACTCGGTGTGTGCCTTTCTTATGGTGTGTAGATGCGCAAATTGAATTTCGATTTTTCATTCGACACCCGGTCATGGATTATCGACCCTGATTTTTGATTCATAAAACTTTTAAACTGTATTAGCTACATACCTGAAACTTGGTTTGTAGCTTCCTTATGACGTGTAGATGCGCAAAATTATTTTGATTTTGGTTTCTACCCCCGGGTCATGGATTATCTATCCCTTATCGTCCCCCTTATTGACTTGAACAGTCTCACTTACAGTTATTATGTCTCCACATATTGTAATCATCATTTGAACCATCTCACTGTTACAGTTCTTATTTCTCCACATATTGTGATGACCATTTGAACCGTCTCACAGTCTCTCACTGTTAAAGTTCTTATTTCTCCACATATTGTGATGACCATTTAAACCGTCTCACTGTTACAGTTCTTATTTCTCCACATAATTGATTGTGATGACCATTTGAACAGTCTCACTGTTACAGTTCTTATTTCTCCACATATTGTGACGACCATTTGAACCGTCTCACTGTTACAGTTCTTCTTTCTCCACATATTGTGATGACCATTTGAACCGTCTCACTGTGACAGTTCTTATTTCTCCATATATGATTGTGATGACCATTTGAACCATCTCACTGTTACAGCAGTTCTTATTTCTCCACGTATTTTGATGACCATTTGAACCGTCTCACTGTTACAGTTCTTATGTCTGCACATCTTGTAATGACCATTTGAACCGTCTCACTGTTACAGTTCTTATTTCTCCACATATTGTGATGACCATTTGAACCGTCTCACTGTTACAGTTCTTATTTCTCCACATATTGTGACAACCATTTGAACTGCTTCTCTGTTACAGTTCTTATTTCTCCACATATTGTGATGACCATTTGAACCGTCTCACTGTTAGTTCTTATTTCTCCACATATTGTGACAACCATTTGAACCACTCACTGAATTACACTGTACAGTTCTATCTCCACATTGTGATGACCATTTGACGTTCTCTCCACTGTTCCGAACAGTTATTATTTCTCCATATTGTGATGACCATTTAACCGTCTCACTGTTACAGTTATTATTTCTCCATATTGATACCATTTGAACCTTCACTGTTACAGTCTATTTCTCCATATGTGATGCCATTTGAAACCGTCTCACTGTTACAGTTCTTATTCCTCAACATATTGTAACGACCATTTGAACCATCTCACTGTTACAGTTCTTATTTCTCCACATATTGTGATGACCATTTGAACCGTCTCACTGTTACAGTTATTATTTCTCCACATATTGTGATGACCATTTGAACCGTCTCACTGTTACAGTTCTTATTTCTCCATATATTGTGATGACCATTTGAACCGTCTCACTGTTATAGCAGTTCTTATTTCTCCACATATTTTGATGACCATTTGAACCGTCTCACTGTTACAGCAGTTCTTATTTCTCCACATATTTTGATGACCATTTGAACCGTCTCACTGTTACAGTTCTTATGTCCATCTTGTATGACCTCCTCACTGACGTCTTATTTGTATAACAATTTGAACCGTCTCACTGTTACAGTTCTTATTTCTCCACATATTGTGACAACAATTTGAACCGTCTCACTGTTACAGCAGTTCTTATTTCTCCACATATTATGATGACCATTTGAACCGTCTCACTGTTACAGTTCTTATTTCTCCACATATTGTGATGACCATTTGAACCGTCTCACTGTTACTTATTATTTCTCCACATATTGTGACAACCATTTGAACCATCACACTGTTACAGTTCTTATTCCTCAACATATTGTAACGACCATTTGAACCGTCTCAACTGTTTACAGTTCTTATTTGACCACCGTCTCACTGTTACAGTTCTTATTTCTCCACATTTTGTGATGGACCATTTGTTCCGTCTCAACCTGTTACTTATGTATTTCTCCAATATTGTGACAACCATTTGAACCATTCACACTGTTTACAGTTCTTATTTCCTTCCAACATATTGTAACGACCATTTGAACCCCCGTCTCAACCTGTTAACAGTTCTTATTTCTCCACTTAGGTGAAATGACCATTTGAACCGTTCTCCAATGTTACAGTTCTTATTTAACCCCCTCCCACATATTGTGATGACCATTTGAAACGTTATTCATTGTTAACAGTTCTTATTTCCTCCACATAATTGTGACAACCATTTGGAACCCTGCTTCTCTGTTAAAGTTTTCTATTTCTCCAACATATTGTGAAATGGACCCATTTGAACCGTCTCACTGTTTATTTTTATTTCCCACTATTGATTAACAACCTTTTGACCATTTCTCCACTGTTTACAGTTCCTTAATTTCCTCAACATATTGTCAACGAACCAATTTGAAATACCATCTCACTGTTAAGTTCTTATTTCTCCACATCTTGTTACGACCATTTGACAGTTCACTTGTTATACAGTTTTATTTGCCACATCTTGTAAACGACCAATTGTACCGTTCACTGTTACAGTTCTATTTCTCCACATATTGTGATGACCATTTGAACGTTATCCCTGTTAACAGTTCTTTTTTCTCACTATAGTGACAACCATTTGAACTGCTTTCTCCGTTACAGTTCTTATTTCTCCACTATTGTGATGACAATTTTGAAACCGTATCACTGTTACAGTTATTATTTCTCCACATATTGTGACAACCCATTTGAACCACCTTCATTGTTAACTGTCTCCGTTACAGTTCTTATTTCAATTTCATATTGTGATGACCATTTGAACCTCCTCACTGTTAGTTCTTATCTCCACAATTGTGGACAACCATTTGAACCATCTCACTGTTACAGTTCTTATTCCTCAACATATTGTAACGACCATTTGAACCATCTCACTGTTACAGTTCTTATTTCTCCACATCTTGTAACGACCATTTGAACCGTCTCACTGTTACAGTTCTTATTAAAAAAAATCTGGAAAAAAATCGGAAATTTAAAATTTAATTTTTTTCCACATTGCCAAAAAATCGGGTCGGCGGATCTGTAAACCAACAAAAAAAAAAAATGGTCTTAGCTACTAATATTTCAGTAATAGACATTTTGACTAATACAGGTACTATGGTTTTACAAATATTGGCAGAAATGTCAAACTGTACTGTCTTCTTTTTTTCGTGTTATCAGTTCATTTTGGCTACTAATTTTAAACTCTTAGCACCAACCTTAAGGTATGTAGTTTCCTTATAAAGTGTAGATGCGTAAATTTAAATTTACTGTTTTATTCAAACCCTGCGCCATTGGTTATCAACCCAATTTGGACTTAGAATTTCACCAGGTAATAAATATGTGACCTTGACATTGGGACCAGTGGGGGACACTCGTGGATTTGTCACAGCATGATCATAGTAGAACATTAGAGGAATGCATGCGTGAAATATTGAGAATTTTTGAAGCAGGTAATAGAAGTTATAACCAATTTTGTAAAGAGACTAAGTACGTGACCTTGATCTTGGGATCAGCGAGGGTTGGACAGTCGTGTATGTATCACAGCATGATAGTAGAGCCTTAGAGGCATGCATGCATAATAATTTTCGACGGAGGAAATAGAGTTATTTATCTGATATTTATCCTATGTTAAGTTTACTGACGGACGCACGGACGGACAACGTGACTCCAGTATACCCACCCACCACCCACAACTTGTTGTGGGGGTATAAAATATGAATGATGCTAATTACATGTATGAGAAACTAAATTATTTGACCTTGACCTTGGACATGGCAGGAACATGGGCTTGGTGGGGAATAAAAATATGGATGATAATAAACATGCATATGAAGTTTTAAGGCAATCAATCATACAATAAATAAGTTACACGAGAATGGAGAAACACGCACAAATCTACTGGACGTGAATCTCTATGTTATTTGACCTTGGGCATGGTGAGAGCATGGGCGGCAAATGAACATATGGATGAGAACAAAGATGCACATGAAGTTTCAAGCCAATCAGTAATACAGTTCATGACATGAAAACCTTTTTATTCCGTTTTGCAACCTATTTCAAAAATGGTATGTGACACGCATGTTATAACACCTGAATTTGATTCACTGGCCGCATCACCCTTATTACGTATTCGTATTATGCGTCATTGTGATGCCAAAACAAACAAAAATAAGTTATGCCAAACGAACAAAGCGAAGACGTTCCAAATGACGTCCCTAATGGTGTTTTATTTCCCATTTTCGCTACACGATGGGATAACAAGAATTGTGAGAAGTCAGCGAAGTGCACTTTAGTTTAACGAATATCAAGAATGTGTGTGAAAGAAAACAGAAATTAAAAGAAAGTTTCCCCAATGTTAAGTTTGTGAAAGCGCTATGGTTGTGACCTTGTGGTTAGCGGGGGGTCTGAGGGTCATGGATTTGGCAGGGCATGATAGAGAACCATTAGAGGAAGGGATGTGTAAAATATCAAGAAGAGCATTGAAAGGAAACAAAAATTATAACAAATTTCCCCCAATGTTAAGTTTGTGAAAGCACTAAGATCATGACCTTGACATAGGGGTTAGCAGGGTATGATGGGCCGTGTATTTGTCACAGCATGATAGAGAATCATTAGAGAAAGGCATGTGTGAAATATCAAAACGTTTGGTGAAAGGAAACAGAAATTATAACAAATTTCCCCCAAAGTTAAGTTTGTCAAATTTTTGTCGGACAGACGCGGACTACGATGCCGTGTGTATGCCATAAGCATTCGTTCCTTCGGAATGTGCGCTAAAGATGATTTGGATTGATAAAGTTGCTGGCAACAATGAATTGTATTTGTTTCAGAAAGCAGACAATGGAATCGCCCTTCAAAAAAAGACGGATATTTACACCAGGCCGAGTGACAAATAAGGAAAACCAATTCACACATATCAGAGACTTAATGAAGAAGACTGAGCGAAGTGACATTAACAATGAAAATGATCTTCTATTGTCATTAACTGTGCAGTTCGGCCCGCTATTTCCTGTATTGGCAATTCAGGCAATTAAACATGTACCAGCAAAATTCCCAAATCGGTGGATGTATATATCCAATATTGTCAAAGTGCTTGATGTCAGCCCGTCCAGATGGAGACTTGAAACAATTAGACAAGTTAGTCTCGAAAGAGCAATACAAAGGAGTTGTACCTAGTGATACACTGTGGGATGCCACATTAAAGACACAGACACCACACCTGGGCTTCCTGATCAGTAAAGCTGACACCTGCATGGCGAAAGACTGTGGTGGTAGCCTGCTTGCCAGTGCGAAAGATACTACAGCTGTCACTGTCTTTACACTACAAGGGCCAGTACCATACCTAAAGACTGTTCGGAAGGGCAAGAAATGTTGTACAAGGTAAGTTGTAGATATGTATCACACCATTTTTTAGTATATCTCAAAATGCATAAATGTGTTGGAAGAAATACTAATGCTTCCAACATTTTGTGCATTCCGAAATATAACAATCAAAATCAACAAACTGATTTCTTATTGTTATATGTCCTGTGTTTGAGTCCTGGCACAACACAAACTTACTGTCTGTTCTACATGTTGCTGCCGAAAAACGGTTAGCTATTAAACACATTAAATCAAATACATATTTAAATGCAAATATGTTTTCATCAACAACAAACACATGCGTGCTTCGTTTGGAGTTTTTGTGGTACTCACAAAACAAAATGTACTTTAATATATGCACGAATGTTGCAGCGATGTCTAAGACTTCAGATGATGTAAATAAACCTGAGCTTAGCCACATAAAAGAAAATAAAAATGCCAGTGTTTCTGCTAAGTACAGGTGAATGCAAAGATTGATATTGTCGGCTTACGTCTATAATATACCCATTACTAGTCAAATTTTAAGCTTGTGCGGCATACTGCTTCAACACTTTTCATCCCATCTTTTTCATGTTTGGTATATATACATCCCAGCTGTCAATTGCTGGAATGTGTAAAGTAAATGTTGTTGCTATGCCGCCGATCCACCCAGAGTTATTCTCCTTTCTGACTCTGAAAATCTCATTTCTTGCTTGTCAGGAGTACTTTTGACAGATGGAAGTCTGACTACTATCATGTCCCGCAGTGTGTAATGCAAAATGTTTCACTCCACCTCAAACCCATACAGACTTATCTCCCTTTTCAACTCACATGTTTGGCTCGTATGGCAATTTACTTTGATCCAATTAAAACTTTACATACCTGACCACCGTCAAGTGTTGCAGTGCATAACACAACAAGAAATGCGTCTGTCGAACGCAGATGCCACCTGCAGCATATTTGAGAAACTGTGACAAAGTGGTTAACCGAAAAGTGTGACGGACGGACAGACGGACGGACGGTCCAAACACTATATGCCACCCGTTTCTTCGAAACCCGGTGGCATAAAAAAATCCCATTACCCCACCCACTTCGTCTCATACAGTACTATCTTCTATTATAGTACTGTATGAGACCAAGTGGGTGGGGTAATGGATTTTTTGAAATGGTAATTTTCTTTGTGTCACAGGTCAGAGTATTCCACCTGTGCAACTACCAGGTAACAAAAGAGCCAAAGATAAAACAAGAAATGCATCTGTCGAACGCGGATGCCACCTGCAGCATATTTGAGAAACTGTGACAAATTGGTTAACCGAAAAGTGTGACGGACGGACAGACGGACCAAACACTATATGCCAACCGGTGGCATAAAAATGTCCACTTCAGTACTTTGGTTTGTTATAAAATGATCATACATACGTCCGTCCATCATTCTGTCACCTTTCTGGTAAGAAGTAAAACTTTTAAAAGTAATAGCTGGAGACTTGATATTGGTGTGCTGGGGCACATTCACTAAACTTTGTGAGACTAAGAAGTTTGTAAGTGCCAAATTTAATTTTCAAATAACATCTACCCTCACAGCCGATGATGGAAAATATGTTTTAAATGGATGTGTTCACATGTATTGATGTGTATGTGTACATGCAGGTGCAAAATTGCAACTTTATTTAACCACGTGAATGTGAAAAGCAAATGCATGAACAGTTGTGCATGAACAATTCCGTGAACTGGGCCTCAGATGCACAATTTGAATTTCAGAAGTTCAATTTTTGTTTTGCCACCCCAGTTACATGTACTACCCCATCTTGGACTTTCTCGATTTCGCTTTGTAATAAGTAAAACTTTTAAATCATAATAGCTGCACACTAGATATTTAGTATGTGGCTTCAATGTGATGTGTAAAGTGTATTTGATATTTGATTTGACCACTGGGCTATGTATTATCTACCCATTTTGAATTGTTTCATAAGACTGATTTGATACATGAATATAAGATATGTGACTATTGTCTTTGTCACTGTATACTAAATGGTACATTGAGTTGCCATCTCTGGCATCTGTGTATGTACACCACTTCGAGCGTTTGACACATACAGCAAATAATATGACAGTAAAATTAAAATTTTGTGCAATACATCATAGACAGATATGAAAACTGATGTGCTATAAATATTATGCCAGTAAACTATACAAAAGACAAGTTATCGGAGCATTTCTCCCATCAATCTCAAAATAAATTTCAATGTGTAAACTTTTCAGTTAACTGCTTAGTGCTTACATGCTATTGTATTTAATACAGTATGTATGGTAATACAAGTACAGGCTGTCAATTATCCTATTTTTTTAGCAATTCTTATTTTTACCTATTTTCTGACCAAATGTTTCCATTTATCCTATGTTTTGGCCTTTTTGACAAACTTGAAATGGAGTATGTAAAATATGGAGAAATGCTGTAAGTAACTTGCAGGATATTTTGAAATACAACTCTGTTGCACATTGTTACACTTTGTTACAGTATTTTCCCATACATTACACACTTTATCATTGTTACGGTCCCCTGGAAAACATCATTGTTACGGTCCCCTGGAAAACATGTCCAATTTGTTTGGCCTTTCGCTACAATCGTTACACCGTTGAAGATGTGCAGGATAATTTAAAATACAACTCTGTTACACCTTGTTACGCTTTGTTACAGTATTTCCCCATGCGCTACACATTTTATCATTGTTACGGTCCCCTAGAAAATATGTCCAATTTTGTTGGCCTTTCGTTACAGTCGTTACACCGCTACAGTGTAACGATGAAGATGTGCAGGATATTTTAAAATACAACTCTGTTACACCTTGTTACGCTTTGTTACAGTATTTCCACATACGTTACACACTTTATCATTGTTACGGTCCCCTGGAAAACATGTCCAATTTGTTTGGCCTTTCGTTACAGTCGTGGATGCAATATGGCTACTGAATTTAAGGTCTTGTTGGAATATACCGTAATACCCAAATCTTTCTCTTCAGTTACAGCTTCTAAATTAACACAATTCATCGAGTACAGATGTTCTCGGTTCTGGCGACCATAGTGAATAGCTTTGCATTTCGAGACTTACCTTTAATGCCTCATCACAAATGTTTGTGTAATAAAGGTTGGTGAGGCACACTGTCAAATGCTTTTGCGAAATCCAAATACACTGTATCCCAAGAGTCATTTTCCTCGATAAACTTGGACCAATCTTCCATTACATCGAGTAGCTGAAGGACACATGAACAGCCTGAACGAAAACGAAATAGTGGCGTGCTATTTGATCACGAGCTACACTGATCATAAAAACCATAAGACCCATTTCTCCAGTGACAGCCACATTCGACAATGGCCGCGATACACAGTATTTTTCTAAATCTAGAGAGTCCCACAATAATCCGGCCTCCAACGTCAATGACGAATACTGGATATAAACGAAATATGGATTATTCGCAAGATAAATACAAGATGACACAACTCGTGTAAGAAACACACTTGTTTTCTATAGCCTACTCGTAAACATGCGATATATAATAATCTTATACTTCTAACCACCTGGTCTACCTTTTACAATTTACACTAACACTAAATGTGTAAAATTCTCTTTTTTAATCTTCATCGACTGCTAGCGAGTCAATGTCACACAGCTGCTTACATATGGCGCGCTCTTTTAGGGGTATGACTAAAGTGCGCATTTGAGATTTTTGGGCGCATTGGGCGCATTGGAGATTTCGCGGCGCATTAGCGGAACAAGTCAAAACGGCACTGTACAGTACTGAACAGAATACAATGTAAAATCGCAACTTTCTAATCTACATGTGGAATTGTGGTCATTGACTTGTAATTTATTTCAACTATGCATAGAGATACATAGCCTATGTTTATTGCATACCATTATTAGGTAAAATAACATTTAATAAACACATTTCCTTGGTAAAAAGTAATTCGAACGTTTACTACGGCATCAATCAAGTTCGTGTGTAAATTGCATTACTGTACCGTACCGGTCACCCTAAACACCCCAAAGGCTGACAATGGCCACAAAGGCTGTTCGAAGTTGCTTATATGCCCATTAGGGATATTTATACAATACATTGTCATTGAATTGACTGAATTAGTTTTATGATCATTTTAATCATTTTAATTCAATAATCTACCACACATATACGTGTTTTGGTAAATTATCTATACGCGCACCTGCGCCGATCGGGCCGCGCGGAATTTGACAAAGAGTTATTACAAAATTCCAGAGTAAATATATTGTGTCATTAATACACTTTTTCTTTCTTTTTTCTGTGCGCTTGATAAAAGCAATTTGCCACCACACCTGTCATAATGCTCCGTATGGAGCGAGAACATGATAGGACGGACAGACAGACAGACAGACAGACAGACAGACAGACAGACAGACAGACAGACAGACAGACAGACAGACAGACAGACAGACAGACAGACAGACAGACAGACAGACAGACAGACAGACAGACAGACAGACAGACAGACAGACAGACGGACGGACGGACGGACGGACGGACGGGCGGGCGGACCTTCATTAACTATCAGTGTTTTAATTAGAGCGTCATAATAAAAAACACCCTCCAACTGCCGAAAATCCACTAATCAACTTTTTATGTTCCTTAAATATATCGGCTCAAATTTCAATTTCAGAGAACAAATATAATTTCCATACCAGTTCACACAGTTTGACATGGAAATGTAGAATGATAGTAGACAGAGATGTCCGATGCTTAAAACATTAAAAAGGCTGGCAATAAAAACAGCGGTGTCCTTATTTCTTCTGGATCCCAAAATAACGGATGCCGTTATAACCGAAGATGAATGTTGCGATATAAGGTTGCAGTTTGTATTGGATCTTGCAGATCAATACGTTATAACGGTCCGCGGGATTTTTTTTTAGGGTTTGTTCTTCATTTTAGTAGAAACAAATTTGAATATACCGGAACATGCCAATGATGTCCATAACGCATTTTAAGAAATAATAAATATAAAATGTTTATCTCAGTTTCTAGTAAGGCACACAAATTGACGAACACTGGGATCTTTTTTTTTAAACCATATATGTTTCTTATCAACAGAAACCGAAGGAGATATGGTCTCCCGATATATATTTTTATTTTTATTAAGAAAATGTATATACTAACTATCTCAGACGAATTTCACAATCTAAACTAACGTTGTTTTATGTGTCGTCAACAGAATGGCAGCCACCGTGTCAACATACCGAGAATTATCAAAAATAATATATGAGATGTTAGAAGATAAGTAAACGTTTCAGTCAGTGTTATATATCTGTTCATCTAAATTGTTAATGTTATTTATTGTACATTTGTTTCCTTAAGGGCACGAAAACCGGTATCTCCCCGGTATATGTATGTTGTATTATAATTTCACATGAAATAGCGTTATCAGTGTTTCACAAATTGTGCTTCCTGGTGCAGTATGCTAATTGCGGAAATAATTTACGACGAACGTCTCTCTCAGTAGACTTCTCCCCAGTTCATCACAGTCTACGACAGTACATCTTCTACATGCCCCCTACTGCCGACGACCCTTTGGATATTAAAGATACATGCCCACTCAGTAGGCAGAAACTGTTTTTATAGGAATTACATAAGTGTATAATTGTGTCAGTATTCCACCAGTTCTAAAAATTACGAGTGACCGCTATACAGATATAATCATCTAGTAATATTTATGTTATTGATAGTGACTCGCAGTGGTATCAGGCTATTTTCATATGCAAATGGAGCATGCTATTTTTTAATTATTTATACTATTTAAATGTGTCGCCTGAAAACAGACTATAAAGTATGATAATTGCACATCAAAAAATAAATACAGAGAATAATTAGTAATGTCAGTTAACATTTTAAGGAAACACGGTTATCGCCCCTGATATCAGTGTGGATATTTACATCTGATATAAAATGTATAATAATGTCAATCAATATGTGGGGTAATGGTGAGTGAATGTCTATTTGCCAGCAAATTTCTGTGATATAAAGAACAGTTTGTGCCTACTGAGTGGGCATGTACCTTTAAATACAAAATACTTTTTCATCAATAACAAAAAGTCACCCTGTCAAACAAAATTATTTTTTAATGAATGAAAATTAAAAAAATAAAACATTAATTTTATTGAGAAAAACACTATTTTACTATGGGTATTTAACATGGGGCAAAGACGATTCTATTTTTGGAAATTGACTCCGAAACCTGGCTAGATAGCTTGGAAATTATCTATGTTTAGCCCCCATGTTAAATTCCCATAGGAAAATCGTTTCTTCTCAATAAAAACAATATTTGGTACGACTTTCATCAAATACATTTTTTGGGGAGGGTGACATTTGTTGTTATTGATGAAAAATTACTTACATTTAAATATCTTTTGGATTTAATATGTTTAATAACCAAAGGTTAGTCGGCAGAAAAATGCGGAACAGACAGTCATGATATCTAAGACATACTCTGAGACAAATTGCAACATTCAAAGCAGTAACTTATTTTAGCAGCCTAAGCGGGTATTCCGTTAGTGTGTCTCACTGTAATCAACTCACAAATTAAATGGATATAGTGGGAGTGAAAAGATGAAGCTATTGCACCTGCCTTTTAAAAAATAATTTGCCAGACTGGCAGCGATTGAAATTTCTATTTAAAGACTTGAGTTACAATTGAGTATACCCAACATGGCCAGTATGGACCATGCGATTGTCCAGAACATCATAGATGAGCCCATCGCGGAAGCGGCGAAGAAGCGATTGCTCAAGTCCCTGCGTCCAGGGAAGCACCGACCTTCCCCGAAACCACGGACAAGCACCCAGAGCAATCGTAAGGCCATTGCCAAGGAGTTTGACCCACTGCCTCCCTCAAAAACGCTCTGAACAACCCAGGACTACCAAAAGGAGATCATGGAGCTGTTCGAACAGGAAAGGACGGGCGGGCTAGTCTTCAGGCGGGCTAGCCTTCAGACGGACCCCTTGGGTAATAGTGAACTACCTGCGGCAGATGAATATGCCTGAAGGGCATCCAGATCCAAAAGCCTTCCTGGAGGGTGTTCGCCAGAAACTCGAAGAACATATCCTGGCTCTCAACGGGGTCAATTTCCAGCTTGCTCTTAATATCCATTTCCGCATAGACAGCCCTGATGGTAGTGAGGAGTACACAGACCCTGTACTCCGCCATAAACAAGAAGCTGTTCTGAAGGCTCATGAGATCAAAGAGGCACTAGACAAGGCCTTCCCTAGTATCATGAAGACGCTCGAAAAAATGGAAGCAAAGAGGCTCAGGGTGGGTGGCCGACAGAATGCAGACGCTTTCATTGGACATTGACCGATACCACATTCCAGTACCAGCGAATGTGAAAAACAAGAAAGCGGTCATCAACGTGCGGAATAAGGACGACCGATGCTTTCGGAGGGCCTTACGGTCTTCCCTCTTTCCAGCTGCTAAGGACCCACAGAGGCATTCCAAGTACCCAACGGAAGATGGCATCGATTTCACAGGGATCGACGCCTCCACACCCATCTCCCAGATCGAGAAGGTCGATAAACAGAATGACCTGACGATCAACGTATTCGGTTGGGATAAGTTGGTCATATTACACAGCATCAGTAAGCAGCATGAAGATATCACAAGATCGAAGGCCCAGAGCTCGACACTGCAAACTGCAATACCCAACGGACTCAGCATCACGAGGCCTGCAGCTACTGTTATGTGGTCGTGCGCGCTGCGATGACCACACAGAGCCGCCAGTGGAATGCAGAGGGCATGACACAGCGGAGCCCTTCCTTCAAGTACTCCATGAAGAACAGGGCACAATTAAGGCGGTGTCGGCCAGTCCAAAAGCAATGCGGATGGCCCGAGAGGACTGGCAAGCGCCACGATCTTCCACATCAGCGTGCAGTACAGACGGGTTGAGGTTGAGCGTGAAGACTACAACAATACCTGTGGTCTTCCACAACTTGCGGGGCTATAACTCGCATCTCATCATGCAGACTATCTCGAAAGTCGAGGACAAGGTCTCCTTCATCCCCAACAATGCGGAGAAGTACATCTCCTTCACCCCGGGGCAGCTCCAGTTCATCGACAGCGTCCAGTTCCTGCTGGTATCCCTCGACAAGCTGGTGGTACCCAACAAACCTGAGGTCTTCCAGATTATGAACAGGATAGGGAGCTACTGATGCGAAAGGGGGTCTACCCCTACGAGTACATGGACTCTTGGGAGCGGTTCGCAGAGCCTCAACTCCCACCAAAGGAGGCCTTCGAAAACAAGATCTCCGACGAGCAAATCAGCGAGGATGACTATGCCCACGCACAGAAGGTATTCGAGTCAGTTGGGTGCCACAGTCTGTGGGAGTATCATGACCTCTACAATCGAACTGATGTGCTCCTCATGGCCGACGTCTTCGAGACCTTCAGGAAGACGTGCTTGGGGCAGTATGGTCTGGATCACGCACATTACTAAACAAGCCCCGGTATCTCCTGGGATGCATTGTTCAAGAAAACGGGCGTAGAGCTCGAGCTGCTCAGAGACTACGACCAGCACCTGTTCATCGAGAAAGGGATGCGCGGAGGCATCTCCATGGTCTCGCGATGCATGCGCGAGCCAACAACCCTATGGTCGAGGGATATGACCCGTCAGAGCCCACTAAACACATCCTCTACCTGGACGCCAATAACTTCTATGGCTGGGCCATGAGTCAGCCGTTGCCAATAAGCGGGTTTGAGTGGGTGGAAGACTAGATCGGCTCACAGAAGTAATAGCGGAGCATCCCGCAGACAGTCCAGAGGGCTACATCCTCGACGTGGACCTGGAGTACGCTGTAGAGCTCCACGATGCGTATCCACTGGCACAGCCGCACATGGTGGTCCAGAAGGAGTGGAAGTTGGAGTACCAGCATGACCTCCTAGGCGATGGGGTGACGACTACCGAGGTCGAAAAGCTAGTTCCCAACCTCCGCGACAAAGAACGCTATGTGCTCCAATACAGGAACCTGCAGCTCTACTTGTCTCTGGGCATGCGCATGAAAAAGATTCACAGAGCGCTCCGCTTCGATCAGAGCCATTTGATAGAGTGCTACAATCGGATGAACACCGAGCTCCGAAAGCGGGACAACCAGCGACTGTAAAAGCTGATGAACAACTCGGTCTTTGGGAAGACCATGGAGAACCTCCGCAAGCGAGTTGATGTCAGGCTCGTGCGTGCGAACGAAGAGGACAAGCTGCGGCGCCTTATCGCCAGCCCGACCTGGTTCTCAACCGACATATGTATGTGTAGCATCCTTGACCTCTCAAAGCACCTCATGTACGACTTCTACTACAACAAATTCAAGGCCCAGTACGGGGATAGCTGCCAGCTTCAATACACAGACACCGACTCGAACAAGGACATGGCCAAGCACGCGCATCTCTACGACACCTCGGACTATCCCCCGGAGCACCCTCTACACAGCGCTGCGAAGGCCAAGAGAGTGAGGAAGTCGGTCGTGAAGAAGCACGTCCGCCACGAGCAACGATGCCCTCCCTGAGAAGAAGACCTTCCGCCATGCCATGGATGTGCTGCGGTCCGAGCGTCGTCGCATCTACGGACAGCGCGTGAACAAGGTCTCTCTCTCCCCGTTCGACAGCAAGCGCTGGCTCTCGAAATACGGGGTTAACACCTTGGCCCATGGCCACAGGGACGCCGTCCATGCAAGGGGCGACACAACAAGAAACTCTTCCCGGACAAAGCCACGTGGTGGGCCATCCAACAAATAGTACAGCACGGGCTTATCGGGCTTGGTGACGGAGCGCCCCAGGCGGTATACATGGAGAGACCAGACAGGGTCAGTCGCGCGACGGCGACCATCCTCCAGCTCGCCAGGCTGGTAGAGGTACCGAACATCAACACCCGAGGGGAGCTTTTGATCTTTAAGACCAACCGGGCGACCCGGAACAACGGAGGAAGGATTTTGCGCTACAGTTTTGGCCTTGATTGCATCTTTTGGCTTCTTGCCGGTGAGGTGGGTGTCCTCACTGTTTATGGCCGATATCACGGCAGGCAGCCTGGCCACCCACTCAGTTGATCGATGCCCAGATGGAAATCGCAACTCGTTGGGCATACTGGTGCCCGAACAACCGCTCAGCCAGGGTCATATTGAAGCGCTCCACGATCCCGTGGTCCCGGTGGATGTCCACACGGCCGCGCCTTACAGAAACTCCATGCTTAGCAAGTAGCTGGCTCGCTGCGCTCATAAACTCACGACCCAGGTCGACATGGAGAAGCTTCGCCAGCTAAGAGGGCTCCGCTTATAGATGCGGGAGTGAGCTTCAGCGACCTCTTTGGCCTCTTTTGTGGCCAGAGGCTCAGCCTCCTTGTAGCGAGAGGCCGCATCAACAATGATGAGTAAGGTTTGCGACGTAGGCGATCGTGAGGGAGAAAGAGCAAGTCGGCCTGGTGGACCTCGTTTGGCGCAGCGACATCAACTTTTGGGCAAGGAGTGTGCCGAGGAGGGGGAAGGTATATCTGCCAGCTTCTTGAGCCACGCCCGAGCCACATCTTTAGAGGCACCAGCCACGGCGGCGAGATTCTTAATCGCCGCGAGCCCCTTCCATTAGCGTCGGGGGCTGTATTAAATTCTAGCGAGTTTTTTGTACATCGTATTTCAGGAGGTGATGAATCTCCAATAGCTCGCCTCACTACTCATGTCGTGCTGGCACTAGGGCCCAAACCGCACACTGGCGATGAAGCACGGTCTTTTTGGATCACTTGGCGAGTTTATAGGCAATGAGGCCCGCCGCTGCCATCCCCAGGACGACGAAGGCAATCGCTGGGCGCATAGAAGTCGGAAAGCTGGGGCTATGGCCCCAGAGGGACAAGTGTATAGCTTTCCTAAGAGTTCTCGTGGATGGCGGTGTCGACGTCCCGGAAGGTTTGCACGGCGTGGCCTTGCCGGCGGAGCTCCTCGTTTATCCAGTCGAGACGTTTTACTGCGTTTTCATGACCACGCGACTTGGGAGGCCTGTAACTGTTCGACGGCTTTGTCGTGCAGTTGGCGCTCCTCGTCGACGCGAAGGCTTTGCAGTGTCGAAAAGAGGTCGTTGCTGCCGCTGAAGGCCAGTGCATTTAGTACGGCACCCCCAACTAGCATTGCGATCGAGGCAATACTTACTTCATAATATTCGCAGGGATGATCCCCTGTTTAATTAGAATATATTTCGTGGCCAGGCCAGGTCGATAATGAGGATTACCATGCCGATATCATACCAGGTAAAGTCCAGCTTGGGCGTAGCTCCCTTGAATGTCATCTTGCGTACGCGTGCGTAGCCCGCCGCCAGGTCAGATACCACAGCACTGTGATACAGCGCATTTGCCAGCATCTTTCTATCAGTATAAGCCATATTATATTCCATATGGAATGGGTCCCCATATGTGTCTTTAATTGCGGGGTATCGGGACGAACGAAGAACGAACGAACAAAGCAGCAAACGCCAGTCCAATTCCACCAACAACCCAAGGGGCCAGTAGCCCGTAGGTTTGCCCGTCGTTCTGACAGCAGTATTGCTGTCGCATGCTGTCGACTGTTGCTGTCAATAGTCGACTGTCGTGCCTCCTTCGGATGAACCATCAACAGCGCGACTATCTTTATCTGTTCTTCGAACGAGACTATCTTCCCGCATATATCTTTTGGCCTCTCTAAGCTCGTCAATGAGTTTTTCTTGTTTGACCTTTCGGGCTGCGGCCCCCGCCAGCACCACGGCCACTTTCTTGCGATCCTTTCGTTTTGGCAAAGGCGATTTGGCCTCTTCAACGGTCACTCTCTCCGGTGTCTCTACGTCTGTCTCGTCATCTTCAGGTATTGTGACAGAACAAACGTGTCTAAATTGACAATTCCTAGCCGTTGCCAAGGCGCTAGGTACATACCATAGTGATGATACAGCTCGCAAGTAACAGTTATTAGAGCATGTCCAACGAACGGGTCGGCTTCCAGATCGGTCACTAGCTTAAGTTGGCTTTGGATAGGGAGAAACATGCTAGCTACCGTCGCATATAGCCACAACGCAGCATTCGCTAGAGCTTTCGTCATCGCCGATCCAATTAGAGCCTCGTATCTGGTATAGAGCCGGCCGATCTCATCATCATGGAGTCTACCTGATCAGCCATTAGGACCCGTCATAAATATTGTCGGGCCTACCCCCTCGGCTAGCATTTCTCTGCGCCTTAATCTCTGGCCATCTTGTTCCGTAGCATCGGCCGTCGCAGCCGTTCCGACAGGCGCCTCCTCCAACAGCTGGTCGATGAGGTCGCGCAATTAATTATCCATGTTAATCTACTGATTAATCTACTGAGGCGCCGCTTATGTCCAATACATTCGGACGCACCCCACTCGAAAATAGCTGCCATGTTGATGAGCATCAATGCTTCCTAATAGCTTATAATGTTATAGTACTTTATAAGCAGTTAGTTGGTCGGTGTTCAACAAGAGATTAGAGTGCTGGGTCTCGGCAAGTAGCCGCCTGGTCGCGTCACGTTCTTCTCGGGAGGGTATCACATAATTTTCTCGTAGGTAGTCAGCATGTCCTCCATTTTCGTCATGGCTCCCTTAGCCGAGCAGTCATCGATGATATATAGCGTGGGCTCGCCCTGAAAGAGGCCGTAGAAGGCCCACAGATGCCCCTGTAGTCGCTCGCCGGGATCTACAATGTAGACCTCGGGATTGGTCCATATCCAGGGGAGCCGTTGGTACGTTTGGTTGTGCCGCACCGTAGGGCATATGACCACAATGTGCCGGAGGAAGCCGTGGTAGGGGCCCTCCAGCAGGTCGAGTATGAAAACCGTTTTTCCGCAGCCAGTCTAGTCACAGATGATGGCCGAATGTTTTTTTTTAGTTAATGCATGATCATTAGAGTGCTGAGACGAACCTGCCATCTTCTATGTTCAGCTGCGCGTCTTCGAGTATATACATTTATACGTTCGAAGCACCATTGCCGTCCGCCTCTTTGGCGATCCAGATCGTTACTCCCTCGCTGGCGTCCTCCACCCTGCGACCACTACCGCTGGTCGTCGTCGCTCGTCCGCAGGTCGAGCCAGAGCGCGTATTTTGAAGTCAGAAACGGGTTCACGCTTTGGGCCGCCGGAAAACTGCTTCTTGGCCGCATCCCAGTGTTGGTAGAGTCGCATTCCCTGGCTGTATAACAGGTTTGGAACACTGAATTGTCGCCTCGACGGTAATTTTTGGATTATAAAACTTCTCCGTGTCTCGCGCCACTAATACGATGCAGGCCTCCTCGAACATCCATATGCCTTTCATCGAGCGCACAGGGACGTTGATGTTCATGCTCTTATCGAGCTTCATTTGCCGGTGTCGAAGTTAAAACAGGATGGCTAGACGCCCGGCGTACTGATTGAGAATCGCGTGGGCGAGGTCGGTTAGGGTTACCATATCGAACTCCAAAGCTGTTTTGGCGATGGCATAGGTTGATGCCATGTCAGTGGTTATCATAACCCGGCCATAGTCGTTGAACGTGTCGTATTATAGGCGGTCGCCCAAGTCGAGCGGGATGAAGAAGCGGTTGCCGTAGGCATCTTTTATTGCCGAGTCAGCTGCTATGACGTTATTTCTTCTATCGCTAGCCCCTATTCGCAGTTTTGTCACGTTCCTATTTCTAGATGTGTCGATGCCCTGATAGTGCGCATTCGCCCGCTCCCGCTCGGTCTTCCATAGGTCGCAGTAGCAGTAATACATGTCGGAGTCGTCGATGGTCATAACTTCGTTCCCACTCATTTTTATAGTCGTCTTTTTGACGAACGCGAGCCCCAAGTTCTGTCGACGTCAGAGATATCTTGAAGGTGAGAAGAGCGGTCCCTGCCACGATAACGTCGTTGGCTCCGAGTTTGGGGAAGCGGACAAGGAGTTGCTGGTCCTGGTCAATCGTCGAGGGGTTGTTCATAATGACCACGCTCTGCCTCATGCCTTTTGCCCGAGAGGCTCCCGCAACCTGTGGTACGGATTGAGTCTGCGTCCGTATTCACTTGAAGCCATGCTGTATTGAACCCACAGTTACGAGTCTTCAATAAGAGGATGGAGAGTACGATTGCACGCCAGGTGACCGTGTATACATCGAATGTGTAGACGAAACCACCCTGCCCGCGGCGGGAGGAGCCCTCTTCGATGTAGGCGGCACTAATGTCTGGACGACAGTCCTTCTTAGCAAGGAATGGTTCAGTCCGTCGGCCGCGACTACTCGAAGTTCGAACTATCCAGGGGCGGTGTGTCCCGATACATGTCCCGATAAATAACGAGAAGACCGGGAAACCCATATCGATTAATACTATCGCTGGCCGAGGCGGCACTGGTCGAGTTGGAAAGGACGAACTCGGATTTGTGGATTGGAGGCGGGGTGGATCGACTATGCCCGCCCGCGCCGTACAGGCTCTGCAGGCGGCGGACACCGAGCGAGGGCCTGGAATCAAATAGAGTCGATCGAGCTCACCAAGCCTTTGCGTGTCGCGTCGTCCGGACGCTATTCGCACGGTGGAGACCGCGTTCACGTTCCTAATATACGCGTGCGCGTCTGCGCTTGGGAGCATAAGAGGGCGCATACATAGGTCCGGTTGTTGTCATTCAGCCTCTCGACGCCGGGGTGCGTGAACCTGGTGGCATCGTACTCCGAAACTCATGGGTGGGGGTTCGACGCCGGTTCGTATACCGGAGACGAGCCCGTGATCTTCGCTTTCATGAAAACCCTCCGCGGGCACCTTGAGCAGCTGAATACGTCATATAGCACGTTAGACGGGGCGCCTAGCTACCTTCTCAAGATCGTGCATGCGAGTGATAACTTCTTTGGAGAGACCGTACGCGTGGATTTCCGTAATTTAAACGCTTACATTCACATCTGTGAATTAGAGATAATCGTCCGAGACGATAACGGACGACCATTGGACAACCACGAGTTCCCTATTTATGTGGTCTTGGAGATCACGTCACAATGAGCAGATACGGGCCTCGTGACAGTTCCACTGTCTGCCGCGGCGAAGCTGACAACGGCGTTGCCGTCACTAAACCTGAAATGAAAAATCTAGTAGAGGGCGCGTCGTTTGCGCACATGAACCACAGAGACACATACGGAGTCACACCTCTAAACTATCACAGTTAGAACTTACACAGCCGGTCATTACAATTTGGGCTGAGGAGTGGGGCTCACTTCGCGAGGGAGAGTACGAGTACTCATTTGGCGCCAACGCGAGCAACAGATATACGGGATACACCATGGCCGTGTCCGGCACGGTTCTCCGAATATCGGTGTGTTCAGTTAACTTTAAGGGACATGCTACGGGCGAAGTTCGTGTGAACCTGGTGCTGAACGATAAAACAGAACTATGGCATAAAGGGCATAGGTCAGGAGTTGCATTATTCAATGCCACACCAATTAAAGTTCCCGCGGGGAGCGTTATAAACTTTGTCACCAAGACCGCCGACCCAGCGAGCACTTCCACCATTGTGACATTATTAATCGAGCTTGATTTATGATGGACCGCAAACTATATCCTGATCTGCCGTCTACCGCAGGCGAGAAGGGCGTGGGTGATCCTACTGCGTTCTGGCTCAACCGGAGTGTGGAGATTCAG
The DNA here is from genome assembly GCA_029237695.1 of Conchocele bisecta. Taxonomy (NCBI): domain Eukaryota; kingdom Metazoa; phylum Mollusca; class Bivalvia; order Lucinida; family Thyasiridae; genus Conchocele; species Conchocele bisecta. The sequence continues at coordinate 23,586,585 of CM055266.1, forward strand.
AGTCTTCTTCTCCATGAAGAAACTGCTCGCGCTGGCCTCGCCAAAAATGATCGACGGGCCACGAATGCGGTTGACGGTATCGACACAGCGCTCGCATCGACATCGGTGGTGAGCTGCGTGGGGAGCGTTTCTTTATTATCGACCTCCGTAGCCGCGCCAGTTGTGGTGGTCCTGAGCGCGGTGGCAGCCGGGTCTGGGCTGCTTTGTATGGCGGACCGTTTGATAAGACGACGCCTCGAGGCCCAGAGCAAAAAGCACGACCACATCGCCGTCGTAGCATTGACGCTATTATATCGCAGGCCATCCAAGACAGTGACGTGTCGAATTACGAGTTTAAGACGGTCTGCGATGAATGGAACATGTACCAGGCATTGAAAGAGGACATCCGGACCAAAGCCACTCGCCCACAGATTCTGGCAGACGATGAGGTTTAACAAACTTGTGCTCCAGGCCATGCCTTGAAAGAGGACATAAGAGGTTAAAACAACTCTGATTATACTGTACCACAGCTGAGTGAACATATTTACACTAAAGGTGTGTGTATCAGGAAGTGAAACCTTATCGTGTGTAATCTCACTACGCGGTTTTGGGTGCCCGGTTTAGATATGTCCCACTGGTAGAGTAAAAGAAAACAGACACACATAAAAGGTGGACCGGGTTTGATATGTCCCACTGACTCGAAAAAAATTAAAAATAGCCCATTCTTGTTGAGGCAAATAAGATTTAGTAGCATAGTGGGGATGGAAATGATACCACCTAGGTTGGAGGGGCTTATCGGGGCTGAATATAGTCCCACCTACCACAGGAAAGTCCTTTTTCTAATATAGGGTCGAACATTTATTTATAGGAGTGTAAAAAACTCCTATAAATTGGTGGTTAGAGATTAAAAATCGATTTACCCGCGTTCTATGTTTAATGATATCGGATTTAATTTCTGCAGGAACCCCTTGGCATGCCATGAGTTTATGTATCTTTACGGTTGACGCGCTAGCCATTGATTTTCCACACCATTCGCACAAGACTTTGGTGGGTCTACACGAAGCCTTTCGCCTGTGTACCCCCAATCCGCGCGATGTCGTGGATTCTCTGCCACGATCGAGACAAATATATATCATATCAAACTTTGGTTTACCTATAGGTTTTGTTTGTTTAACATGAAATAGTAGCCTATAAAGTTTAACAGATACAGCGCTCAGTGAATAAACACGCCCGATATTTTATTTAGTCGAGTGTATTTCACCTTATCGAGGCCACGGTGTGTATTGATTTAAACACAAACAACAGTCGCCGGTGTATTTCTCCAATAGCGATTGGCGTGTATTGGTTTAACCATAGGCGACAAGCTATTGAGAGACGCTATATATAAGAGAGGTGATTGCGTCACGCGGTAACACGATTACTTCCGGGTACGGACAGTTTACGGTTATAGAAATGTATGGTGGCCGGTGGGTGACATACTCACAGTGAGGTTGTAACTTTTCTCCCCACATTATCTCCCAGTTTTAACCTAAATTTATCCCAATCAGTATTCTCAATCTTGGGAAGGGTGGCGCGCGCCTTACTTCTAATAGTATTTTTTAGATACTCATATCGAGACATCTCCTCCACCACTGACTCAAATTCAGCGTCCGATATATTGTTATCGGCCAATGCTTTGGAAATGATAACGTCGATGCTATTTTTCTTAGACCTCGTGAGAACCGATATTCTGTCGTGCTTTCTACTTTTATTTTCGAATTTTCTTCCCACTACTCTGAACGCCATACACACCAGTCCCGCCCCAGTGGCTACCCCGCTCAAACCCCTGCAATGGGAATTGCCACGACTATAGATAACAATGCAGCGGTTCCGGCCCCACACATTATAGAAATTGCTGCCAGCACGGTGCTCACCCCCTCCACTATGTTTGCCGCTCGTCTATATTGTTTAGTATTCATTTTCCGAGTTTCCCCCTCTCGTTTTAGAATATCCTGCATCTCTACGATATTTTCCAACATAAAATCTGAACTTCTTTCACCAAAACCTTTTAGCATGCTCGGAAGCGGTGATTAGTTCATATCTAAATTTTACAAATTTAGTTCAATCAACAATGTCACAACAGTGGAAGAACTCGCTGGGTCAGCGATTTTCGTAACAAAGTTAATAACACTACCTTCGGAAAGTCTAATTGGATCGTCACCGGCGAACAAAACCACCCCTGAACTCTGTCCAGCGAATTTAGTGACTCCAACCGCCCGTTCTTCCCCATCCAGTACGAGATTTACCATGACCGCGCCCACATGTTTACCCTTAGCATTAACCTAACAGACCGCCATTCGTCGAACCGTACCTGGAGATGTCATGACGTATCCGCCATATCTATTGCTCGCTTTTGCACCAAACGAATATTCATAGATCCCCTCATTCAATGCGCCCCGCTTCTCAGCCCAAACTGTTTTGATGCGTTTTATTAGGTGTAATAACTTAAACTGCTCTACAGATGTGTCCAACAATGCGGCAAGCTCCTCGATAGCGGTATGGGCCTCAACACGAACCTTTTCAGAGGTATCATCAAGTGCTTTGTTCGCGTCTTTACGAACACGTTTCAGTTTATCGGAAATTTCCATAAGCTCTGTATGGGCCTCTTCCCGAAATTCGGTTATTTTTCCGCCTAGTTCAGTAAGTGCTGTCTGGTCCTCAGAGCGCAACATCCCATAGGCTTCCGTAAGGTCCGTCTGTGTATCTGATCGGACTTTCTCAATACCCGTCCGGACTTCCTCAATCCCCGTCCGGGCCTCTTGGTGAACTTGTGCTATAGATGTTAGGACGTCCGTTCTCAGTTGTGTTATACTTCTACGAATGTGCTTTGTAGCTGAAGTCACAGTGTCATCAACCAGTGCTACGGTTTTCCCGGTAGTTAAAACATCACTCTCTGTGGGGGTGAATCCACCACCCTCAATTCGCGAATTGAATTTGTATTTCGATGGGGACAACCAATCGCGATTGGATTGGAAGAACTATCTGGCCCGTATATGTTCATAATGTTGGTTGTTATAAATTCTATTACGAACATGAGTTTAATTCTTTGAATTACTTTGAAATTTCGAGAACGACAGATATCGGATAATAGTTATTCAACTCTTTAGCCTGGTCGTCGAGAATAGAGACCTTAAATTCGTGGATGTGTCCAGAATCCAAAACTTTCATCTCGGGGGATGGGAAGTCTAACGTCACAGTCTCCCCAAAATCACTGGCGGGCACTGTTTTAAGTAGTGTGCTGGGGCTCCATCCAACAAGTTGTACGACGTGTTCAACTGGTTCAAATGTATTTTGAGGGTTTTGGTAAAGGCTAGATCCACAGGCACATCTCCAACAAATTTTTGGCCCCGAGGGGAAACAATCTTTTTAAGTGGGCGGCTGAAACCGAGGCGAATGCCTAATGGGTCTGATATAGTTATCACAGCACCGTCGGGGGCTGTTAATGTTGCGAGCCCGGTAGCCTTCGATACTGTGAGGTTGGCTTCGTCGTCAAGCTCTGTGGAAAAAACGTCTATGAGCTGTCTTGCTCCCCACAGTCCGGGAGGTAGCTTTACACTTACTTGTTGTCCATCCTTCACATAGCAAAACCTTTCGCGTTCCCCCAAGTTTTGCCACCCAACCGTGAAGGTGATTGATCTGAGGCCTACCCGGCGTTTTCCACAGCAGTTGTCGATTGACTTCTGAAGTTCACAACTCTCTTTTTGAACATTAGTGATAGTAGTAAACATAATAAACTCCGATTAAAATGTCGTTGAATACCAAGGCATTTAGCTTCAATTCAAAGGCAAAGTACGCTGGGGGAGGTGTGTACTACTTAACGGTAGGAATACACTACTTAATTAGAAAGCTACTAAACCAAACAATAAAAGTAAACGAAGACACCGGATTTGATACAACTTTTTTCAAACATATTTGATAATCATAGGCTGCCCAAAATTACTACCCAAGAAACCCTAGACGCGTGGAAAGCAACACCGATGCAGTTTTGGCAGAACCAGTTAAATTTTGCTGTGTAGTGTGCCGCAACCGGGTGTGGTGTCTCTTACTTAAACCACATCGAGCATAATCTGACCGCTTTTTGCGAAAGTATTTATACTTTTCACGTCTACTACACTATTAGGAGGATTCTCAAAGAGATGAGCGTGAAACTCCCCCAAGAGGATAATTGGGACCCTCTATACAGCCCATACGACCACAAAGCCTACGAAAGAATATGCAATAACTTTCAGATTTCTAAAAATAACGACTTGAAACAGAAAACAGTTACTAAAAATGGTGGGTTAGGTGATATATATGTAAATGGTTACATCGTAACGGACACAAATCTTGGGGTTTTTAATCCTACCAACATGACATATACACGAAATGACCCAAATGTTAACTGTACGTTTGCCAGGTGTAAATACATCGTGGATGAACATATCGACTACATAGAACAACGCGAACACGTCGAGATCGGCTTGGGGACTTTCATTTTGGATAGGAGGAAGGGGTTCACCAGGGCTGGAGTTACCCGCCTCAACGACTCCATTGCTGGAGTTACCCGCCTCAACGACTCCATTCGCACATACGTCTGGGCCATCCTCGGCGCACAGGCGCAAGCGCGCAGTTTTATAATAGGAGACGGTAAGGCGTTTGACGCACACAAACAGTTCTTGGCAAATGTCGAGGACGCAATAAACAAACCGGTGGACCTCCCGGATGCGATCAGGCGGTATCAAGATGTTTTTCAGAATGCCAGCACCCCAGTAGACTATGTATTTGGAATAGGTCTTTATATGGCGCCGAGCAATATGATACTACGAGACGACCCGGTTGACGGTTACAATAATCAGATCGTAATCGCCACCGCCAATCAAAAAATCGGCCACAACGGGAACGTGAACGCAGATATCATCAAGCGCACCCCCAAGACGGTCGGGTTCATCCAATCTCGATTGGGAGTTGAGGTTGAAAATTCAAATAAATTTGAAAAATATTTTATAAAACCCCCAATCCAATCATCAACACACAAATCGCGATTGGAGAAATTGCAAGAATTGGATGCACCCCCAAGCCAATCGCGATTGGAAGAATTGGGTTCCACCAGCTCCCCCAATCCAATCATCAACACCAATCGCAAATTGGGTGAAATTGGAAGAATTGGAACAGGAGCGGGAAGTACAACCCACGAGGAGGAGAAATTAGGACTCGTGGTAGCCCTCGTGGTGATTGGACTATTTGTGCTTTGGTTTTAGAAACTCTCGGGCTGAGAATAGTAGAAGACCGGCGATCGCCACGATTAAAGCCCAAGTATTTTTGGCGAGCCATCCGGCTGTTTTTGATAATATAGATAACAAATAGGAGACGACACTCCCGATCAACGCAGGCAGCGCGGCAGCCGCCTTTCCGGCTATTTTAGCTAGGAGATTGGCTAGGAATTTTAGATGCTTTTTTGCCCACTCCTTGGCGCCGCCGGATGGCTCGGGTGCTGGCACGGGTGCTGGCGCGGGTGCTGGCGCGGGTGCTGGCGCGGGTGCAGCCGCCGCACCGCCTACGAGCATCTTGATAGTTAGAACTATGGTTGATTTAGTCATGCCGAGAGCTGCGAGGATGCTTACTATTGTGACGCCCTGCTCTCTGAACGGAGTGCGAAGTCGCTGACCGAGTGTTGTGTCCTCGTGCAGAACCCTCGAGATTGTTTCGCGGATCCGACTTATTTGGGTTTGGAGCTCCTCACGGCTAGTCGAGGCAGCCTCCAAGCGAGCTTCTCTTTCACCTCGCAACGACCGCAGTCGTTAGGTGATCCGCTCGGTAGATTCTCTATCACCATCACGAACTTCCCCAAGTTTTCTTTCTTCTAGCGCGATATGTTCATCCAGCGCCGTGAGTTTGGAGAGGTTATGGACCAATTCGCCCCGGACCGTTTGCATAGCCTTGTCGAGTCCCCGGAGTTAGCGAAGAGGTAAGTCATCGTTCGACCCTTGGTCGAGGTTGAGTATTTTGTTTTCACTGAACGTGGTCTCCATCGTGCGAATAGCGCCGGTGGCTACTCGAGGGACCTCGCTGAGCTCGGCAGTTTCTTTTGCGGCGTCCGTCTTCGCCAGCGTTTCGTCGGTAGACTGTAGGGTCTCTACAGCGCGGGCCGACATAATTGTTTTACCCCTCTTCCAATCCGTGAATCCTAGTTCGTCCCTTATGATTTCGCCACCGCCCCGGCTTCCGGCTTCCGGCTTCGAGCGCTAGAGGTTTTCCGGTATTTTTGATGATGATTGGGACATTTGGTGCTGATCGTAGTCGCAACCTGCCGGCCTGATCCACTTCGAACTCCGACAGACGGGACCAGACCTTTTTCTGTCAAACTGATGTAGTAGTCGTTTACAGCTAACTCGAGTAATTCCCGACTTAGACCACCGGTAGCGTCATCTATTTCCTCGCCGGGTGGATTCTCTATGACGGGTGTTTCGTCGAAGGTTCTGAGGGAATCCTCGAAATCATCATCATCATCGATGTCATCGTCTCGGCCGCGACCGGATTCTTCCGTATTTTCATCATTCATTTTTAACGATGTATTAAAGAAAAAACCATACGGGTTTAATAGACTATGTCTTCGAGTCAATACGGTCGCAAACTCAATCCATACCGCAGACTGCGGGAGCCCCTTGGGGCGAAAGGCGCGACACAGAGCGTCGTTATTACGAACAACCCATCGACGATCGACCAGAACCAGCAGCTGTTGGCCCGCTTCCCCAACCTCGGAGCTAGCGACGTCATTGTGCCGGGGACTGTTCGCCTCGCTTTCACTATTTCGCTGATGTCGACAAACGTGGACCGAACGAACAGTCGTTCAGAACCTGGGTCGCGCCATCGTCAAGAAGACCATGATACAGATTTCTGGTAATGAGGTGATGTCGATCGACGACAGCGACGTCTGCCATTGTTACCAGGACCTGTGGAAGACGGCGCAGGAGCGCGAAAATGCGGTCTATCAGGGTATTGACACCAGAAAAAATAAGAACGTAGCCAGACTTAGAATAGGGGCTGGTAGCAAGGCAGATAACGACGCGAGTGACAACGCAATCGCGGCCGCTTACGGCAACCGCTTCTACATCATCCCGCTCGACTTTGAGTTGCTGGAGAGTCACATGCCCTACTATCAGAGCGCTTTGGCTGACCGCCTCGAATACGAACTAACGTTCAACGACTACGGCCGAGTTCTCATAGCCACCGACATGGCATCGACGTATACGATCGACAATGTTTCGTTGGAATACGACATGGTCACGATGCCCGAACTCGCGCGATTGATCAGAACCCAGTACGCCGGGCGCGGCCATACTTTACTACCGAGTTCTTCGCCGCCGCAAGATGAGGAAAGACAAAAGCGACACATTGTGGAATATTAACGTCAACGTACCCGCCCGCTCGATGAAAGGTATACTGATGCTGTTCGAGGAGGGTCGGTTCGCGCTCGGGGTTAGAAAAACCGACAAATTCTATAACCCCAAAATCACAAAGGTAGAGGTGACGATCGAGGGAGTCCCCAAATCAACTATACAGCCAGGGCCTTCGCGCGCACCAGCAGTGGGACGAAGCCAGAAAGCAGCTTGCTGCCGGCTCTAAGCGCTCCCCGGAGGTTGCCGCGGTTGCCAAAGACCTACAGCTCTCGGACGTCTCCCTCGCGCAGTTCCTGACTACCAAATACGCGTTATGGCTAGACATGCGAGCCAGCGACGACGACCAAATGCACGGTAGTGGACGCCAAGTTGATAACGCTAGTGAGGGTGTGACGATCCAGATAACCAAAGAGGCGGATGGAGCTGGCGCATTGAACGTGTACTTATATATAATCACAGACGCACAACTCAACATCGAAGATGGTCGATACGTCTCAGCACTCTTCTAAATCTAAAGATTTAAATAAAAATAAAGTTTGTGATGCCCACTCTGCCATAATATGTGGGCAGACAGGATGCGGAAAAACGGGTTTCATCCTCGACTTGCTCGAGGGGTCCTACCGCGATATCTTTCGACACATTGTGATCCTGAGTCCCACTGTGCGGCACAACGAGACTTATCAGCGACTCACGTGGATATGGACCGACCCTGAGGTATACGTTATTGACCCCGGTGATAGGCTTCACGATTGGTTGCGCGGCTTCTACCAAAGATTCCAGGGCGAGCCCACCCTATACGTGATTGACGACTGCTCGGCCAAGGCGGCGATGACCAAAAAGAAGGACATGCTCTCCGAGCTCGCATTTTCGGGCCGCCATGCGGGGCAAAGCGTATGGATCTCCACTCAGAAGTACAACGCCGTCCTCAAGGATCTGCGCGAGCAAACGAAATGGGTCGCCCTCTTTCACTGCAAGGACAGAGACTCATTCGATGACTGTCTTCGAGAGAACGACGTTATCCCAACGCGCGAGGAGCGCCTAGAGGTTCGACAGATTCTTTTGGAAACTAAGCACGCCAAGCTTCTGTTAAAGACTGATCAACCCACTGCTTACGAAGTTATCAATTAATTACTGAGCAATTGCTTAACGCTCGTTAGTAACTGCTGAGCAAATGCTTAACAATGCTGAGCAATTGCTGAACAATGCTTAACAAATACTTAACAATGCTTAACAAATGTTGAACACATGCTGAACAATGGTTAAGAATGTGGGAATCAATTTGTTGCTCCGCTGCGAGCTTTGTTGTGAGCATAACGGTGATCATAAGTATCGGGTGGTGCGCTTGGCAATATGTTAGACTTATGAGGCTAGTCAGAATAGTACTAATTATTAAAAATAAAATAATGAACTGCGACGAACTTCTCGATCAGCTAATGGAAGAGACGGTCGTGTCGACTGCCGACACGACTGGACCTGTAGGAACCGACACGATATCTTTCCTGAAAGATGGCACGACTGCCGATACGGTATCTTTCTTGAAATAAAATGAAAACACGACGCGACGCGAGCGGCTAGCTGCGCTGGTTGCTGGGGGACAATCGGAGTGGTATTTCAGTAGGCATCTCTCAGTTTGTCAGGTGGACAAGATGTCAGATGTCGAGGTTGATAAAATGTATGCGCGATACGAATCTAAATTGGGGACAGAGATGACGAAAACTTTTGGATCGGCGGCTATTAATTTGTACGCTACCTCTGTCAGTGCAATTCTCCCTATATCTGACACCGCGGGGTTGATTGGCGATCTAGAGACTGACCCTTTTGTAGGACACACTCTTAGAACAGCCTGCTGCTCAATTTATCACAAGTTTGGAGTGTACTTAGCCCCGCTGACAACCGCATTGACCACGGCTAAGCACTGTGAATTTGGACATATATGCCCACGAACTATCAGCTCAGAAAATGATGACACAAGACGCACCCCCAACCCTGTTGGACCAGGAGCGACAAGCACATGCGAGAGTGACGGAACCGCAATCCCCAATTGCACTTCCAACTCCGATTGATGCCCCAGTTCCAATTCGTGAATTAGGTTCAACACTGTTGAATCCGATTACACGACACAAAAACCCAAACAGACAGGCAGCTGGGAGGGCAGCGGCTGCCACCCGGAAAGCTAAACAAGATAAAATACTCGCCGAGCTTCGAGAGGCCAAACAGTCGTTGCAATCGGGGATTGCTGTTCCGGCTCTGGAGCCCCAATCACAATTGGAGTTGGAAGTGCAATCCCTGATTGCTTTAGCTCCTACCTGGATCGCCCCGTGGGTTGTTAGTGGTGGTCTGGCAGTTGTGGGCACCGTGTGTGTGTGGAAATATCTTTCGAGACAACCCCCAAAACTGTTGGAGGCGGTTCCGAAGGAAGTTACGAAACCGATTGCGCCCCATTTAAACATTAATAACGATCCCTTTTATATGCAATAAATATAATGGCTGAAAACGAAGGTAAAATGATAGTGAATGCGGTTTATCACGCCGTGGTGATATCGGGTCTCAGTATCGGGTTTTATCGACTATCAAAGATGGCCTTCGGATGCTCTCTCCCAAATTGGACATGACTGCGAGAGACGTAGGTCTCCTGACCTTGAATGTAGTGTCCGCAATTTCGACCCGAGATTATCTAATTAAAGCTGGAATTCTACATGCTAATATATGGAAATAAATGGCTTCTATTGGACTATTGATGCTTGGTGCAGTCGTGAGCGCAGAGGCGTTCGGCGGTATCAACTATTTATTCTCGTTAATAGGAGCAGACTCGGGTGAGGAGAAAAAGCGTCATGATTTAGCTACAGAACAACTCAATAGCGCAAAGGAAGCATGGGCGGAAAAACGAACCAACCGTGTGGACTGGATCAACGAAGAGCTTCGCCGCGAGAGTCACGCCGTGCAAACTTTCCGGAACGTTGACGAAGCCATGCGCGAGTACAAGCTGGCATATCCGCAGAAAATTCTCGCACCGCTGGATCTCGAGCCCCAACTTTCAGATTTCTATGTACCGTCAGAGGCCCAAAAAGGCCGCGAGATCGCGTTCATCGTCGTGGGAATGGGTGTGATGGGTATCGTCAGCTACTATATTGAAAAAGCAATAAGCAAAAGCAATAAGCAATAATTATTTAAAAAACAAACTTTTTTAAATAATATATATATATATAGAACGATGTTAGTTGACGAGCTTTATTTTGCTCTAATCGATGTAGGCTACACGGCCCTTGAACACCGTTTAGCTGGCGCAAAGGGTCTGATCCTTCTGGCAATGGACTCTCTAGAGACGTGGCGCGTAGACGAAAAAGCGGCAACCAGTTTCGCAAAGCGGATGTTAGATTCCTCCGAGTTCCCGCTCCAGCTCAGGAGCGTCAACTCCAATTGCGATTGGAGCTGCAGCGAAACTTCCAACAACGGTTTAGTATCGACGACGCAGTTACCGGACGATCTGGCGAAGGCATGTTGGAGATTGTTCGCCCTACTAGAATGCCTCGCATACGATGGACACGCGCAAACTTGATACCAAACTATCGGTTCGCCTAGTGGCTATTGGAAGGGACTCGCGGCCATCAAGAACCTCGCGGCGGCGACCAAGGTTTCCGAAAACGCCGCCAAAGAATGGCTCAAGAAGCAGGCCATCTGGCAGATCTATTTGCCCGCGCCTCACAATATTCCGCGGCCGAAATTCGACGTGCCGGTGCCGAACGAAGTCCACCAAGCAGACGTTTCTGTCAGACGCAGATAGCACAAGTTTGTGCTGGGAATATGTCTTCATAACTCCCTTATTCATGCGGAATCCTCTGTTGTCCGCTGTATCATAAGATCCCTCGAGTGCGTTTTTGTACCGGTCCCAATCTACACTATTCGTTCGTTTACTCATTCCTTTGGAGGAATGCTTGGTCGTGCCTTCAACTCCGGTTGGCAAACCCACCTTCTCTACAAAGTAGCACTTGCTCGATAGCGCGATTGCTCGATCCCCTTGAAATTCCATCTTGAAAAGTCCTGGTTCGCGTCCGCTCCACTTATCCCAGGCCAACCAATTTTTTTCTGATTTTATAAACTCATCCATCAACTCTGGGCGAATGCATGGTTTCAGATCCCTCCCACTAGTGGCTATGTACATACTATCTGTGTCCATTTGTATCAATTCGAAATCGCTCCGATCCACATACTTATCTAGAAAATCATAGTAAAATTCCAACATTATCAACTTCGCCAATTGGTACACGGCAATCCCACAGTGAAACGGTCGCTTTACGGATGATTTCGATTTTCTGCTCGATATTTCGTACGCATCTCCTATTTCTGTCAAATCATCGTAGAAGGCTGATCGCAACGCTTTATCAACACATTCCTCGTCTTTCGTGTAAGTCGTATTCAAATGTCTTTCCGCCGCTTCTATCATTTTCCCACAACATGAATTACCGAGTAGTTTCATTATGTCTGCGACTACAGCTTTGCTGCTATCTACGTCGCCAGTTCGTCTAGCTGCTGTGACATCCTCCGCGAACCACTTGAAGGGTTTTCCCGAATAGTAGTTTAATAAGCGGTACACTCCAGTTACTTCCAACCCTTGTTTGAGATACCAACGTAATAGTGGTTCGTACAGCAACACTTTCTGAGCCGATAACGCCCCAACTAACTTTTTCCCATCACCGCGAGTCCGGCTTGTGGCGCTCAGATATTTCATCATGTGCTGGGGAACTTCCTCCTCGTGAACAACTCTGTTTATAAATAGGGGCGACATCTCCTCGAATTTATTCTTCAGGTTCTCTGGCACTTCGATGTCCACCTCCGCGAACCCGAACCACTTACCGTCCATCACTCTCTTACAGAATTGTTTGATAATAATTGGATTGTTGGGACCTTTGACCGTCGTGATCGTCTCTTTCCCGCACGGCATCTCTTTACTCAGTGTGGACAAATACAGAGCGTTTGCATCGTATCCCAGCACCGCGTTGCACTGTTTGCCGTGCCCTTCTGGAGTGGATCGGATCTTAGACACTCCGGCTTCCGCATACCTAGATAATACAATGGAAGGACCTCCAACAAGAGCCCTCTGCAGCATCTCGTAGGTTTCCTCCTGTGGCGCGTAAAGTTGAAGCTTGTCATTGAAAGGGTTATCAGACACCGTTCCCCGCAACAAATACTGTATCGCCACACCTGGCAAAGTTACGGCATCCTTGAAAATATCAACACCTTTGTCTTTATAAAATCGACACATTTTCCCAAATACTTCCAGGAAAGGTGACACATCCAAATCGTTATAATACTTCAGCCACTCTCGGAACGTGGTCATCTTTTTCGCTTTGAAAATCGCGTGGCACTCCGCGAGCTGGGTGGCATCGATCAAGTGTTTACCAGCAAGTCTCGAATACCAGTGTTCCAGATCCGGCAGTCAGGGATAATCTAGTTTGTCTGGGGAATTAAACCATTCGTAGGGGAAGAAGGATTTTTGTGCTTCACAGCCGTACCCTTTAATCCACCGGTCATAACTGACTCCCGGCCCTAGGGTGCAACATCGAGAAACCTGAACTCGGGTGTGAATAGAAATATCGAAGCGTTTTCCCTTTTGCCAACCATTACCTTTTTGGTTGTATCAGACAGCTCGCCAACTAAGTACTTCTTGATAAGATTTATGTCGTACCTGCTGCAATTGAATCCGATTACCGGTACCTGACATATCCATTGCTCGATCTCCCCAGCCTGCCGCTCCCGCAGGGTGTCCATATCTGGGGGCCGGAATGTTCTACCTACCTCTTCCCTGATGGCATTCCCGCGCTTTTGCAAATCCTCCATAAACCTAGCCACCAACCGCGCGGGGTCTGCCGTCGCATATGTGAGTTATTTCTGAAGATATACTATCACCAATACTCACGCTAATCGGGACATGCTCGGTTTCAAACTCGAGGGAATCCGTTTTCCTCTCGTGGCCGTCTTCGCTGAAATAAGCTTAAAAGTCGTACACAATCTAGTGCGGGTAAAGTGTGGTAGGACACCCCGTTTTTATAGCTTTACCAGATTTCTTAAAGTTGTGCTCCCACATCACCTCTAACTCATACCCAGCCTTTGTAATCATTTTCTCCCGCCTGGTGGTGTTGTCAAACTCGTCACGCTTGTTTATGGAGTGTGCCGGGCATCCGTGCCAATAGCAGCCGTGATACTGGTACACTGTGTTATTTTCCTGACAGTAACCGTCTACTGGAGCTCCGGCAATCCAGCGCTCACCATCGTGCCCGCACTGTTCGGTATGGATGTGGATGCCTTCTTCCTTCTCAACGCGCCCCATCCATTCCAATGCGCCGTAGCTCTTCGCGCTTTTCGGAAATAATGCCCTTTCGTACGCGGATCTAGGACGCTCCAAAATCTTACCTTCGCAGATTACTTGGGTCTCCCCTCGCATACAGGTGCGTTCGTGCCTTGTCAGGTGGCAGGCTTGTGTGAATCGTTGGGAGCACTCTTTGCAACAGTACGTGTGGGTGATTCCTTTAAGCTTGGTTATAAGGAATGCGTGGTCTTGGAATAATCCGATGGTCATATGTTTGGTGCCGACTGCGGCGTAATGTGCTGTTTTTTTTCTCAAATACCAGAATCCGTCCTCAGTGGGTTCATACACTTCAATACCAACCTTAAGCTTCTCTTCGACCTTCTTCAACTTATCAAATGTCATTGGGTGTGGTTTCCTCTTACCAATATACTCCTGACTGAGCTCCCGCGCTTTAGCAAAACACCTATCTGCTCGAGACCCTCCGTGAATCGCTAAACATCAAAATAAACACAACCCGTCATCGTACCGGTCTAGATAATACATACCTTTCTTATTTCGCAGCCACTCTGGTAGCAGCCCTCCCCCCCCCCCCCGCGAACTTTGACTTAAGACCCAAATCCTTCCCGCGCTTTCCCTGCACGAGCTTGACACACACTTCCACCCATCTTACGAACGTCCACTTCGTGTTTGGGCGAGAGATTTTATCGATGTCCTTCCGCCTGGTCTCCTGAACAGCCACCCAGCGCTTTACATCGGAGAGGGATGACATCCAATGACTTCCTCCGATATTCTTGTAGAATGTAATAGTTTTAGGCTGGCCTTTGGAATCAACCTCATCGATGTGCTTCAGGTTGTAGGAATACGCGTACCTAAGATGAACATTTGTAGTGATATAGGGCATCAGTTTATCTACTATCCTATCGGAAATAATACCACCAACCGCTCCATGAAAGGTGAGCTCGACAGTTCTCCTTCCAGCTTTGACCGTTTCACTCTGCTCATCGACCTCCGCCATTATTTCTGGCCCTTTCGCTATAATCGTGCGGACCAGCGCGGTTTTGATTACACGCTTACTCTCAGACCTCTCCGTAAATGCGCTGTTCTTTGTTGCGTTTATCAGTTTGGTCAACCCGGGAACTCTCAGACGATTACTATATGTGATCCCGAGTGATTTAGCTTCATCCCTCAATTTCCCAATATCTCGGGAGGTCTGATCTGAGGATTTTGGGTTTATCAGTTTGGTCAAACCTGCAACTCTCAGACGATTACTATATGTGATCCCGAGTGATTTAGCTTCATCCCTCAATTTCACAATATCTCGGGAGGTCTGATCTGAGGATTTTGGGTTTATCAGTTTCGTCAACCCCGCAACTCTCAGACGATTACTATATGTTATTCCGAGCGATTTCGCCTTTTCTCGCAATTGCAATAACTCGGAAGTTGGTGTTGTGGGGGTTGTGGTGTCATATTTGTCATAATACTTTTTCGTATGCATGTAGGTTTTACTTGTTCAGCAAGCAAATTTCTGTCTGAGGATTACTGACGATTTTTCATAGTTGTCATAATACCTATAGGTTTTGTTTCTTTAACATGACAATTTCTGTCATGGGTTTTCTCATAATTTGTCATATTTGTCATAATACCTATAGGTTTTGTTTGCTTAACATGAACATTTCTGTCATGGGTTTTCTCATAATTTGTCATATTTGTCATAATACCTGTCATAATACCTATAGGTTTTGTTTGTTTAACATGAAAATTTCTGTCATGGGCTTTCTCATAATTTGTCATAAATTTTGTTTGTTCAGCATACAAGTTTTTTTTACACTTTCCTGTGGTAGGTGGGACTATATTCAGCCCCGATAAGCCCCTCCAACCTAGGTGGTATCATTTCAATCCCCACTATACTACTGATTTGCATTCTTTCAAGAAGGCCGCCATTTCGTACAATATTTGTAGTAACAAAATCACCATGCACATTATATCAGTATCTGCGGAATAAAAATAATAATTGATATTATATATCTGTTTTAGTATGACTAGAACTCTAATATATACCCTATTGTATTATTAACATACAGTGTACTGTGTGCTTATCATATTATTTTGGGACTTTCCAGGATTTTGTTTCATGATTAAATGTGTAATGTCGTCTACCAACGCCCATTAGTAATAATGTATCTGTCTTAAGATTGGAGTATATTGCATCACACGCTATTACACTTTGTATTTTGTCACATGCATTACCATGCACGGCATACTATGCAATGTGCAAGAAGGAACGTCATACCTGAGTATTAAAATGAATTAATATGACTAATGTCAAGTTTAAGGAAAATTATGTAATATATCCAATTACTATAATATAGCACACACCATGCATGCAAATTCAGCGGCAATTTAATATATACGCGATGTTACCGCCACAAATGACTAAACGAACGCTTTAAATGACAATACTACATTAATGTTGTACAGTGTTCTGTTTTACCACTTTGTGTACGTAAACATGTAATATAAATGACAGTCCATGCAACCAACGTATGATATGAATGCCATACTTATATGAGTCTGATATACCTTTTGAACATGTAGTGAACACTATATATCACTTTATTCATTTAATAGTTTCTCCTTACGCATTGTTTATTCTATGTTGAGTAAAGACCTCAGTGAAATATGACGGCAAAGAAAGAAAGAAGACTATCGTTTGTGTTTGATCTTTACCATTACAGAAAGTGTCAATAAATCAATAGTGCGATAGATATGTGCACAAAAAAGGTCGATCTGTGCACTTTTGGAAGAGTCTGCCAAATTTTGCATATCTGTTCAGTGATGAATTTCGAAAAAAATCAGACGGGTGGCCACGAAAAAAATCCACCGGAATGACATAATTTGCATAAATCCAAGATGGCCGCCGGCAAAAATCACTTACCGTCTTAAACTCGAATATATATGCATATATTTGGCAATTCATACCTATATTTGAGTATAAAACGATAGTAGTATAAATACACAAATGAATTACATTGCTTACGCGCCATTTATAGTTCAATGTCATGATTGAAGGTCAAGGTCAAGTAGGAAAAACTTCAAATTTCAGCCAGGATGTTCTATTCGGTTGCGCATCACTGCATCTAATTTCCAAAATAATGTTATATTGGAACCTACTGTGACTACATATTGAGTGAAGAGTCAAATGAAATTAATTTTAACCATTATTGTTCAAAATTCAAGGTCAATGTCAGGGTCAAAACCTGATATATCAAGTTCAGTAATTTTCTTTAGCCATCGATTTCTTTTGTTTTTGACAATCTTACAATCTATGATAATAGTTTTCAAGCTATGTCATCAGTTGTAATTGGTTCGCTCATATTCGGACACGTTTATGTTCAAAGTGTGAATAACTAGGTTGAACTATTCTTACGTTTTGTAAATTTTGGTAGCAATATATTGATCACTCGTGACGTCATGTTGAATTCCAAATATGCTCAAGAGAAGTTTTGAAGAATATTGTACAGTGAGGAAGATTTTGGAGCACTAATTGTGCCATTAAGAAATGAGAGAAGTATAATACCATAAAGAACACAAAGGTGCCGATAAAAGTTAGTGCGGGTTTTACAGAATCAACAACAACAACCGTCAAGTTTATGTGGCATTAGTGTTTAATTTAAAAAGGTATACCAAATGGCAGAACTGTGTTCACTGTAACTGTATCTCCCCATTATATTGTCCCAATGAATTATTCAGGATGAAGTTATGTTGATGTTCAAAGTATCTAGTTTACCTAATTCCGATGTATACCTAATTTCGAAACAGCTGTTAAATTTTCAAGTTATAAAGCTGGATCTGACAATCGTATCAAACATAGTTTACTCCCATATCTTTGTACATCTACATGAGAGCCCACTGCATTATGGTTCACATGAACCTACCACACATTCAACTGTATTATAGCCTAATTAACATGGATACTCTCGTACCCAGACCACCTCGGTGTCTGAAATTACAAAATCATTTATGGGTTTGAAACATTACGTTAGTTAATTCTAAAGACATTTGAACCTACTAATCCCAATGATGACCATCTTGCAATCTGTTTATTCCTACGGTCTACTATGTACAATGTAAGAATCAAAAAGTGTTGCCTGTTGTTTCTCTTATTATTTTTTTCAGTGAATACATGTTTTCGTAGCACATTAGAATTTCCACAATTGGAATAGTCTCATGTGTTTTTTAAATCTTTTTTTATGATGGAATATCGCAAATACGAAATACAAAACAACCAGCATACGACACAATTAAATTCAGCGAATTGTAGTAATGACTTCGCGTTATATGTTGCGTCCCTTAGCGTCCCAACCTCTCTATGCGATCACGATAAGTATACAATGGGTGTTTCCCGAGACTCACGGTGAGGAAAAGTATGTGGTGCTAATGGGTGGTTTGCACCTAGAAGAAAGTCGATGGGTGGAAGCCCTTACAGAAGCTGGTATTTTCACATTTGGTGTTGCAGAGTCTTGTCTCACAGCTACACACATCAAGCGCACTCCCAGTCCACATCCGGGACATGGTTACATTATCCAAACTACATCCTGAAGTAGATGCTGAGTTTGGTCGAAAGTTTTCGAACATAGCAGTGGACCAGGCTCACGAGCAGAACAATGTAGCGATAAAGGGTGACGGTGGTGTAATAGGGAAGACACATCACACAGAAGCTCTCCAGCAGTGGTCAATTGCTTCACCCGAAGTTACATGTGTGATCAACACTTTTTAAGAAACTATCATCACAACCACGCCCCCAAGGAGCACACCAAAGGCACACCATGAACAAACAAAAACATTTCAAGCAAAGTTTGTTAATGATTGCAGATCACTAGAAAAAGTGATCAACGCTATGTGCACACAGACTCCATTTTCAAGCCATTAACAAAGAATAAGCTACACCTAATGGCTCCTACCAGCACTCGACAAACCGAACGCACACAAGAGAAAGCGCTGCAAGACACATGTTCTACGCTCACCCGATTATACGTAGCAAGTGCAGTTCAGGGTGGTAGTTCAGATAATTTCTTCTCGCATGAAAATCAGGCGCATCCCCCATCCATTTCAGACAATGGAAACATTCGAAAAGGCAGCTAACATCACGCCGGTTATGCATACTCCAAATGCTGAGGTCATGCTCATGGAGGGAGCAGCAGTAATTAATTACCTGCCACCTGACAAGGGCAAGACATTCGCCGACTACATGAATGACATATTCTTTCCATACATCTCTTGAGTGCTTGATAACCACCGACAGTTTGATATAGTGTTTGCTGTATATAGGGAGGACAGCCTAAAAGAACAAACAAGGAAATCAAGGGGAAAGGGTGTGAGGATCAAGGTATCACACTGCACCCCTCTACCAAAAGGCTGGCAATTATTTCTCAACGATGATGTAAACAAGTCGGAGCTGTTCATGCTAATATCGGAGGAGGTGCGCTCACTTTCTGTTCCCGACAACAAACAATTGATTGAAACACATGGTGACTGTGTCGTGTGTGTCCAAGGCCATGAAGATCTACGTATACTTTCGCCTTGTAACCATGAAGAAGCAGATTCAAGGTTAATGGTACACCTTACTGATGCAGTCGCTGAAGGGGTACAATTCATTCATGATACGAACAGTTGATTCTGATGTGGCTATGAGTGTGGCGTGGGTGTCTTATAGTGCTGGAAAAGATCATCGCTACATTCCTGTTCATGATATATCAGCAAATATTGGAACACAGAAGTCACTCTGCATGCCGATGGATCATGCATATACTGGATGCGACACCCTCATCGTTCCATTCTATAGGGCAAATGACGACATGCAAAACCTGGGCCCGGTTGCTCAAAACCTATGTTTGCTTAACAGACTGTTAAATCCTTAACATTGTTAAGGATTTAACAGTCTGTTAAGCTAACAGAAGCTTTGAGCAACCGGGTCCGGGTGTTCATTTCCCGAAGTTACGGAAACTTTCCGGGTGCTAGCAGAATGCCCAAACGCAATCAGTGAACGTGATATTCAGGTGCTAGAATGTTTCACCGTCCTGCTGTATGACCGCACCAGTGATTCAAACAGAGTTAATGAAGTTCGAAAGCAACTGTTCACCGCAATGTGACGTACACTGCTTCTCTTGAACAGCATATCAAGCGGGCAACACTACATGGCGGTCATATCTGGGGTCATGCACATGAGACACAACTAGCTGAAGTATATCCTGCTGCATGGGGGTGGACTAACGAGTCAGGAAAGTCAGGCAACCATTGTGGTGCTCCCTCCCAAATGCCAGTGCATCCTGCAGGAAGCTGATTCGATGTGGCTATATGCAAGGCTGCACTAGTCGATGTCAATGTGTTAAGGCTGCTTGTCCTGCATGTCACTATGTCTTGGATGTAAGGGTTCATGCGCAAACTCAGTACCAAAATAAGAATTTGTAATGCATATATTGTATAGCCACAGCTAACATCTAGAAGCTTGTATATGGAAACCAGCATCAACTGGTTTAGTGTGCTGAATTGTGCATTTTAAGTTGACCCAGCGCTCCAGGTAAGGCGCGTAATTTGATCGTTTTCGGGGGGGGGAATTTTGTTATTTCGTCTCCAAAAATGGCAAGTTGTGAGTGCTTTAGTAAACAGTAAACATGTAGACTGATTTTATTTACAGTCTATCTTGACCTTAAACTATGCCTCACTATGACCTCCACCACTGAAGCTCATGAACATAAGGTGATGTTATTGTATATGCATTAAACTGTTATACATCTATATCTCCATAGATTCAAAAAGTGTCTTAAATATCTAGAAAATCACATATGTATTGAAAAAGATCAACAACATTAATAAAAATGCCGTCTTTTTCAGTTTAACCTTGACCTTGACCTATTTGTTTCACTGTAAATGGTTGTAAATCCATGTTAATTACTTCCATATCCAAATGACTGTCCTGGTCGACAATTAGAGTGCTTTAGTTTGTGACATGGATGCACATATATACGCATTTCAGAGTTTGTATTTATTTATGGCGGCCATCTTGGATTTATCCATATGATATCATTCCTCGTAATATTTTTTTTGGCCACCCGTCTGAAAAGTTTTAATTTGCTCTAATAAACATATGTGCAAAATTTGGCAGACTCTTCCAAAAGTGCGCTTCTCAAACACATATCCGCCCCACTACAACGACCTTCGCCGAATACGAGTACGAAAACAACGTTATACTACGTGTTTCATGTTTTATTTGTCATGAGTGTGTCTTTGAGGGACCGTGCGCCACTAATCAACATACTTTCAGGTATTTGATACATTATCCTTATTTTCCAAGCCATGTAATGGTCTTACATGTACGTAATCTATCGGATTTATTGTTTCCTACGAATTTACGCAGATCAGCTATTAATAATTACAACCCGATATGGAATGAATTTGTAATGAACTTGGAATTTGTTTGCCGATGTGTGGGTTCATTTAGATAACCTATTTTCATACAAAGGCGAGTTTTATATTACTTAGCACCCATTTATATGTTAATTGTTCGATTTATATGCCGTGTACAGCGATATAAATAAAAACAAATTCCAAACAAATGCAATAACAAATCCATATCAGTGCAACTACACAAAACGTTCTGTTACGGTAGATGTTTTTCATAAGCATGAATTACATGGCCAACCAGAGTATGGTTCAACGATGTAAGCATTAATATAACAATGTGCTATATTAAACCAATATAAAATAATTTAATACTCCAACCGCTAGTCGTAGAATACATGTTTGTGCCACGTTGTAAGCTCCTCGACCACAGATGTGTGCTCGTCATGTGTTTATCCTGATGTATTGCGTTAATATCTTCTTTACATTGGTTCATGTGTCTCCTTTGGGTATATTGTTATCTATTTTCCATAACATACCACGCATACAGATAATGAGATATGACAGCAATGAAACATTTATGAAACGACCACTGAACGAATTTCTTCACTCATATCTCAAAATATTATAAACAGAACTAAACTTATAAACATCGATCATGAAATGTTAAGACGAATAGGCAAATTAATAATGATGCTAGATACACTACTATGTTGACATACATATGTCGCCTAATTTCTCGTCACACAGTATGGTGGATGCTGACGTGCTGTAGATATAATGTGTCACCGTGCTTTCGTTTTCCACGCATAGCTTGCCATACAGTGCCTCGGTGCCTGTTGACGATTCTGTTATTACCACTGTACGCTGATCCATTATTTGTGGACTCAATTCGGTATATTATCCATATTTTGAATAGAACCAGCAGTACATGGGCTAACGTTGGACATGCAGAAAGTAGATGTATTGCATTTTCAGCTTTATGTTCGATGCTCCAACCAGTTTGCACCAAGTACTGACAGTGTGCAATAATACGACTACTTTAACGAACACAGTGGTATGGTAGTGTTAGTCTTTATCATAAACCCAAACAAATAAACCCAAACAAAACTATTTATAATATAATATAACATCCGACCTGCATGTGCAGCATGAGAAGGGTTAAAACTTGTATTTTCGCTCCTCTGTTTATTTTCGTACTTCCACACGTAACTTAAACATGATAAACTTTAATATTGTGTATATTTGTTGTATTTTTCAGAGGCGTCGGAAGTGGGGCGGCAGGGGCGGCGACCGCCGCCCCAATATTTGAACCAAAAATAAAAGCTAAAGTTGTCTCGTAAATACAACATAATGCAGGAAATGGCATCTATAATTTAAACATGTTCCGGGAGTGCATGCCCCCGGACCTCCCAGCACTATCTCGCTTTGCTCGGTCGACATTCGCCTCCTTAATATTAATTTGCTTCCGACGCCTCTGTTTTCCGTTACCCATGACATAATGTTTGCGTATTTGTGATACTTACTTTCATTCCATAGCTGTCCGAAGGCTGCGTTAATAATATTATCCGTGTATCCAAGTGGCGGCCGAGTTATCCATTGATGTCAGATTATTAGTGTTCTATTATTTATTTGCAAAGTATATGCCAAACATATACAACGCATGCACCAAGTTGATTTCTGCTGCATTCATATTACGACCGTATACTATTAACATTGGCTGGAGGAGCAACTGTCATTAAACGAGCTGAAATGATTCTGAATGAGTATACAAATTAGTAATTTAACTACTGTACATATGGAGTATTAATACTATTACATAATGTATAACAAGTTAAATAACCGGATCATTGGGCATGCACTTGTAGCATATACTGATTCCATGAGATTATTGTGAAATATTCTTTTCGGAAAAATATTAATATGGGTCTGTCTCATACAAACACCACAAGTCTACAACTATTTAGGTCATAGCGTGCGGGTGAAACCACATCGGCTGTACACATATTTTAAATAATGCACAATACCTTCCTGGATGTACACAAGTTGAGTATGGACTAATAGCATATACATTTAGTTTTATTTTAAAGACGTGTGGACAGTAATGTAATATATATCTAGCTACTACTTTCAGCGTATACACTTAGGATATAGCAGTCTAAACGGCATTGTAACGTTTACTTTCGGACTGGAACATTATGCACTCATTGATATAATGAGACAACCATACTTGGCAAAATGCCCCCAAAATGGCGACCATCTTTGTTTTAAACAAATGATGTATTCCTTTAAAATAAGAAGTATATATTGTTCAATGTGTCAGCTCGTATGTGTCAGATATTAGTATCGTTTCCCTTCCGGTATTACTGGCACATACACAAAATGATACAATTGCTGTTAATAGATTTAACACTGGCCGCCACCATTTCTCATATATATTCAAACGTTAATTATCTTCTGACATATGTGTCATTGTTAGCACAAGCGTGTCTACTGAACATCGTGACAGGTCGACTCTGTTGTTTGGTACCAACACTGATCATGACAGGCAGTGTGTGCCAATTGATTCGCAAAATCAACACAATTCGCATAAACTGGCGGCCATCTTGGATTCATTGAAGACTTAGATATCACACAATCGCCTGGTAAGCATTTGGATGCATTATATTTATTAAATATCGTTTATGCTATAAAATATATGTAATTTTCAGCAATTACCGACATGTTGTTTGTGGAAATTGTACACGACAGCCATGATGCTTCTAGCACAAATAAGCTTCAAAATACATATATCTGAACGACGTGTGGCTATATTAGTTCTGAACTAGTGTTTGGAGTTACCCACACTAATAGCACGTATTTGTCAATTTATTTACATATTGTATAAAATTCCATGAAAATGGCGGTCATCTTAGATTTTTTACAAACTCTGTTCAGGCTTAAAATGATTGTTATATATTCGGTAATGTGTTAGCTATGAAATAAATTAAGATGCGCCAAATTGTCCCTTCTAATATTGATTCCACAACGTAATATATATCCGACGGTAGCCGATGTTTTTTCACTGGCGGCCATCTTATTTATGCAAATTAGTGGTCTTAAGCTACTACTTTGAAAAGTCATGCGGAAATATATACAGTATATATGTATAAACACAATGGCACCAGAAATGTTTGGTGCGCTCAGATGGTACCGCCAACTCTATCGCGTCCAGGGCCTATAAGACCCTTTTCGATTGCCAGAGACACAAGTGATAACACTGATCGTTGTTTATTGTGTTTGTGTGAGTGAGAAATTGGAGGGCTTTGTCCATATTAACCATATTCATTCCCACCTTTCTATATAACTTACACAGTATAGTACGATACCTGGTAGGTGTGGTAATGGGATTTTTTAATGGGCATTTTTTGTATGCCACATGTCCGAGTATTCCACCTGTGGTTGGAAGCATAACGCGTATTTCATTGGTGACATGGCGAACAGTGCAGATCCTGATCCGACTGTGAGGATATGTAGCTACATTGGTTGCTTAAACATATAAACGACATGTCTCCAGTCACCGCCAAAGTTTAGTCGCATATGTTAGTAATGTGACAATAGTACACAGACAGTCATTTGTTCCCAATTAAATGTCGCATTGACATAACTTGTCATATAACACTGTCAGTAAATGTTTGATCTGTTAAACCCTAACATTCAGTTCTTTCCGAAACCTGGCTAGATAGCTTGAAAATGAGAAAACTATAAATGTGGCCTGTCGGCACACGAATGCCCCCGCTGGCAGCCAAAGTAAACGAGGCATTTGAGAACACAGAGGACCAGAGAAGCGTGGATTTGTCACAGCGTGAAAGCAGACCATCAAAGCAATGCGTGTGTGAAATAACAAGCAGATCCATGCAAGGAATGCGACATTATAAGACACTTACCCGAGTTTCGAACGCACCCAGTATGTTACATTGACCCTGGGCTTAGCGGGGGCAGAACAATCGTGGATTTTTCACAGGGCGTTAGACGACCATTAGAGCAATGCGTGTGTGAAATATCAAACAGATGAGTGTAAGGTTTCGAACGCACCAAGTGTGTAATCTTTACCCTGGGCATAGCGGGGATTATAAGACATTTACCCGAGTGTTAAGGTTTCGAACGCACCAAGTGTGTGATCTTGACCCTGGGTATAGCGGGGATTATAAGACATTTACCCGAGCATTAAGGTTCGGGCATAGCGGGGATTATAATACATTTACCCGAGCGTTAAGGTTTCAGGACGGACATACTATATGCCCACCCCCCCACCATTCAGTGGCGGGGGCATAACAAGTTAGATTTTGAAAATAAGTCGACAAATTCCAAAATATATTTTAGCCCTCATGCATAATAATACCACTTTGTCATGGCGTTGTTTACACGCATTTGTTTACATAATAATCAGTTATAAATACTGTTGGCAAGGGCGCGTGACGTTACGGGATCAGCAGACTATGTCTATTTTAGCTTTATAGGGATGTAGCCATTTTGCAGTCATTTTAGGTGGTCGAATCGACGCCTTATCTAGAGCTATTTAGAGCTTGCAAATATATGCTCCTGCTATCTTGGGAGACAATTTAAGGACCCATTATATACCTGATCATCATTTGATTTAAAGATAATTGCTTCGTAAATGTGAATATATGTATAACATATATGTAAATACTGCCATCAAGTCGGCCATCTTTGTGTGTTCCAGCCATCAGCCAGTTTCACCTGTTCTGCCGTTTGACTAAGAACTCAAAATGTGGAGTAGAACATATGCTATAATGTTGCTAATCACATGTAGAAAAGCCAGGAGAACGGACTCCTATCAATTATATTACACCAAACTGTAAAATATGTCAGTTTTCGGGACAGGTTTCTGCCTGTGTCTTTAACAACATGAACCACCATTATAGATAGCCTCATACACCGAAATTCGGACAGTGTGTCACTTTTATCTGGCCAACCACACACCACATACCATATATACCCACTACTGTACTCTGTTATTAGCTATCATATCCAGTGACATGTAAGCAGTTACCTGAGTATATTTTGTCTGGTGTCTACTCACCTACTATGCGAGTAAATACGGCTTTACCTATGGGTAACGTGTACACTAACAAAGGGCTGTGCATCAGATTGAAATGTTTACACATCAACATTTATTTTGAGATTGATGGGAGAAATGCTCAGATATCTCGTCTTTTGTACAGTTTGCTAGCATAATATTTATAGCTCGCCGTTGTCATATCTGTCTATCCTGTATTGCACCAAATTTTATTTGGTTTACTGTCATATTATTTGCTGTATGTGTCAAACGCACGAAATGGTGAAACTGTACGATGAACAAAGTATGGATAGTTGATTCATTTTAATTTGCCAGTCTTGCGCAAACACAAGCATTAGTGTCCCCGCAGCTCAGATGGTAGCGCGCTCGGTAAATAAATTTGACCTGCGTTACTTTTGCCTCGGACAAATTATTATTTATTTTTTTACTTTTTGTATTCATAATTGATTCAACATTTTCCCACATTTTATATGTATTATATAGATATCATTGCCAAAGGGTCCTTGTGACTGGTGCACTGGGTTTACTGCGTCACAGAGCACGCAGTCCGATCGGGGTCATTATTCGTTCACAAATATTTTACAAAGATATGTCTTACATATCTATCAACGTGAAACAAAACCAGGATTTAGACATATTCTAAAAGTGTTGCCTGTATGTAGTTCATAGATACAACAGTACAGGGGGTATGGTGGGGGTGGGGTGGGGTAGACTCTTCGGGGCGTCAACTATACACATCCTCGGGGTTATTGGCCTCCTAATGTTCGGCCCCTGGAAATGTTTGGCTGCCTAAACCCATCATGCACGTCGTATGTCCACCTCTCCCAGAGCGGGGATGATATTGGTTGCGCGTATATGTGTGGTCCAGTCAAACATATGGATGTAACTAAGACGATTCAAATGACATTATGCAATAAACGTATATATCAGTTTTCGATCATATGTTAAAAAATGTTTCTATAAGCTGCATTAAATAATATTACTAAAACAAACTTATTAACCATGGCTTATATGTGGGAGTATGAAGTGGGGGGAAGGGATTCAGTAAAAAAGATACAACAGTGGTGGTGTCGAACCCACAACCATCAACGAAGAATTAATTAAAAAACGATAACTGTAACCAATATGCTACATACGGGGCGCCATGCAGGACAGGTTAATTATGTGTACAAAACCAATTTTGTCCGGACAAAATTGAGTTTTGTAACACTAAAAATCACAAAATCCAATTATGCAAAATTCTGATACAAAGACCAATTTTGTCCAGACAAAATTGAGTTTTGTAACACTAAAAATCACAAAATCCAATTATGTAAAATTCTGATATACAAAATTCATTTTTGTTATAAAAGATTCAATTTTGTAAGACAGAATTGAGTTTTGTGAACAAAATTCAGTTTTGTGGGACAGAATTCAGTTTTGTCCACAAAAGTCAGTTTTGTCCATAAACATTAGTTTGCGTATGATAGTCTATGTCATCTCTACGTTGATTGGTTGAGATCGGTCTTAGTCCATTTTACTAGATGGTGGAGTACACTTGCAGGTTTAAATATTTCAATGCGAAAATATAACCCAATATATCAATATTATACTTCTTTATGGACAGTTATTTTGGTTATATTATGATTACAAATGAGTGGTCACACCATATAAGCATATATACTTTGAAGGAGAAATAATACAAATATTCAGAATTTTCTCTCAATTATGTAAACAGGGTCAAACATAAAGTAGCCGGGACATAGCTAGACCTGAGAGCATGCCCATATATAGAGAATACCAGGCTAGTGTATTTTGAAATCAAGTTTATCAGGCAAGGCTAGGAAACGCGTAGGAATTCCGAGGCTTGCCGAGGAATTCCTACCGTTTCCGAGCCGAGCCTGATAAACTTGATATTAAAATACACTAGCCTGGTATTTTATTTATCAGGTAACGTTTTATGCTCGAACATGACATTAGATGACGTCGTATTCTAACAGTAGATCTAACCTTGTGAAACAAATGGTATTGGATCTGTGTCTACTAGTTGCGAAGTTACGTGTTCGCAACTATGTGTCTACATGCATTATTTACAGTATACACCATCTTAGTATCCATGGTATCTACACAAATACTACAAATGGTTTCCTCAAATGGCCCAATACACACATTCTGTTTATAAACACAGACATCAGTCAGAACACAGGTCACAGCGCGTGCTTGCGACACACAATAAATGAGGTTAGTACTCGCGGGAGATCTACATGTACATGAATTATGTGTACAATTATAACGCAAATGAATTTAAATACGAATGGGTTTGTCAACGTTTGACTGTTTGGAGATAGTTGAAGCAAAATGGCAGAATGAGAAATGAATCATCGGCAGAATGAGAAATGAATCATCGACATTGAATGTGTATATCGGCGACCGTGACCCATTTCTCCAGTGCAGTTTCTGACCAATGGTAGTCCTTCATGCGTGTGCAGAATTGAATTTTGTGACACAGAATTGAATTTTGTAACACAGAATTGAATTTTGTGGCACAAAAGTGAATTTTGTGACACGGAATTGAATTTTGTGACACAGAATTGAGTTTAAGTGAATTTTGTGACACAGAATTGAATTTTGTGGCACAAAAATGAATTTTGTTGACAAAATTGAGCCATGTCCCACTTGGCGCCCCGTACTACGTGCATCAGACACGAAATATATGTCTTGGTCACATATAGGTCGATATAGGTGCACGTATGTATAACAATGTTTGTATGTTCTAAAATTAGATAATAAAATCACAGGTGCATTGTTATCTAAAGCCTTGCATTTCCCATGGAGGGCCTGACGTAGGTTGGTGTGATACACATACGACTCGAGTGCGTGTGCTCACTATTTTCTTTTTTAACAAATACGTAACAACACAAATGACACATTGATTCAGAATATGCCTGAATGTTGTTTGAATATATTTCGGGCCAATATTGGTCATATACTTGCTGCATCGTCGTGCTAATGTCCGGTGACCTTGCCATTGCCACTTTATCGGAAACCAACAGTTGAAAAGGGAATTCCTTCGGGATTTCCCACGTCTGTTCAAGACCGACGACTAATCATATATTTATATCGATACAAGTTGCCATATCTTTCCGTAGCGCAGTTGGTAAGGACTTGAACACCTTCTGTCACCGAGTATGTTATCACAGGTTCGAATCACACAACTCGTGTATATATTTTCATACCAACTGTTTGAGGAAAAAATTGTATTGTTATTGTTTTTGTCACGGGTGTCCGTTCGTCTGTTCGTTCCTACGTCTGTACGTCCTTCCGTCACCTTTCTTGTGAAGAGTAAAACTTAGTAACCCGGAATTGTTGGAGATGAGATAAGTTGGTATGTGGATTCCTTATGGGTAATGAGGTAAGACACAACTGATATGTAAAAGTGTACATGTAACTAAATGTCCCAGTGCACTTCAAGAGTATGCATCATTTTAATAAACAAGCTGCAGTTTTCTTTCTTGTTTTTATTAAATGTTATAAAAACAATAAACACGATTTGCCGATATGGGAATCGAACTCCCAATCCGTTGTATCAAATGCGATATGTGTACCAATTATACTAGTGGGTATGTTTACATATCTTTGGTATTAGTTTTATACACCCGTGAGGACGGTATTATAACAATAACAAACGCCATGTGATCGATGAATGAATGTTGATTTTTAAAAATAGCCGTTGTTTGCAATACTATTTACAATAATAGCGCGTCAGCACAAAGTGGCGGACCTTTACAAGTCATGTAATATCAAATAGAACAAGAGTGCCGAAGGTCGCAATATACGTCCGTCGAGGCAAGGTCAGTCAATAACGGGATATAACACACTGAAAATGAATAGGGTTCTTCATGTTGACGTGATAAACATGTATACAAAATTTGGTTACTATCCGTCAAGTAAAACTTGCCGTGTTAAATATGTATGCCGAATTGTATTACGATCGGTGAAGTAGAACTTGAGTTATTGCGTGGACAAGGATACAGAGTGCGACAAATAAAAATGGCCGCCAAGGGGAGATAAGTCATCGGAAGTTTTTTTAAAATCATTAGGCTTCTTCGTCTTGCCGTGATAAACATGTTACAATCCGTCAAGTAGACTCTAGTTATTGCGTGGACAAAATGTGCCCGCCCGCCCGCCGTCCGCCGCCCGTACAAGGTGAATACATAATACGTCCCGTTTTTTCAAACGGCGTATTAAAATTGTATTTTTCCTATAAAATCGGTGTTTTACGAAATTTCGTCAACTAAAAACAAATTCGGGAAGGTGACTGTTTTAATATTTACGAAAACGTATCAAAGTTTGGATAATTTTGGGATTTAATATGTTTAATGGCCAACATCTAGTAAGCCGATGTGCCTAGCGGACTGTATTAATTTCGAAATGTCGTCAACTAAAAACAAATTCGGGAAGGTGACTGTTTTAATATTTACGAAAACGTATCAAAGTTTGGATAATTTTGGGATTTAATATGTTTAATGGCCAACATATAGTCAGCAAGTGTGACTAGCGGCTCATCGTTTTGCTGCTGGTAGAAAAAACTATGCTACATGGACTGAATGGCCAGCTGTAGTAGACGGGAGTTAAAATGATACCACCTCCTCTTGGGGGTGCCACGCCCCCCCCCCCCCGCCCTCCTCCCCACCGTCACCGTGCGAAGGAAAATGGTATCAGTTTGTAACTCTCATATACTACTAACGAAAAGCCGGCGCGCAAGAAATCCGGTCGAAAAAAAACTGAGGGCTAAAAAATTCCCAATTAGAGATACACTATCAGTATTTATACTGGTCAATATTATGACGAGTCAAAATTTCCCAATTAAAGATACACTATCAGTATTTATACGAGTCAAAATTTCCCACTAATTACCATGGCTATAGCTGCTCAACTGACCAATGGTCAGATCATATGATCTAAAAGCCACTTTGTAATCAGATTATATACATCATGATTTGATTGGGATAATTAAACAGTTATAAAACTGCAATCTTTCAGATCTCCGGAGAGAATCACGTTAGCCCTTTATTAACGTGCATAAAGGCACTGGGTCTCAGATTTGCATAGACAGGGATACAACAGAATAGGAAAATAGTTTAATTGTAATGTCTGTCTGTTTATGTTTTGAAAGTTTTGTAAGAGTTTCTCAAATCACCTATACTTTCTGTTTGCCTACAGCTAATATCTTCATATTGCACACATGCATTACTTAGTAACGAAACACCATTCCGCATGGCCAAATCACATTTTTTTTCATTCGGACTCTTGATATATATGCTTAACAGGTGCCATAATACATACGACCAACTAATACATGCATGTATGATGTACATGAATCTTGATATGATATCATATGAGTAAACAACACATTCATTGCCAAAAGAAAAAGTATAGATTTCTTTCACTTTTTTATACAAATGAACATCCATATTGTCACATACTACATTCCTAAATTAGATTTACAATCGTGTCATGTTTAGAGGTCCGACAACAAATACATACATGTATTATGACAATAATGTTCATTCATTTTTAGATAGTCTTATGACCACTACAAGAGTATGATTTAATTATAGGCACTCACTGATTTACCTGTTATTTAACCGTTATTACCAGCTGGGACATTTTATACATATAAATTTCAAACTGACAGTTTACTTTTCTTCTGCAGTTTGTTTATTATGTTATCACATTAATATTGCATGCTATGCAGATTTAATTAATGCTTATTTCTGTATTATTTCATCTATAAACTATAACATTATCTAGCGGCGCTTTCAAATCGCTGTTCAGTTTATTTCAACACCATGGCATCTAAAATAATAGAAACGTTTAATATGACTGATCACTAGCAGCAGACGCCGTTCAGCGGAAGTTGCTGGTTATATACTATAATTTCTACTACACTATTGCACAAAAATTTTAACATTTGAATTGCGCCGCTGCCTGTTTACTATGGATACGGTCATGAATACACGTATATAATGTGCACCGAGATCAATGTCACTGGGGACTCGTGTTCTAATATCAAGCTGAATATATTATATTATAGTTTTATGTAGATATTCAGTTCTCATTTGGAGTTTTCTCCATACCCTACAGGTTAAATAGGGTTTCGAACCCGTTGCTTGGCTTATTACCACGACTATATACTACTGTGCTCTTGTACACCGTATGCGGCTAAATATTTCTGATGATAAACATTTTTTTTTATAAACGATAAATGATGACTGATCATCTTTTTGTTTTAAACTGTACAAGTGTAGTATTAGAATGGGTAAACTTTGGAAAATTCCGCCTTCCGCCTTCAATACAGCGGTAAACCCTATAAATTGCCGTAGCTAATGTCTCTTCCGGAATAGATTATCGGTGTATCAACATGATCAAGTATCCGATATTGAAATTAGCACCGTGCCACTTGCCGCTGCTTGCAAACTGACCATACGGTTTCCAGCTGTGCTCAGTAATTATTTGTTTCAAATGGACAAACGGCTAACGTTTCACTTTCATCTGCAATAATACACTACGTGCCCCAAATTCGTGTAGTGCGCCAATACCTGCTGTACAAGGGAACCTCCATAAACCGGATACATATGCAGTAATTTGTTTACCAGCGCATCGCGCGGCAAGTACACACAATAGTTGACACACCAAAATTCGGAAATATTATTATTATTTCGATAGGACGACATATCATTTTATCAGAAGGGACCTCAACCTTTAAAAGTGTCAGATAAAAGGCTACCTATGTATTGAATTACCAGTATGTTCGGCTTAGATAGACTTAATTATAAGATACGCAGCCTGATCAGGGTCTACACTGGTCACAAAAGTATGTTGTAAATATAAAATCGATAACAGTAACATGATGGCAGTAAACATTTCATTAAAACGAGAGTAGAAATCAAAAAGTTACAAAACATATGTCGCTTCTGCGAACAAACAACAAACCTATAATAACAAAAAAGACGTAGTACGCAATAATAGTTAGGCACTGCATGGGTCTCAGATTTCACAGAAAGCAACTCTAGTTATTTTTCAATATTATAAACACGTTTTTCAATCGATGGTTACTAATTTACTTTAGTTAATGTAATTACTCTAGCGACTATAATGGAAACTTCTTTCTAAATAGTGCATACTAAATATGACCATTTCACAACAAAATATAGACATTTTACAATTTTCCTTACTGGTAGGCCTACACGTACACCACCGCCTGCGCTAATCTGGCCAATATTTGTAAATTCTTCTTATTTCAAAATACCTGATAGTGTACTTGAAATCAAATAGCTTGATGGGTGTAAAGGCCGAGGCTGAAACTACTCAATAAATGCAGGGTGGTTCAAAATATGTCCCCACATTAAATAGAGATAACTAGTGTTCTAAGCAAGATAATCATTCAAACTAAAGTTTATTACAAAGTAATATATTGTAGCATTTTACTCATTATATATTCTTACTAATTATGTCACTACTTGCATGGTATGACGTCACAATATTAAATGTATGATATTACAGATATTTCAAAGAATTCATGAAAATTGGTCGGAAACGGTTACGAATGTTGAAACGCGATCGATAGCATCGGAAAATGATAATGCAATGTTACGGCTGACTGTTTAAACCATTAACCTTATACAACGGTAATATTATGGCCTTGGTCGTTCGCACTTGGGAAGACGTAAATCACATACAATAATCTCATTAAATTCAGCTCAGGTCAACCATGCTCCCCAGACAAGATTAGGACACACAATTGGATAAATATCCAGGTTGCTGGTAGTCCTGCCACACACCAGAGATAACAGCAGTATCATGGCACATGTAGCCGGGTTACACATCACAATAGCTCCCGACTCCTTGTAATTCTCCGGAGTATTGCCTTCATATGACTATCAGTGGCGAAAATGGGATACAAAAGCCGTCCGTCCGTCTGTCCATCTTTAACCAGGTATATTTGTGCGAACAAGAGATAATTGTGCAACATTTTTTTCTTGTGCAGACTATTTACAGATGCACAAGTAAGTGTGTTTGCAAGTATACCGCAGTGTGTACGTCCGTCCGTCCGTCCGCCCGTCCGCCCGTCACGTTTTCCATTCGCCTATAACTTCTGTACTGTATGACCTATTGGCTTGATACTTCATGTATATGTTCATTATCATCCATACTTTCATTCCCTGTCCTTTCCATGCCCAAGTTCAAGGTCAAATAACTTATAAATTTACGTCCAGTCGATGTGTGCGCGTTTCTCCATTCTCCTATAACTTGTTTGATCTAATACCAATTGGATTGAAACTTCATGTGCATGTTTGTTATCATCCATATTTCCATTCGCCACCACACTCATGCTCTCCCCATGCCCAATGTCAAGGTCAAATACAATAGAAATTCACGTCCTGTAGATGCGTGTGCCTTTTTCTATTCTCAAGTAACGTGTTTACTGTCATCCATATTTCCATTCACCACCGCACCCTTGCACTCCACGTGCTCAAGGTCAATGTCAAATAAAATAGAAATTTGCGCCCAGTAGATGAGTGCATGTTTCTCCATTCGTTTATAACTTCTTTATTGTACAACTATTTGGCTTCAAACTTCATATGTACGTTTATTATCATCCATATTTTCATTTCACAACCCAGCATGCTCCCTCCCCCTGGGCATCGGTCAATGTCATATAACTCTGTACATTCATTCTGCTACAAGCTCTTTACTATATGAGTGATTCACTTGAAACTTCATATGCATCTTTGTCCTTATTCATATTATCTTTCAATAGATGCATGCGCATTCCCCTATTCTCCTATAACTCCTATATCCTACCGTTACGGTAGTAATGTGCATGTTTGTGATCCAGCCACCACGGCGATAGGATACGTGTCGTTGGTGTCGTTTGTCAAGGTCATTACCAAGGTCAGGAATGATCGAGACAAATTGTCTCCCCTATTATCATAAGAACCAAGTATCCTTCAATTGTTATGACGTTATGGCCAATATAGCTCGATCTGACGAACGAAAAATGGTAACAATGCAGTTGAAGTGTAAGGGATAGGCTAGAGTAGATAAGTACACGTAGTCACTTAATCACTTATAATGTACACAATATTACATGGGGAACACACAGGAATACACGATACATTGATATGTGAACATCACTGTACTGTGCATGATTCACCATTCAATTACAAGATTGTAAGCCAATCGACTGTTATACTTTAACGCAACTTAAAATCTATAGACGAATACACTCAGTATGTGGTATCTCAATGTTCCCGCAGTGGACAATAGTATGAATATGAATACACAAGTACTTTGATGATCGCTAATCAAAGTGAAATAACATACAAGTACAACATGGCAGAACGAACATTGGAGGACAAATGACAATCATCTGAGCTACCCCATTGCTGGCGTATCTCAATAGATAGTGGTAATAACTGAGTATCAAGGTCCCAAGGTCTACCTCACCCGCAGTATGAGGTCTAGTCAACAATATGGCTATAATCCAACTTCAAGTGGATTAATCCATAAACAATATATGTAGTCTTACTACAATCCTTTAGCCATGATATGCCATGATAGGAGTATTACCATACACTATCAAAGTATACATGTGTATTGCCTATGCAATATATTTCCAAAGTATGAATGTCAAAGTCAAAGCTGGATGTGGTTACATCACATGATAGTCAATAACGATAATGTTCCGGAAGCTGGTACCGGAAGTAAAGTTCCACAGGTAGTATTATTTCCGGAAATGGTGGACCAGATGTAAAGTTCCTATGGCATCACTCGACTGTAGCAACCCGGATGTGGTGGACCGGATGTAAAGTATCCATGGTGAATCAATGGGATGTAATACCGGAAGTGGTAGACCGGATGTAAAGTTCCGATATAATACAAATGGCGATTATCACGTTGGCTAAGACGCCGGGAAAAGTTTCACTTAAGTGACATTCAACTCGGTGGTAGTATAATTCACTAATTTCTGGCTGTGACTGTCTGCTGAACGCGATGTAGCAATCACACACTGCTCTATACAGGCCTGTACCCGGAGCTGCTACACACACTGCGCCAGACAGACGTACGGACACTCGGACGACCCGGTACTCTGCACTGACTGGGGTCTGCCCTCAACGAGTGGACAAAAACGTCCAATGTTGCTCGCTGGAGCGATCTCAAGAGGCAAAATCCTCCGTGTCACTGGTGAATACAGTACTATCCTTCTGTTACCAGAAAATATGTGTCCCCCCAACACATAGCGAGACATCGCTTATATACGCACCAGTGAAACCATGCACGGAATAATGAATATGCCTACTCCTCGTTCGACATCTCACATAAATACTACAAAACCATGGCTTTTGCCATTTCACCCGTGGGTTATAGTTGGCATAAATATATGTTCCCACGCCATAAATTCAACCAAACTAGTGTACAGCCCTCGCGGAATAAATACCAGCCAACATGGTATATCCCACACTACCATAAATCTGTACACTATAGACCCAGATCTCATAATGCGAAATCTACTCGACTGGTCTCGACATGCGAAGGTCGCATTTTGGCCCCGCCAAACCCCTCCATATCGGTCCTACGGGCTGTACACTCAAATGAGAGTGTAGCACATACTAAACTCAAATATCGTGGTCATTTACGGAAATATCACGACACAAAGCATCACCAGTATGGGATCTGATATATCCGTGTTGGCCAGTACCAGGCTATGCTGAAACACTAACCCGTAGCATACATAACAGGGCAGACCATGGTATGGTCTGCGCTATATACTGGCTTCACCTACAGAAGGTCCCTTATCTGGTGAACAAATGACACGCGGACAAACTCGGCTGGCACGGATAGTGGACATCCGTACTGAAAGGGGTATTTTCCCTAGCGAAACCAGCACACGCAGTCAACGAGTTCTCTACCACACACATGCATAGTCTGTGGCAAATATGGCGTGACATCAGTAAAACATTGCTCATAAAATGGACGTGTATTTAAATCCGCAAAAAGGACACGCATAAACGTATTTCCACCAATACAACATAAGCCCCGTTATTACACGCACATTGTACATGGCAAATGTACATGCTAAATCACAGGTATGCAAAAATCACAGGTGTGTGAAATCACAGGTATGTGGAATCACAGGTATGTGAAATCAATAGTACGCACAACAATACAACACAGTACCACACATCACAAATATACAATTATACGGAATCCAGAATGTACAAGAATGCACGTGTCACGCGACATCGTTCTTGTCATTAGATTTGTATTATGAACTAATGGCAAATAAATACTATTTGTAAGACCCATTTTTGTCAAACAGCCGTCCACTTGCATGTACATGTATATGTACAAAGTACATGTATTCGTATGCGATATGTATATGTGCATTGGATCCGAACTGTAATCGAAAACACTGCAATGGCATTCGCGTGACAATTACCTACTTTTCGCAAACTATGGGTCAATTCCAATGGTTTGAGGTCTAACAGTATAGCCACTATGCAGCACAATAGCCTGAGTCAGTGATCAGAAACGAATGACCTTCCATTAGCACGACCTTGCTCTTTTTGACTGTCGCAAGATCGCTGAAACACTTGACCATCTATTTACATTGAAACGTTCGTAAGAATTTCTCCATTTAACCCTTTCAATACCACATGCCTGTATAGTGGTATTGGCAAAACGTGTAGATCCAGATGAGCCGTCTCATCAGGATCTGCACTTTTTGCAAGTAATTTTTGAAAACAAAACACCCCCTTTTCATAAATGGACTATTCTGAAAATCATTTTGTGACAATTGGATTTGTTGCAAAATAAACATTCCAGTTACCTAGGGGTGAAATACAAACATAATCTCCATAGTTTAGCCTGGTAATTTCATGGTTCGTGTATTATATAATAAGTATGTAGTTATATAAACTTAACAGCATTAACCCATTACATTGCTGAATTAATTTTTGTTGTCTGCTGTTTATTTTATAATTTTCATATGTCTCCTCAAAAACATTCTTTGGCAGAACTTGGGAATCATTTTCAATGTAAACTAGATTTGGCAGTAAGCGATGCTTACGGAATACCCCCGCATGGGCCCATGTGCCCCTAAATGTGATTTGTAGTATGTGGGTCTGTGACCTTGACCCTGGGCTTAGCGGGGGCGACACGGTCATGGATTTGTCATAGCATGATTTATCCGATGTTAAGTTTTAGAGGAATGCATGTGTGAAATATTAAGAATGTTCGATGAAGGAAATAAAGGTTATAACAGATTTCACCGATGTTAAGTTTTGTGAAGAGACTAAATATGTGACCTTGACCTTAGGATCAGCAGGAGTTGGACGGTCGTGGATTTGTAGACCCTTAGAGGAATGCATGCGTGAACTATTTAGAATGTTCTATGAAGGAAATGGAAGTTGGAACATATTTCTCTGATGTAAAGTTTAGTGACGGACGGACGGACAGACAGACAACCTGAATCCAGCCCCCCACACATACACAGCTAAAATGCTGACAAACCATGGCTTTACTGATAAAGAAGAAAATATATAGAATAGCAGCAGACGACAATTTTCGTTTCCTGCATTTGAAGGGTTAAAGCAATGCAAATACATGGCTTTTGACTTTTATTCCTGCATATATTATGGTAATTCTGAAATATTTGAAACAACATTATGTCAGATAGCCAGAAATGGCAAACACAAAAACCCTGCCACCTCTCTCCTAGAGTATGCAGATCTACTAGCGAAACAGAGATTGGTCTATACTGGCAGCATTAGAACACAGAAACGAGCAACAATACCCCCCCCCCCCGCCACCCCACCCCAAATGCCTATGCTTTAGGGGCATTTGACTACATTGATCTGTTCATTTGATTGGTATGGAATATATTCAAGCCAATTTCCATTGTTAAATATTTGATGGTATAATACATTGGAACCTCTCTAAACCGGACACACTGGGAGGTCCCCAGCGTGTCCGGCTTAGAGGGGTTTCACTATAAATCGGGCATTTGATCATTCTGAGCCATAGTTACGTGCTATGCGATCACGAACAGACATTATCACCTCAGATAAATTACAAAAAACTAAGATCACGTGTGGTTCTTGGTGTCCGGTTTAGAGAGGTTCCACTGTGCTCTGGTGCAATAGTAAACGTTTTATGTGCTGGCTTTCACAAGAATGGCTTGCTTGGTACAGCCACAAACCAGATGGCTTTTCAGATAGCCATTACAGGTGGCATGTCCAGTCTGTTGGGGTCCATTCACACTAATTAACTACCATTATAACGGTTTACCTAAGGAGTGTCAGATCGTAATCACCCCCGTCCTGCATTTAAACCCATGCATACTGATAATGTTCCCTAAATGTTTCAGCAGTGCTGTTTAATTCAAGAATAATGATGCCCCAAGATATTTATTGAGTATTTTCAGCCACGGCCTTTAACACACAACATTTGTGCAAGATTAGCAAAACTAACCGAATCTAACAATACGAGAACTGAATGTTATCGCTGGCGTAGTCGATGATTTAGTTTTCAGTCATGTGACCACAATCGCGAGGTCATGCGCGGGAAATAGGACTGCTATATTTAGCAAAACTGGCTTTGCAACGCTATTTATTTTTTTCAATAATATTTTTTTTTATTATTACTTTAAGTTTTTTCAGGTCATATAGGCAAATGTTCAGAAATACAAATCTACCGTAAAATGTTCTTTCACTAACTGTTTTGCTCACAGTTCATTCACCCAGGGCCTTTAACAATTACAATGATGAATGAAATGTCGTCTGCTGATTATTATTTTGTTTTCCTCATCAAAAGCATGCTCTCACAGCACTTTATAATTATTTCCATTTAATTGCTGCCTGGTCGGATGACACTTCAAACCGAGATGACCATAGCTGTTGCTGGGACATATAACCCACCGACTTTTACTTCCTCAGTTTCTGAAATGCTGCCATGGTTTATTGACAGAAAACAACATATATAACAACAGCAGACGATAATTTTGGTTCCCTGATTCTAAGGGTTAAAATATGACTTGTATACACTAGGTTCCATGCAATTTTGAATAAAAGTATCAAAGAGGCTGGATCTCAAGTACGCATCAGCTGTTTCAAGTGAATACAACTGCGGATATTTCCCTGTTTACCAGGCGAAATTCACTTCCTAGACCACAATGGGGTGACCTTTTGTTGATAAACCATGATAATTAACTTTGTAAAGAATCCCTTGACCAGTTTATGGCGCACGCCTGTTAATGATACATAACAAATCTGTTCCCAATAAAGTGTATACAGAGTAATTGACCGCCACTTACAACTTCACATGATTCTGTCAAAATACACACAGGTGGACTGGTTATTGATTTTCTCCAAGGGAAATGTGCTTGCTTGAGGCAAATGAAATCCCAGTCTGGACTATCACAGAGACCGTGTCCTGAGAAAAGCAGACTGTCAATTTTACTATTTTTTATACCGGCGCCATTACTTTCGCCAAATTTTGTTTTCTTGTGCCACATTCAATTTATAACTGCCATGGGTTATTCTAATATAGTGCATGTCTGCCATGGTATATTGAAATTGCATGTACAACATCATGAAGATAACTTGACATGTGTGTCAGTCATGTGTATATCTGCATGTTATGCACATATGTGAAACCCAGCTGTGGGTTATCTTTCAAGATAACGTGAGATAGTTATTACACATAACTGGTATAGGTTATGTTTGTCAAAAACAAATACGACCTTTGTTGAATGTCAACATAACTTGAGGAAGTTATTCGAAATAACTGTCACGGGTTATTCTAATATAGTGCATGCCTGCCAAATTATATATGGTAATTGGGAATATTTAAATGTAAGTACTTTTTAATAAATAACAAAAAAAGTCACCCAAAATGTTTAGTTTGATGAAATTCCATCAAATATTCAAATATTGATTTTATAGCGAAACATTATTTTCATGGGGGGGGGGGGGGGGGGGGGGGGCGGGGGGGGGGGGGGGGGGGGGGGGGGGGGGGGGGGGGCGGGTGGAGAGGTGGAAGCAGTGGGGAGGAGTTAAAAAAACGAAACAAAACATGGAAATTCACTCCGAAACCTGGCTTGGAAATGATGTAAATAAGAAAACAATAGTTAGAATTTGAAAATCGATCCACAAATAAAAAAATATGTAAAACAAATCTATTTTTAGCCCCCATGTTAAATTCTCATAGGAAAGTCGTTTTTTCGCGATAAAATAAATATTTGATGGAATTTCTTCAAATAATTTTTTTGGCGAGGTTGACTTCTTTATTAATCATGTTAATGATGAAAAACTACTTACATTTATATATTTTTAAGATTTAGTGTGTTCAATGGCCAATAGTTTGTCGGCAGCAAAACGTGGAACAGAGAATATATGTGTATCGTTTATATTTTATCTAAATACCCTATTCTGATGTGTGTATTCACGTAAATTATCATGATCATGGTATTAGTCGTAATAGATAATGCAAATGAGGAACATGCCAGATATTTAGAGTGAAACATCGATGAACATGTCGTAGAGTTGAGAATATTTGTTTTCTTTGTAGATGCTGTAGCAGTGAGAGACACAGTTAAACCAATTCAATGAACATCCCAACATTTCAACATGTTGAACATGTCGTCGAATTATACGGATAAAACAGCATACAATTCACCATCGCTGTCATGATTATCACGGTTATGGCAAAAGTGGTATCAAAATGAACAAGGGAATTAACACCACGCTGTAAACTATAGTTATGTTAACACTTGATTTTGCGTTACCTCCCTTTTAAATTGTGTAGAAATGATAGATACTGAAAATAACTGATACAGGTTATCTACAATTTGATAACGGAAGGGAGACAACTCTCACACAACTAGAAGAAATAACTGTATCAGGTTATTTCGAACGTAACTGAAATCAGTTACACGCCTGACTGATTACTAACACTATTAGTAGTTATACCACCCAAGATTATGGAGACAATAAAAGAGCTAGAGCGAGGGCCAACAGTTTTGGGATTTCGACTCTAGGACTGCGGAGCAAGAGCGCGATACACGAGGCGATAGGTAAGGCAAGGGCGATCACCTCCGCGGAGCGGGTTATCCGCGCGGTTAAGACCGGAAGGGTGCCGAACGATCCGAAAAAGCTAGCCAAAAAACTTAGAGAAGAAACAACAGCTAGCCTGCATGCTACAGCTTATGCGCAGAAAGTTGCGGAGAATCCGCGTGTGCGCGCTGAACATCTTCAACAAATAATCACCCGTCGCCTTCTCCAACCCATTTTCCGTAATCGCCCGAAGAAAAGAAGGGAGCTCGCGAAGGCTATAGTAGAAAAAGGCCCACTTCTTCTCAACGAGAGGGGTGGAACTCGAGAAAGCGTGGAGAAGGGAATGAGGAAAATGGTCTGAACTTTCTATCTGCGAGGTAAATAAAACGATCACAAATAGAATATTAGACAAGATCCGATCGGACGCTAATACCGCCTTCTATCTACGCTATTCTTACTCGTATCGCCTTCGGAATATAGAAACCAAAGAGACGATCATCTGGGGAGTCCTTGGCTGAATAACCTCGCCACTGTGGGGGAGTGGGTCCTCGGTCAAGAGACCACGCGAATGTAGGTCGATCGAATAGATCGGCCGAGTACGAAATGGACGTTTGTTCGCTGGATATCAGTGGAGGTAAAAATGGTAATCGACCGGCAGCAACTCATGGGAGCCGGCAGACTTCCGGATTGGCTAAGGCAAAATAAGGGCATGTACGCGGTTGAC
Organism: Conchocele bisecta; assembly: GCA_029237695.1. Taxonomy (NCBI): domain Eukaryota; kingdom Metazoa; phylum Mollusca; class Bivalvia; order Lucinida; family Thyasiridae; genus Conchocele; species Conchocele bisecta. Next base: position 23,629,585 of record CM055266.1, read on the forward strand.
ACATTCGACGATACTTTATGCATGTTTAGATGCATTGCCATCCGTCATGGTGAGAGACCGGATCGATGTAGTGCGAAGGCTCGAGATCTCGCCAAACAATTCCTCCGACACGACTACGGACCCCGCCCGGGCGGCATATCTATGGGAGATCTGAGGAAGATCAACGAGATATTCAAGCTCGGCATTCGAGTGTACGAGCCAAGCGATGATGGAGCCTGGTATCTTCGACGAGTGCCCGCCCACTACGATGAGATTGGGATAAAAGCAATGACCGCAGGAATTTACGCGGATCATTCATTCCTGATTACTAATATCGGCAAGCTGACGAACGATATGCCCTGCGAGAAGAAAGATATGGCATTACAAAGAGCCAGAAAATCAAGCGGCAATGAATAGATTCAAGTGGCACGACACGTGAGGGAACAGGTTCGGCTTCGCCAAACTAAATATCGAGGTGCCGAAGAAATGGCGCCGCTGTTCGTTAATCGAGAGGTTCCGCGAGACGCGATCCCTGAATACATGCTAGATTATCTCCATCGCTCACATAGAACTCGCACCGACGGACAGAAAAAAATGGTAGGAGCGATGTCCGAAGAAGATTCTTATATATGCGCCTTTGTTGAAATGGTATGTGGAACACGGGTTAGTGATTACGGCTGTTCATCCGTGATTATACGGCGGGCAAACCGTTCCAATGGTTTTTCGAAGAGGTCACGGCCGCCCGCCGAACGGGAGATGTCGATAAATGAAAAGTCGTACTCGTGGAAACCTTCAAGCTCGTAGGTAACGCGTGCTGCGAAAATCTGATCGAGTCCGCCGAGAAACACACAAATACCACATATACGAAGGACGAGAAAACCGTATATCGCGCGCTCAGATCCGCATGGTTCAGCAATCTGGAAGAGATAAGAGACGCGTATGAGATCTCGAGTCGCAATTAATATACTGTTTCAGTGTGGCATCGCGGTGTATCGGCTCGCTAAACTTCCCATGCTAGAATTCTACTACGATTTCCTCGACCGGTTCGTAGATCGGAGCGACTTCGAACTCATTCAGATGGATACCGACAGCTTGTACTTCGCTCTGTCAGACACTAAGTTTGAAATAGTAGTGAGACCAAAACTCAAAACTCCTCGAGACAGTTCAGCTGGAACAAAAAGATTGGCTAGCGTGGGACAAGTGGAGCAACAGGACACCCGGCCTGTTCAAACTGGAGTTTCAAGGCGATCGCGCCATCGCTCTATGCAGCAAGTGTTATTATGTGGGAGCAACAAACCGCGAGAAACATTCCGCGAAGGAAATGTCAAAATGTACCAACGATTTGATGTGGGGCCGCTACAAGATGGCCCTCGAATGCGGTCTAGATCGGGCGGAAAATAGAGGGTTCAGATTGGTAGACGGAGCAATGCACACATACGCGCAGCAAAATATGGGGCTCTCTGTCTACTATGGTAGAGAGGAGGGTCCTCCCCGACGGGATCCACACCGAGCCGTTGGAATTTGGTTAGCCCGGTGGCAGTTGGGTGTCAGAAGGCACCGCAAGAGGTTCTTCGCGGATAAACCCGCGCGATGGACCACTGTCAAGGTAGTAGAGCACGAGCTCATCGGGTTTAGTAATATATCTATCCATATGACATACATTGAGAGACCACACTGGATCAGTCGCGCGGCGGCGGCCGCCCTCTAGCTCCCCGGGATGGTAGAGGTACCGGACGCCAACACTCGAGGGAAGCTTTTGCTCCGCTAAACCAACGGGTATCCCGCACGAGACGGCAGAAGGCTTGTGCGACAGCGTTTTCGCCTTGATGGCATCCACAGGCTTCTTACCGACCAATATGGTCACCACGTTGTTCAGAGCAGCGACTACAGCGGGCAGCTGAGTCACCCATTCGACGTTCCCGTTCCACAGGTTCCACAGGTTTCGGTTCCACAGGAACGGCTGGCGTTTCATTTTCCAGAAGTTTATCGAGTCAGTCGTCACAGTCCATCTTTTTGAAAACAAAATTAATTATGCCCACCCATCTTCTAACTCTAATATATTGCATCGCAAGCCAGCCGAACATAATGCACTGCGCGGTGCAGTAACAGATTATCGTGACGCAGCAGATTGCTTCCAACATCGTTGAGCAGTTGTTTAGCGCTTGTTGAGCACATGTTTAGCACGTGAAAAGATGTCGGCTGATTAGTTCTTAATGGTGCGGCATAATGTTTGGACTCCGCGAGCATGCGCCGTACTGCGACTCGCTCCTCCCGAGTTGGGATAACGTCGTTCTCTCGAAGTGTGTCTTCGACAAAGTCTCGGTCTTTACAATGAAAGTGGGCAGTCCAGCGAGTCTGCTCGCGCAGATCCTTGAGGACCGAGTTATATTTTTGAGTAAAAACCCAAACGCTTTTGCTTTGCCCGAAAACGCGAGCTCCGCGAGCTCCGCGAGCATATACCGCCTCCGTGTCAATGCTGCATTTGCTGAACAGTCATCCATGACGTATAATGTACGCTCCCCCTGAAATAACTTGTAGAAAAGTCGCATCTAATCGTTCAGCTTATCCCCCGGATGTATTATGTAGACCTCCGGGTCGAGCCATACCCATTCGCGGTCGTGATAAGTTTTGTTCCACTTGATTGTGGGACAGAGGATTACAATGTGTTGAAACATTCTTCTGCATGGACCTTCGAGTAGTTCGCACCCAGTCTGTCCGCAGATAATCGCCGAGTGTGGTTGCGTAGCAAAACTATTAGCCTCGCTAATACACTGCCGAGATGTATCGTCCATTTTTTATGTTGAGTTGCGCGTCCGTAATGATATAGAGATACACGTTCAAAGCTCCGGCTCCGTCCGCATTCTTGGTTATCTCGACACGTCTGCCGGGTCCGTGGAGCTGGTAATCATCCGTAGAACGGAGGTCGAGCCACAACGAATACTTGTCAGTCAAATAATCTGCCAGAGAGACGTCATCTCAACTTTGGTGATCTTCGGATTGTATAATTTTTCGGAGTCACGAGCTCCTAGCACACGAGCCGTATCCTCAAACAACAATAAACTACCCCTCATAGATCTCGTAGATTTGTTTGTCAATACCTTTCGATGTAAGAGAATTCGAATTTAGGTCACAATTTGACAGGAAAATAGTTCAGTATAAAACCAAATTTCCTTATCTGATAGAACTTTGCATAAACAATTGTCATTATACTAGGCAGTAAGCACGCAATGCCATTCTCCCATAGATGGTCATATAATTATCACACATACTACGCCCGGTAAAAAATATCTTCTTCTCTTCAATGCATGAAGTGGCTGCGACGGCTCCCGCATATCATGCACAGTTCATGTTAGGGAACACTGTCGTCGAACGAAGTATTAAGCTGTTATATCAGGTGCATGTAAACTATAACAAAGTAAGACTAAACCGTATATGTAAGATATCAATTTAAATTGTGTGGATCACACGGAATGATACAACTGGCATCGTATTAAGCTCACAAATCCTTGAATTGCATGCTCAAAACGAGAAACAAGCCATATCTACACGCAATAATGACTCTCCATCAGCACGTAACCTTGACGGTGATGCTGTTAATCGATGTATGATTCAATGAGCCATTATCTTCAATATACCAATGCAGTAATTTGAAAGTAATTCAGCATGATCTTTGTTTTGATATTGAAAACATTATTATGTTCTTTGTTTGGATTAATTGTGTGAGGTATAATTGCAAGATTCTCTGCTAAATGAACACGATTTGATTTTAATAACACGTTAATGTTTGCTGGACAGTACAGCCATTGTAATGAATGAGAACTAACCTACATGCGAACAGTATACGCCATGGCGAGAGTACATTGTTGACCAAATTACCACATGGTAATGTATTTACCACCTATGGAATTAGAGGTGCGACCTACATACAATGCAATTAGAATTAAATTGTATGCCCGTATTCCGAAATTATATTTGTCCAATCCAGAGGATCGTGGTAACAGTGTTTGTTTTTATCCATATGTCATATTGGGTATGCGGTTATATAATACTGCCCCTTCATTCTGATGGTGAACACATTGATAGATGAATAACTGAATTGTTGTTGGCAATTGATTCAACTATTGTTTTCACAATTCTGGTCTGACAACCATGTGCAAGATATCTTATATGCACATTTCAAAACGAGAAACAAGCCATATCTACACGCAATAATGACTCTCCATCAGCACGTAACCTTGACGGTGATGCTGTTAATCGATGTATGATTCAATGAGCCATTATCTTCAATATACCAATGCAGTAATTTGAAGGTAATTCAGCATGATCTTTGTTTTGATATTGAAAACATTATTATGTTCTTTGTTTGGATTAATTGTGTGAGGTATAATTGCAAGATTCTCTGCTAAATGAACACGATTTGATTTTAATAACACGTTAATGTTTGCTGGACAGTACAGCCATTGTAATGAATGAGAACTAACCGACATGCGAACAGTATACGCCATGGCGAGAGTACATTGTTGACCAAATTACCACATGGTAATGTATTTACCACCTATGGAATTAGAGGTGCGACCTACATACAATGCAATTAGAATTAAATTGTATGCCCGTATTCCGAAATTATATTTGTCCAATCCAGAGGATCGTGGTAACAGTGTTTGTTTTTATCCATATGTCATATTGGGTATGCGGTTATATAATACTGCCCCTTCATTCTGATGGTGAACACATTGATAGATGAATAACTGAATTGTTGTTGGCAAATGATTCAACGATTGTTTTCACAATTCTGGTTTGACAACCATGTGCAAGATATATGCAAATTTCAAAACGAGAAACAAGCCATATCTACACGCAATAATGACTCTCCATCAGCACGTAACCTTGACGGTGATGCTGTTAATCGATGTATGATTCAATGAGCCATTATCTTCAATATATCAATGCAGTAATTTGAAGATAATTCAGCATGATCTTTGTTTTGATATTGAAAACATTATTATGTTCTTTGTTTGGATTAATTGTGTGAGGTATAATTGCAAGATTCTCTGCTAAATGAACACGATTTGATTTTAATCACACGTTAATGTTTGTTGGACAGTACAGCCATTGTAATGAATGAGAACTAACCGACATGCGAACAGTATACGCCATGGCGAGAGTACATTGTTGACTAAATTATCACATGGTAATGTATTTACCACCTATGGAATTAGAGGTGCGACCTACATGCAATGCAATTAGAATTAAATTGTATGCCCGTATTCCGAAATTATATTTGTCCAATCCAGAGGATCGTGGTAACAGTGTTTGTTTTTATCCATATGTCATATTGGGTATGCGGTTATATAATACTGCCCCTTCATTCTGATGGTGAACACATTGATAGATGAATAACTGAATTGTTGTTGGCAATTGATTCAACGATTGTTTTCACAATTCTGGTCTGACAACCATGTGCAAGATATATGCAAATTTCTCTACCCATAGCTGTGAAAATGACTCACTGCGTCTTTGAAAATCAAATGTAGTCTTGGGTACTACCTCATGGGCAGATTTACTGATAAAAACAATGACCCATATTGTATCATAGTAGCACACACAACTTGAACAAAACGTATTTCACTTTACATGCACATCCGAGGAAATATCACAATGAAACATTTAACCAATTGAACACCGTGAATTTGTGTCTAACGGCGGCCATCTTTGATTTAAAATTAGTAAATGGCATATCATTGTATAATAGTAAATGACATATCATACCATACATACATGGTACAAAATACATACATAACATATTTAGAACTGGTACTACGTAGCAAGATTACATTTCACATTTTATTGCATATTTTGCAGTTTGGCGGCCATCTTGAATATTTATTTCTATATTACCTGGCTGATTTACTAAATATATAGTATAGCCAAGTAATAACATGTCATGCTCGACACTGTTTTTAATGTATGAGTTACGTATGCCTTCAAATAGCGAAATGCAGAAAAACTGAGCTTTTTGTCTTAATTTGACCCATGAATGGCCTTGGAACTGCACCCAAGCAGTCAAACTTGAGTGTAGACCCGTATATAAACGTATACTTTTGAAAAATATAACCCACTTTGAGCACTCGTTTGTAACACAAATGTTGAAATGATAATCCCCAAGTCTGGAGTGGAATCGTGGCAATTATTCATCTGCAAAGTTCACATATGTAATTTTTGGCGGCCATCTTGGAATTTAAGTTAGTAAATGATCTAATATGCTATTTTATTAAATATAATACCATGATGCAAATTGATTTTGTGAAGACATTCAGTAACAAACACATACACACAGCTAGTTTATGTTGCATATGAACGAACATGTCGGGTTTTCCATGTAGTGTCACTATTTGAGCGGCCATTTTTATTCTTGATTGTTTATTTTTCATTTCGTATTACTAACAATAATAGTACTACTAGCATTTAACTTGTTTCCATCTTCAACATTGGTTTTATGAGTGATGGTTACCTATATATGGCAAACATTAAGACAGCTATGTTTTGTATTGATGTAACCACTAAATGACCTTGAAATGACCTTCAAATGTCAAATTTAAGGGGGTACCCATCCCTATCCGAAAGCTTACCCATCATATATATAAACTAGCATGAGTACCCATTTGTAACATCGTTTTCATGCCCTGGCGGGCCGTCTATAACATATCAGGAGATATGCGAAATTCGGACGTACGTCAAAGCTTTACTGGACGTGACCTATATTTCAAGGAAAGTAGGCTAATGCCACCTGAATGACACATGATGGTTATGTATCAATGTAAGCAACATAATGATGAAATTTGGCGAAGATCCGACTACTAACGAATGAGAAATTAATATGTGAAATTTGTATGTACCTCCAAAGTTTTGACGGACATAACTTATATTTCAAGAAAAGTAGGTCAAGGTCCACCGAATGACACAGCATGGTTAGCTAAGGTAAGGAAGCTACTGATAAACTTTGGCGATCATCCAACCAACTTATGAGGATATATACGACATTTCGACGTACGTACACAGTTTGACGGACATGACCTATATTTCGAAAATGTAGGTCAATGTCAATTGAATGGCCGGCCCATGGTGGTTAGGTGGAAATGTAAAGAAGATACCGAAATTTGGGCGTACGTCCAAAGTTTGGATGGACATAACATATATTTCGGGAAAAGTAGGTCAATATCACCGAATGACCCAGGGTGGCTGGCTGTCAATGTAATTTAGCTACTGATAAAGTTTGCCGACCATCCAACTAACACATGAGGAGTTATACGAAACTGGTTATCTGAGACACAATCGGAGACACTGCGCCTTTATCTTTTGACTGACTAGTAGGTAACCCACCGGGTAATGAAAATCGAAAAACAGGCCCTGACATAATATACAGCTGACATTTTCTTGTATATCGTTAGTATAATCGTGACTGAGTTGAGAAATCATAATTAAAACAAAACACAGATTGCATTTCGTGAAGCTGGATGCTTTTCTATGGTCACACAGTGGTGACCCACAAGCGCCATAAAGTATTCATTAGAAAGCTAAATCATGTTGAAGTACCGACGAATGATGCTCGATATGAGTTTTATTCGAACTCTAGCAAAGAATTATACAACCAACATCCGAATTTGAGGTCTTACAGCTTTTATGCAAATGAGCTTATGTCGGTCGCAGCACGTATTTTTCAGGTTGAACCTTTTAAAAACACGGGTCTTACGCCATAAACAAATAGTTGTAACAACTTAGCTTGATCGCCTTTTCAGAGTGACAAATGTTTTGTTTGCTTTTTTGAGAGATCGACAAACCGCATCAGATATGCGGAATTGGCATGATCTGGACCAGTTTTCGTAAGGTTTATAAAAATGTGTTGTTGTTGTTGCTTTCAAATTCCCGTGCTTATTTTTCGCGAAACGCTTTCCACTCTAGATTAATTAATAGTATATTTATCACCCACAACCACATACTGCAAATAATATCAGGACGTTCAGTCCTTTGATTAATGATCCAATCATAATCCTAACTTGCGTAAATGCAATTCTGGTTATGCATCATCTAAAACATCATCTGAGTGACTTCTGGATATTGTATATGGTGGCCTATAATAGTCATACCGGTGTACATATAAGCTATTTATGTTGTATCTAATATACGTGTATGATTCAGAGCTATATCCTTACATATGTCAACTATACACAGGCGTAGCCAGACGTGTTTGAAGGGGGGTCGTTTCGAAGGCCCAATGGGCCTGAGGTATCTAGGGGGGTCTAAAAAAGTGGACCTCGAGGCTAAAAAAGTGGACCTCGAGGCTGGGCGGGGGGGGGGGGGGGGGGGGGGGGGGGGGTGGGGGGGGGGGGGGGGGTCGTCCGACCGCCCCGACCCCCCTGGCTACGGGCCTGATACATAATTTATGTGTACCAAAAAATATTAGCGTATCTCCTCAATTGTTTCCATTTTGCTGATGGAATGACATGTACTTCTTTCAAACCATGCACATGCAAATACTACAACTAGTTCAGATCCAGAAAATGAGTGATTTAAGCAATACGTGTTAACAAGAAACCACGTTTTAGCGACACTATTGACAATTCTGTTGCTAAGACCATCTACAGCTATTTGTCACTCATCTTCCTGTCAATGTTTGCGCTAATTAGCTTTCATAATATATAATAAGTGCCATTACATATCTAAATGATAAATGTGCTCATTGTTTGCATAATACACATTTTCAAAATAGCATGACACAAGTAACCAATTACTACTTGAGCGTAACAACACATGCATTTCACTGAATAAATGAATAATAATAACTGTAGAATAGATGACTATCAGGTTAATATAATTCATACATATTCAGTCTCAATACTACCAATGATTCCAATAGTATGTCCTAACATTTCTTTATCTTTTCTTTATCATTTTCCGATACTATCGGTCTCGTTTTAACATTCGTATAACAGTTTTCGACCAATTTTCATGAATTCTTTGAAATGTCAGTAATGTCATACATTGCATATTGTGACGTCATACAATAAAAGTAGTGACTTCGCTAGTTAGAATATATACTGAGTACAATGTTATACTAGTAATATATTACTTTGTAATAAACTTGAGTTGGAGTGATTATCCTTTTTTTTTCTTATTTAAATATTTTTATTTCACTTTTAAATACAACATGTACATTTATACATACAATATTGACTAACAATGTATGGCTTACGTGATCGCATACAGTTGCACATGTACTCAATGTATTCGAAAGTAAGGTTTTTAGCAGAAAAATAGTAAGGGAGAAAAGATAGAAATAGGAAAGTTGTTGGAGTAATATAGAAGGATAGCAAAAAAAGTGAAAAGTGGACTATGTCCCTATGTGTTCATATGTGCTAGAATAGATTGATATTAGTTACTCTTGTGTAGTTTGTGTGATTGACACCTGTCTACAGTGCTTACAATTATAACTATGTCTGAAACCTGCCCCATTTAATAATATGTTGTTCCAGTTTGTCTTTTGTTGTTGCTATAATCTCCTGTATTATGTATATCCTATATCTCAAATAATTTAGAAATGGACCGAAAGCTATATCATTATTTTCATATTTACATTTAACAATGAAATATTTGGCTAAATTGATTATAAAATTAAATTAGTGTGCTTTTTGTGCTTTGTCATTTATTCCTATAGAAATACTTTGGAAATTTACGACATATGTTATATCTTTTTCAATTAAATATGTCCGCAGCTGTGACCACAAATGTTGTACATGGGGACATTCCCAAAACAAATGTTTTATACTTTCAACATACATAGAACAAAAATCGCACAAACTGCTATTAATTAAGTTACAGCGATAACGTAATTTATTTGTTCCAATGATTCTCATTAAGTATTTGTATTGGAAATTACGCAATACGGAATCTATAGTACAGTTGAAATATAACGTGTAAATTTGTTTCCAATTAGGGTTAGTATCCGGAAATTAATGTAGCCATTTTTGCTCAGCTTTTATATCTTTCATTATTGTTTTGTTTGTTTGCATCGTGTATAGTATTTTATTAACGTATTTGCTTTTCTGTAATGTTGTTTTAAGTGTTTCTGAAGGTTGTATCGCGTTGATGTGTTCTGTTTTGACTATATCCTTTCACAGTGGACTTATACTATTTAATATACTTTGATATTTCATAAAATCATCATTTCTTATATTGAACATTTCTGCAAGATCAGCGAATCTTAAAAAAGTATTTATTCTATAATCGTATAAATGTTCAATGTACTTAATGCCCTTATCATACCAGTTCCTATGAAATATAGCTTTGTTTTGATGTTTTATATTAGAGTTATTCCAAATAATTTCTTTAGATACTGTGACTGTTTGATGGGAATAGTTTATACTTGCCCAAGATTTCAAAACATTATTTAAAAACGTGTTGTGTTCACCTATGTATTTTGTGTCTTCTGGTTTCAAGTTGCATTCAAAGATAAAAATCCCACCATATCTTACAAGTATTTTTTCAAATGCTTTCAATTTTCCTATGTTGGTTGAATCGCATATTCTTTTCACCCTACAGAAGTTATAAAACTATCTATGTCTAGCATTTTTAGTCCACCTTTTTCATAAGATTGAATTATTGTATTTCGTTTAACTTTATCAGGCTTGTTGTCCCATACACATTGAAATAACTTAGTTCTAATTCGTTTTATTACATTTTCTGGTGGATCATGTAAAACTGTCAATGGATATATCAATTTTGGGACGGCAAACGTTTTTATAACCGTAATTTGTCCAAGTAAGCTTAACTTTCTGCGTTTCCATCGGTCAAGACACTGTTCAAACTATAATATTTTTGGTAAAACGTTATATTCATGAGTAGCACTACTATCGTTCAGGAATGTGATGCCTAAGGTTTTTGCACTGTGTGAGGTCCAAGTAAAATTTTTGTTGGGGCAGAATATGATATCTGTATGTTTTAAAGCACCTACTCTCATTACTGTAGATTGTTTATGTTAAGTTTGAGGCCGGAAATCTTACTGAACTCATCTATTATGTATATTAACTTTTCAAAGGATGTTTGCGTACCGTTTATCATAAAAGTTGCATCATCAGCAAACATTGTATTTTTGATAATATTTCAATGGCCATAATAAAGAGATACGGGGATAACGGACAACCCTGCCGTACACGTCTATTTATTGAAAAAAAATCTGATAAGTACCCATTATTTTTTACACACATTTTTGCATCAGAGTAAAACTGTTTTATCCAATTCAGTATATCGGTGCCAAAATTGAAATATTCCATTACTTTTAAAAGGTATGTATGTTCAACAGTATCAACTGCTTTTTTGAAGTCTGCGAAGAAGAATAGACCTAGTGCATCAGTTTCGTTAAGTTGTTCTATTGTTTCATAAAGAGTTCTAATATTTTCTCCTATATGTCTTCCCTTAAGACACCCAGTTTGTGAATAATCTATTATTGTCGGTAGGGCTTTTTTAATTCGATTTGCAATGGCCTTTGATGCTATTTTGTAATCAACGATATGGGTCTCCAATTTGTTAATATTGATAAGTCACTGTGTTTCTTAGGTATTAATGTTATTATTCCTTGTTTTTGCAATTCGCTTAGTGACCCGTTTGCTAATGAATAGTTAAAATAATCTGTATAGTGTCGTTTTATATCATTCCAAAATATTTTGAAAAATTCTACAGTCAGACCGTCTGAGCCCGGGCTTTTATTATTTTTCATTTCTTTTAAGGCAATGCTACATTCACATTCGGAAAGGTTACCTTCGCATAACTGTTTATTTTTTTAAGATAATATATTCTGATCGTTATTATTTGTGAAGAAATTGTAATTACTATTTTCAATATCTTTGTTTGTATACAGCTTTTTATAGCATTCATTTTGGTCAAGTAATATTTCTTCATTTTTTTGTAACAGTTTTTCCATTTACATTTAAACGAACACTAGTTTTATTTTCTGATCGTTTATTTTCTAAATTAGCAAAACATTTAGTATTCTTTTCGTTACCCTCTATATATTCCGCTTTTGATCGTAGCACACACCTTTTCACTTTCTTTTCATGAATGTCTTCTAGCTTTTCTTTTCTAGAATTTAATTCTGTTAACGTAGCATCAGATATATTTCTAGCGTATTCCGTTTATAATTGATATATTTCTTCTATTAGCTTTTTTTGCAACTTTAAATCATTTTTCTTTTCGTTTTACGCATATTTTATTGTTTCATTTCGTATCGTTCCTTTTATTATTTCCCATAATGTATTTGGATTTGCATCTTGATTAATATCGGCAATGGTAGTTATACTACGTCTAATTATTTGTTGGTAATCCGGTTTGAAAAGTAGACTGTTATTTAATTTAAAGTAGCCAGGCCCCCTTGCATTGCAATGTGTTTGTAGACATACATATACTATCGAATGGTCTGACTTGATACCTGTAGTGATTTTGCTTTTCGTTATTCGGTTCATTATATCCTCAGATATTAAAAAGTAGTCTAAGCGGCAGAATATTGGAGGTTTTGTATTTGAATGCTATGTGAATTTTTTTTATATTAGGATTAAGGATTCTCCAGATATCATGTAAATTATATTTGTTCATGATTGACACTATTTTTTCTCTTGTTTTTTTATTATGCTTAGTTCTACCATTTTTCTTATCTAGGTCAGGATCTAAAATGAGTATTGAAGTCTCCGCCTATTATTAGAGTATCAAGTTCCACAGATTCTATATATGTCTCGAGATTTTGATAAAATTGAAGACTGTTTTCATTAGGCCATTAAATATTAATTAATGTGTATTCCCTACCAGATAGAGTTATTTTAAGAGATTGAATTCTACCGGTTATAATGTTTTCATAATGTATAGTTTCATAATCTAAACCTGGTATAATTAGAATGCATATTCCTTCCTTATTACTGAATTCACCGCTAAAATAATAAGCGTCTCCACCCCATTCACTTTCCCATTGTGCTTTGTAATTTATAGTAAAGTGTGCCTCTTGTATAAAACATATACCATACTCGTTTTCTTTTATCCATTGGAAAAGTTGCAGTCGCTTGATTTTTTACCCTTAACATTAAAACTTCCTATTTTGATGTCCGTAGTATTATATTAGGTTTACAGTTTTCATTTGATCAATCACATTACTACACATACATATAGTTCAAAGATCCAGCACAGACGAACACAAAGAGATAGATAAGAAGAGAATATGAGAGTTGCATCAGTAATAAATTGTGAAAAACAAGGGTCACCAAATCACCCAGTATGTACTGCATGTATACGTGGCCTCCCGCCAAGAAAGAAATTCTTTCCATATGTTTTCGTCTAACATAAAATGATTATATTCTTTTTTGCACGTGCACACATTATGGTAAGATTATATTTGTGCAGGTGTTTATACGGTGTTTTCTTTGTCGATTAGCATAGAACCTGATCAGTCTGCGCGAATGCGCCGACTGATCTGGTGATACACTCCTCGGAATCTCCTTTCTGCGACGGTGTGCCACATATACATTCATGTAGAAAACGTACAAGATTTATTGTGTCTGACTAGCAACACACATGTGCAACATTAAACCGTCAACAATATAAAGATTTGTAATAGTGTATGAATGACAGATAAAAACATAGTTTGACTATTTTCAGTTAGAGATCATATGTCTGTTCTGGGTAGAAAATAAAATGTTTAGATTTTGTGTTTGGGGCGTCCTAAATCCTCAGTAAAATGTGTTTTTTTTCTTCAAAATTGCCAATTCCATGATGTACAGTCTAGATATCTAAGATAAAACAAAAGTTTATAAATGATCTGCAATGAACAATCGACATATTTCAGATTTAACATGTTTACGCTAAGAAAATAAATGAAAATATTTAACTTCTACATTTGTGTCTGATTTGGAATCCATATACTTGCTATTTATGGGTAGAAGTTCTTTCAAACGTGGAGGTAAATCTCCTCTGTGTTGTTGTATATTAATGTAATACAGTACGGTATCCTTAGTTTACAAGAATTAAAAATTACAATTTGTATAGTAAATTACATAGTAAAAATTACAAATTACATCCAGAATATTTCCATCTCAGCGACATTTAGACTGAGAGAGGAACATTGGAATGGGCTGTCAAACGTGTAGTATGATAATTCCAATATACAACGTGCATTCATCCTCACACTCGGAAAATTAAAGAGTCACGAAATAATGTGAGGATATATTTCCAAGTATAATGTGACGCTCTATTAATACAATGTATAATTTATGTAATAATAGTAATACATAAATTAATACGATGTATATATTTATGTAATAATAATAATAATAATAATAATAATAATAATAATAATGTTATTTTACATGTCTAGTTTGTACTTTAACATGCTCCACGATATGACGTCGGTATACGTTTTAGTTTTTCCTGATGACGTCATATCCTGGCAGTTACTATGGTAGAGTAAACAATGGCCATTGTTGAATCAGCTGTTTTGTTTCACAGAAAAGGTATTCAATTGTTTTGATGTAATTTGGGTATGCTTAGGGAATTGGTTAGTTTTAATTTAAAGAGGGAGTTTCTTGCATTATATGCAATAGGTCTGTCGTCGTTTATAGTAGATTATTTAGAGTTTTATGGGGATTTTCTGAATTGATTTTGACAGGTCGGATTGTTTAAAGTTAACCAATTGATTCCAGAATTGCGGATTCTGTGCATTTTGTGCCTCTGATTTATATCACTGCGAATGTGCAGCATCTGGGTCTTTTTGGCATTGATTGTTTGACATTATTATTGATAAAATAGTTTAGTTTCCACTAATTCAGTGAAGCAATAACAGTCTGATATATTGTTAATCTTGTATAGTAGGACTACAGTTAAATGCATACTCTCTGAATTAGCATAGACTAGAATGAGATCATAGTACCTGTTAACATATTGTTGTTGCATATTTACGTCCATTAAACTGTATACTTGTACATCTTGCCCCTGTAATGTTTCATTCCCTTTGACTGTGAGTTGTAAACATTTAACCTGGTATGGCGGTGTGGTATTCCCTGTAGACGACCCGACACGCTATCTCAATCGCGGTCGTCACATTTGGTGGCAGCGGTGGGATCACCACGTACTATAATTATTTGATTCAGAGTTGTCTGTTATTTATTTATTCATTTGATTTTTTTTTTGTTACACAGGAAATACTCTGAAATAGCTAATTAAAATGCTGTGTATTTTGTTATAATTGATATCAAATGTGCCTTACCATATATTGAAGAATTGTAAGTGAGTTCTAGTGAGCTGTTGTTGTTTTTGTGATGAATTATATCAATAAAAACGTGTACGTTTTTATTGATATTTAAATTTGCTGTATTGCTAATTGACAAAGTAATTATAAAAAAGAACAACAACAACAACAGTAACAAGAATTAGTGGTATATGCTGTTATGATATTTATGTAATTTTCTCTTGAATTTGCTCGTGGTGTAAATATAGACTGTGATCAATACTATTACTAGAGACTAGTTATATGATGGCGGACAGGCGTATAACACGGTCCCAAACCCGGGGTGAACCACAATTACAGGAATATAGACGTTTAATAGATACACTGGAAGAGGATATTCATATGATGAGTGATGGAACAACGAAGGACGAACAAAACAGCGGAGAGTTACAGACACGGGCATCGCAATCTTCGACAGTTGGTGATCACGGCAAAGAGAAAGATAACGAAAATAATTGGAGTTCACTCGAAGACAAGATCGGTGCTTTAATTGTAAACTCCTTCGAGAAGGTTGTTAAGAAGCAGACACAAGAGCAGATTGAAAGTACTCGGAATAGTAGAAGTCACCGAGACAGTAATCAGAACGGACAATTTCATAGATGTGACAGCGATAAAATAAACTGTTATGCAATTACTGAGAGAATACAAAGAAGCCCAGCTGCGGATAGAAGACAAAGAAGCCCACATGTGGACACAAGACAAAGAAGCCCAGACATACAGAGAAGAGGGAGAAGTCCATTTAGATATGAAGTCCCACATTCAGAAAACGAATATGTGTACTACAATAGAAGAGAAATGCATGATTATCATAGGCATTTACAAATACCGACATTTTCTGGTGAGGAGAAATGGACCGTGTGGTACCAAAGATTCGAGGAGATATGTATAAGAAGGAAGTGGTCATCAAGTGACAAATTAGATGAATTGTTGCAATTATTAAGGGGAGAAGCGGCACAATTTGTGTATGAACAGTTGAACAGTAATAGCAGACAGAGTTATGAAATGTTATGCCATGAGTTACAAAATAGATTCAGGATAGTGAAAACGGGAAAGACATTTGGGATGAAATTCAGTAGAAGATGTCAGAAGCCTGGTGAAACTGTAGAGGAATTTGCAGCCGATCTAAAGCGATTATACGATAAGGCCCATCCCCAGAGAGACAAAAATTACACGACAGGAAGATTTACTGAGAAGATTTCTAGATGGTTTACTTAACAGTAAAGCGAGTTTCCACGTGGAATACATCAAGGATCCAGATAATATTGACGATGCAGTGTACGAAGTTGTGAATTTTGAAGAAACAAAACGAAGCTATGATAGACAATCTTCGGAACCTGATACATATGTTCGGAAAACCTACAGGTCCGTATATAAAGATGAATCGGATATTGAAAATAGTGACGTGGACCAAAAAGTTGCCAGGCTATCAACAGGACAAAGCAAGAAAAATATAGTGGAGAGAAAGCATAGTGAACTACAGATGAGAGAGAAGAAGACGGAAGATGTTTGCGATAAGCCAGAGATACAGAATTTGAAAGAATAAATATTGATATTAAAAAGAGGACAAAAAGAATGTTTGCAAACACTAAGCACGTTATTAAAGCAAATGAATACACCAAGATATCTGCAAAATATACCATATGGAAATAGACAACAGACAGAAGTTAAAGTGTGTTTTTACTGCAAATCTCCAGATCACTTTATAAGGGAATGCCCGCATAGATTGCAGATGAATCAACCAAGTACGTCGTCAAGGAATCTGGGGCAGAATTTAAACTAGATGTGACTGGTTTAGATGGCCATAAACCAGTCAATAATTTATCAAATGTTGGCCAAACGGAGACAAAGGAAGTAAGTCGAGATAAAACGGTTAGAAGAAGCTACGAAGTGTGTAGAGACATTTGTATTAAAGGAAGGGTACAAGGCAGGGAAGCTACATTTGTCATAGACACAGGTGCAGGAAGAACAGTGGTGTCAAAGGCATTGTTTGAAAGTATACCAAAAAATAAGCAGCCAGTGCCGTATGGAAATGTGGAATTGAATCATGCAGGAGGCGGAACACTGCACACTTATGGAAAGGCTCAGCTGTCATTTGAATTTGGGACAATAATTATTAAAAAAGAAGTAGCCATTGCAGAAATAGAGGATGACGTGTTACTTGGGATGGATACTTTAGATGGTATGGATATACTATTAAGTGAGCAGAAAATAAATACTGGAGGAACAATAATACCATTATTAAACAATACATCTGGAAAAGTGAGGAAAGTGAGAGCAGCTGACCATTATATTATACCAGGATTGTCAGAACAGGTTATCGATGTGTTTGTAGATAAACATGATAATGATGACTCTCTAAAAAATTGCGATGTCATAATTGAGCCCTCAAATAACTTTACTGAACGTCATTCGTTATTGATAGCAAGGAGCATAGCAGATCTACAACGAACAGTGACATCAAAAGTGAGAATATTAAATCCATCCAAAGTGTGTAAGTCAGTTAATCAGGATACTGTTATAGGCATAGCAACAGATATAACAGAAGACTCGATACATCGTATTCTAACAAAAGAGACTGAAGATGAAGGAAAGCATTGTGTTAGACGAATTAAGTTTGTTGATGGTACAAACATAGAGAAAGGACATAATAAGAAAGAAGTTCCGACAAGAAGAAGCTATGAAACAGATTGTATGAAGAATATACCAAAACACTTAAAAGCCTTTTTTGAACAATCGCGTAAAGGTAAAACATTTAATGAGACGATGCAAGTGGCTGAAATCCTACGAGAATACCAATCTTCATTTTATGTAGATGAAAATGATCTTGGAATGACAACACTAGTGAAAAACGAAATAGATGCCGGAAATGCACGGCCAATTAAGCAGCCATCCCGTCGTGTTCCTAGGGCATTTATAGGTGAAGAGAAAGCGGCTATAGACAAAATGAAGGCACAATGAGTAATTAGAGAAAGTAATTCTCCTTGGAGTTCACCACTGTGTTTAGTGAGAAAGAAGGATGGAACTGTGAGACCATGTGTTGACTACAGAAAATTGAACCAAGTTACAAAAGCAGACGCTTTCCCTATTCCGAAGATTGACGAATGCATAGACGCTATTTCTGGATCAAAAATGTTCAGCACTCTAGATTTAACATCGGGTTATTTTCAAGTTCCCGTTAAAGAAAGTGACATATGCAAGACTGCATTTAGTGCTGGAAAGTATGGATTACACGAGTTTACATCGCTACCATTCGGTCTTACGAATAGTCCTGCAACCTTTCAGAGAGTAATGGAACTCGCATTGAAGGGGCTACAGTGGAATATTTGTCTAATTTATATTGACGATATTATAGTATTTTCATCAAATTTTGATGAACATATGGGAAGGTTGCGTGATGTTTTAGAAAGGATAAAACATGCAAATTTGAAATTGAAGCCAGGAAAGTGTAACCTGTTTAAAAATGAAGTTGTATTCCTGGGAAATAAGGTTTCTGGAGCAGGAGTTAGTCCAGATACAAAGAATACATTAAAAATCATCCAGTGGGAGCAACCGAAGAATGTTACTGAAGTTACGCAATTTTTAGGGATGTGTTCCTATTATAGGAGATTTGTGAAAGGATTTTCTGAGATCGCACAGCCGTTGTTTGATCTCACAAAGAATGACAGTGCATTGATATGGACAACCGAGTGTGAGCAATCATTTGAAAAGTTGAAAGAAAAGCTTACAGGTCCAGACATTATGGCTCTTCCAACTGATGAGGATGAATACATATTGGACACTGATGCTTGTGACATTGGAATAGGTGCAGTATTATCACAGATACAAAATGGAAGTGAACGTGTTATATCATATGCCAGTAGATCATTAAGCAAGTCAGAAAAAAACTTTTGTGTTACCGACAGAGAATTGTTGGCTGTCCGTTACTTCACAGAGTATTTTGAACATTACTTATTAGGAAGACATTTTAGAATACGGTCGGATCATAGAGCGCTGAAATGGCTTTTCAGTTTAAAGAATCCAAAGGGTCGTGTGGCCAGATGGATCGAATATTAGCTGCATATGATTTTGAATTGGAGTATCGTGAAGGACAAACACATGGAAATGCTGATGGACTTTCTCGTTGTTTAAACCCAAAGGATTGCACTTGTGCGGAAACTGATTCAATGGAACCATTGAAATGTGGACCATGCATCAAGTGTAATAAAAGAGCAGAAGAAATGGAATTAACCGAGAGAGTAAAAGTGAACAGGGTCACTACAAGAAGTGAGGTCAAAGTGAGCTCGATTATGTGGTTGAATGCAGATGATGCAACGAATATGCAAATACAACGAGGACAGTGATATTAATCAGTTGAAAGATTGGGTGATCAGTGGTAATAAACCTAGTGCCGAAGAGGCATGTTCTTCCAGCCCAGTCTACATTACTGGAGTGATTTAGTTTTTGTGGATGGGCTGTTGTGTAGGAATTTTACCAAAAAGAATGGACTTGGAAAATCGTTTCAAATATTAACACCCATTAAATTGCGCAAGAGTGTCATTCATCAGTGTCACACTTCACACTTCACTATTGTCCGGACATTTAGGACAAAAGAAAACTAAGGAAAAGGTGTTACAGAATTTCTATTGGTATAGACTAAAAGATGATATAAACAATTACTTGACATGTTGTCAAATTTGCGGTGCTAACAAAACACCATCAAGGACGAAAAAAGCTCCACTAGGAAACATGCTTGTTGGTGCTCCGTGGGACAGACTGTGTATAGACTTTATGGGACCATTCCCGCAAACAGGAAGAGGAAACAGATTCATTATGGTGGTGACAGACTCGTTCAGTAAATGGTCGGAAGCATTTGCAACTCCAGATCAATCAGCTAGAACTACGTCTCAAGCACTACTTAATGAAATAATTGGACGTTATGGTGCACCGCTAGATATTCATACGGATCGCGGAACTAACTTTGAAAGCAATGTGTTTAATGAATTATGCAGAATGCTTGAGATTAGATGGACAAGAACAACCGCGAGGAACCCGAAATGCAATGGGCAGGCTGAAAGATTTAATAAAACGTTGATTCGTATGATACGGGCATATTTGACAGAAGAAGATAAAGATTGGGACTTATATCTTGGCTGCCTCACATCTGCATATAGATCAACAATACAAGAGAGTACTGGACTTACTCCGAACCTTCTGATGTTTGGACGGGAAACTAGAATACCGGCCGAGATTATCTACGGTAGTGGAACTACACACATGAATCACAAAGTATCGTCCTACTCGGAATACGTAGAATATATTCAAAGAAAATTACAGAAAAGCCATGAGATTGCAGAGGTCAGCACAAAGAAGAAAGAATAACTACGATGCAAAGACATGTTTAACAATATACAATAAAGGGGATCTTGTGTGGTATTTAACAGAGAGAAGAAAGATAAATGAGTGTCCCAAATTAAAACCACCATATGAAGGACCAATGATTGTTGTGGAGAAAATCAATCAACTGGACTACATAATTCAGACAAGTGGAGAAGGGCCGACTAAGCGAGTACATCATACATGATAAACTGAAGGTGTTCAAAGGAGAATATATTCCTCGGTGGGTTCTGAAACAAAGGAAGTTACTTCAGGGTCAGCAGTGAACATAGCATACAATAATAATTGATTTGCGAGGACGCAAATGTTTTAAGGGAGGGGTAATGTGACGCTATATTAATACAATGTATAATTTATGTAATAACAGTAATACATAAATTAATACGATGTATATATTTATGTAATAATAATAATAATAACAATAATAATAATAATAATAATAATAATAATAATGTTATTTTACATGTCTAGTTTGTACTTTAACATGCTCCACGATATGACGTCGGTATACGTTTTAGTTTTTCCTGATGGCGTCATATCCTGGCAGTTACTATAGGTCTCACGTGACAGTGGGCAGCTAGCTTTAAAAAGGGGGTGGACGATTTTCTATATACTTCACTACCGACCCTGTAAGTTACACCAGTGTGTCTAGACAAATAGGTTTATGAATATTTCTTGACTTTGTGAGGCTTGACTAGGTGTAGTTTTAGAGTATTTCATAATTCTACGAAACTGAATGTTATCTCCGGTTGATTTTGACATCTTGGAAAATGGCGCATGCTATGCTGTCTCGCCGGTACAGTTTCGCGTCAGAATTTAACGTATTTTTCGGGCATTTGTAGCGAAAATTTGAGCTGGTTATGACCCCGCTTTGAAATCATTTTCAGAAAATGGTGTGGTGTTACAAGTGATAGAACAAGACATAACAAAGTATCTGTGCCTCATATTTTCATGAAAACAATTCCGATAAATTCAGTCGTGTTGAAATTTCTGGTCAAAAATAGTTGGGTGGGGTAACTTTGTAAAAAATTAATTGAACACATCTGATGCAGTTACTGAATTTTTATTGTGGCGTGCGATTTGTACTTCATTTGTGAGTATTTTTCAATACTTGTCGCAAGAGCCTTCTTAACTGATTGTGAGAGGCGGTGATTTTTATAAGTCACCCGCCGCCCTCAGAAAAGAAGTCAATTTTGGCTATTTTCAACCGTCCCGTGATGCCTTAAGGGAAAAGTCTGATATTTCAAGGTGTCATATTTCACCTCTAACCAGTATTGTTTGACAGAAGAACATGTCCCAAGATAACATCCAGCAGTTTTAGTTTACTGCTCTCAAATATGCAGGGTTCAGCAGGGCTGGAAGTAAGCATGGTATTTTGCTGTCGATACACCGAAATGAAACTTCGCGTTTCGCCATTTTGGGGGTGGGCGATATCCGCGCCCCATTTCGACATCAGCTTTCATTTTGTACATTTTTCTTTGTTTGCGTTTCACGTAAAATTGATGAAATTAGCAATATAGAGCGAGACGAGCCGTTTCGGGGAAAAAATATTTCCCCTTAAGGTCTCACGGGACAGTGGGCAGCTAGCTTTAAAAAGGGGGTGGACGATTTTCTATATACTTCACTACCGACCCTGTAAGTTACACCAGTGAGTCTAGAAAAATAGGTTTATGAATATTTCTTGACTTTGTGAGGCTTGACTAGGTGTAGTTTTAGAGTATTTCATAATTCTACGAAACTGAATGTTATCTCCGGTTGATTTTGACATCTTGGAAAATGGCGCATGCTATGCTGTCTCGCCGGTACAGTTTCGCATCAGAATTTAACGTATTTTTCGGGCATTTGTAGCGAAAATTTGAGCTGGTTATGACCCCGCTTTGAAATCATTTTCAGAAAATGGTGTGGTGTTACAAGTGATAGAACAAGACATAACAAAGTATCTGTGCCTCATATTTTCATGAAAACAATTCCGATAAATTCAGTCATGTTGAAATTTCTGGTCAAAAATAGTTGGGTGGGGTAACTTTGTAAAAAATTAATTGAACACATCTGATGCAGTTACTGAATTTTTATTGTGGCGCGCGATTTGTAATTCATTTGTGAGTATTTTTCAATACTTGTTGCAAGAGCCTTCTTAACTGATTGTGAGAGGCGGTGATTTTTATAAGTCACCCGCCGCCCTCAGAAAAGCAGTCAATTTTGACTATTTTCAACCGTCCCGTGATGCCTTAAGGGAAAAGTCTGATATTTCAAGGTGTCATATTTCACCTCTAACCAGTATTGTTTGACAGAAGAACATGTCCCAAGATAACATCCAGCAGTTTTAGTTTACTGCTCTCAAATATGCAGGGTTCAGCAGGGCTGGAGGTAAGCATGGTATTTTGCTGTCGATACACCGAAATGAAACTTCGCGTTTCGCCATTTTGGGGGTGGGCGATATCCGCGCCCCATTTCGACATCAGCTTTCAATTTGTACATTTTTCTTTGTTTGCGTTTCACGTAAAATTGATGAAATTAGCAATATAGAGCGAGACGAGCCGTTTCGGGGAAAAAATATTTCCCCTTAAGGTCTCACGGGACAGTGGGCAGCTAGCTTTAAAAAGGGGGTGGACGATTTTCTATATACTTCACTACCGACCCTGTAAGTTACACCAGTGTGTCTAGAAAAATAGGTTTATGAATATTTCTTGACTTTGTGAGGCTTGACTAGGTGTAGTTTTAGAGTATTTCATAATTCTACGAAACTGAATGTTATCTCCGGTTGATTTTGACATCTTGGAAAATGGCGCATGCTATGCTGTCTCGCCGGTACAGTTTCGCGTCAGAATTTAACGTATTTTTCGGGCATTTGTAGCGAAAATTTGAGCTGGTTATGACCCCGCTTTGAAATCATTTTCAGAAAATGGTGTGGTGTTACAAGTGATAGAACAAGACATAACAAAGTATCTGTGCCTCATATTTTCATGAAAACCTTTCCGATAAATTCAGTCGTGTTGAAATTTCTGGTCAAAAATAGTTGGGTGGGGTAACTTTGTAAAAAATTAATTGAACACATCTGATGCAGTTACTGAATTTTTATTGTGGCGCGCGATTTGTACTTCATTTGTGAGTATTTTTCAATACTTGTCGCAAGAGCCTTCTTAACTGATTGTGAGAGGCGGTGATTTTTATAATTCACCCGCCGCCCTCAGAAAAGCAGTCAATTTTGGCTATTTTCAACCGTCCCGTGATGCCTATGGTAGAGTAAACAATGGCCATTGTTGAATCAGCTGTTTTGTTTCACAGAAAAGGTATTCAATTGTTTTGATGTAATTTGGGTATGCTTAGGGAATTGGTTAGTTTTAATTTAAAGAGGGAGTTTCTTGCATTATATGCAATAGGTCTGTTGTCATTTATAGTAGATTATTTAGAGTTTTATGGGGATTTTCTGAATTGATTTTGACAGGTCGGATTGTTTAAAGTTAACCAATTGATTCCAGAATTGCGGATTTTGTGCATTTTGTGCCTCTGATTTATATCACTGCGAATGTGCAGCATCTGGGTCTTTTTGGCATTGATTGTTTGACATTATTATTGATAAAATAGTTTAGTTTCCACTAATTCAGTGAAGCAATAACAGTCTGATATATTGTTAATCTTGTATAGTAGGACTTCAGTTAAATGCATACTCTCTGAATTAGCATAGACTAGAATGAGATCATAGTACCTGTTATCATATTGTTGTTGCATATTTACGTCCATTAAACTGTATACTTGTACATCTTGCCCCCTGTAATGTTTCATTCCCTTTGACTGTGAGTTGTAAACATTTAACCTGGTATGGCGGTGTGGTATTCCCTGTAGACGACCCGACACGCTACCTCAATCGCGGTCGTCACATTATATAGGCCGCCGGCTGAGAAAATGGACCCTACGCATTTGCGCTAATTGGCACCGACAGGGATATACATTT
The DNA here is from genome assembly GCA_029237695.1 of Conchocele bisecta. Lineage (NCBI taxonomy): Eukaryota > Metazoa > Mollusca > Bivalvia > Lucinida > Thyasiridae > Conchocele > Conchocele bisecta. The sequence goes on from CM055266.1 coordinate 23,654,205, forward strand.
TACACACTCACACAGTACAATCTGGTTGTAATCGTTTTGTTGGTGTCAATACTGTTAGTCTATTGATGAAATTACGAACAGCGTATATCCTGATGAGACTGCGCGATTGCGCAGGCTGATCTGGGGCTACGCTGGTCCCATATGTCGGAAAGTCCCTTTCCTCAGCGGGGGTCCATATGCAACCAATGATATCATTGATTGACATTTCTAATACAAACGTAAATATCCGATGTGTGTGTCTGTTGTGTTCGCCACCAGAAGCCGGCTCCCTCGTAGAGACGATGATTTATTGATGTATTTAGTGGGGATACTGACGTATGCTTATTGTACTTACGAACTTTCTTGATACACGTTTGTTTACGGGAGACAACTCATGGTGGTCGCCACAGACAGACAGTCCATAACAATTTTCTATTTAAAAATAAATATACTAGTAAGCTAGTTTCAAGATAATTTGCGTATAAATATATATATATATTATATATATATACACATACATACACATGCATACACACATGCATACACGTACACCCACATACACGCATATATATACTCGGTAGCATCAAGGTTATACGATGCAGTCCAGACTGTTCGATTGGGAGAAACATTATGTTGTGTATGGACACTAATGTTTACTGCGACTGTGACCAGTACAGAAAAAAACGGGATAATGGATAAACCTGACCTGTGGTGTTTGTGACCAGTCTGTCACCTGATGTATTCACAAAATATGGTTCTATCAACCGACCGCCAAAACCCAAATCTACGACTATACTGCGATCAGACATATAAGGCAATATTTAAATATATCAATATATATACGTTGTGTGTGGTTTTCGTGTACAGTGTGATAGTACATGCGATGACGCGCCGCTACTAGCAATCGCGCATGAGGGCTCATTTTCGCATGTCCGGTCCCACTGTAATTACCGTTCACTGGATAATAATGAATATGTCCATGCGTGTCGTGACCGCCTTTGTATTATGTAGTGACAAATATTTGAGGATATGCGACTTACTGTTTATGAAATAGCATTGGCCATTTTCATCATATAACTCTACTGTCATCGATGACAACATCTGTACACTAGTATACATGTATACTATTTTGGTTTTAATATATACGTGTTAGTCAGATCTTGAAAATCATGGAAACAAAACATGTCATTAGCTTCAATGGTACTGACACTTTAAGTTACAGTCTCTTGTGTTGTGTATGCACAATTCAAAAGCATAGCACAAAAAAAAGCTACTTTCATGTTTAGTTTGCAGTCATAAATCTGTGATGTATTATGGTTTATCGCGGCAGCCAGTCTTCATAATCAGCAGGTTTTATCTGCTCTATTCTACCATTCGCCCGAAGTTTAATGGATATATGCCCATCCCTACTCCAAGCAGATTCTGTCTCTCTACTATCGCATGCTTCCTTCAACACTTTTGCCTTTAATTGAGTCAAGTCCTCATGAATGTATATTCCGGTGCCCCTTAATTTTGTTTTTTTGTCCTTTAACGATTTGATTTTTTCATTTCGCGTCACAAATTTTATTATGATTGGTCGAGGCACTTGACGCCTTTGTACTCCAATCCGGTGCTCGATATCTATGTCTCGTCCTTCCAATGTCATTCCCATTGTTTCTTTTACAATTTTAATCGCGACTTCGGTCGTTTGGTCGGCGGTCTCTTTTTCCTAATCCTTTTCCAGCGGTAATCCCGGTCCATTAAGCCTTACACTGTTTCGTCTGGTGCATTGTTCAAGTTCATCGGCCCTTTCTAAATTGGCGCGTCTGGTCCCTTCAATTTCTTTCTGCAATTTGGTTATTGTCACGTTTTTGTCGCTTACACTTTCCTTCAGTGATTTTATGTTGTTCGTCAGGGTTCTATTTTGCTGGTATGTAGCTCACCTTCTACAATATCGATTCAGTGTGAAACCGATCGGTAAACTTCGTCTTTAATTTTGGTGGCAATATTTTCCATCTTATTGTCAATTAGCTTTTCTATGACTGACTCTAGTTCATCTTTTGATATCATATTGTCAATTTTGTTGTTGAGTTTCTTCATTTGATCGTGTATTGCCTGTATTGGTTTTTGGCTTTTTGTGAACTTTTTCTCAATATTTTGAATGTCTGGCATTGTTTCGGTTTCAGATTGTTCGACTTTCTGGGTGCGTTTTTTCTTCTTGTCCTTGAGTCTGGAACTTTGATATTTCTGTTTTATACTTTGTTCTTCTGCCTCTTTCGCCTCTAAATTAAAACTGTGTTCGCCAATATCACTGCTACTCGACACGTCATGACGCTTACGTTTTTTGTCCAGTTCCTCACTAGATTTTCAGCCGTCGGTTTCATTTGTCTCTCTATTCGCTGATCCGTCCATGTTGTCTTTAGTATATAATTAGAATCTTCTGTCTGTAGTGTTCATATTTTCTCTTGATTCGGTGACCCTCGTTTACCTTCTGTACATTTTTTACATTGTGGTCCTTAACTTTTTTTTAATGAGTATACTTTGTGAAAATTTCAGCGTCACCCCTCCTGGCTATTATGCATCAGAAAAGTGGGTGGGGTATGGTATGAATAAAGTCAATTTACGGTCGAAATACAGGCTATGTCTATTTATAGTGGGAACATATATTTTGAACCACCCTGTATTTCATGATGTAAATTCAGCTATGGCTAGCCAAAAGCGTCATATGTCTGAACGTTCATATTTCCTGACAAACACCGTGCACGCATTCTTCTATTTGTCATTTGTTTTCAATTAGTTATGTCCCACATGTGTTATATATAGAGATGAGGGCGTATTGCACTGCTATTGAGGTTTCGTCCGTACGTCCGTCCTTCCATGCGTCGGTAGGTACTTACATGTACGTACATCCGTCGGTGATCCTTGACGTCGACGAAATTGTAAAGTTTCTCCGTCATGCCGTAAGTATTGCTGGATGGATTACGTATGCAAATTGACATGTGATGCATGAGGAAATATGTAACACACTCACGTGCCCATTAACATGAAAATGGCCTTTCTGACCTTTACAAGGTCGCTGAAATACTTAGCCATGTTTATATCAACATGGTTGTAAGAATGTCACCTTCATGTCCTAACCACTATTACTAGATGGATTACTTTCTATTTTCAGATCACACATAGGGACATATATGTTCAGAAAACCGATAGAAATATATTTAAATAATTTTCAAACATATTTTTTCTTTTACCTTTTGGGGCCTTATTTTCGGAATGTTAGACTGGAAAGACAGTCCACTTTTTTATCAGGATACTTCGAAAATAGAAGTATGCAATGTTTCATACAGTCATCATAAATTGTGGACTTCAGTGTAAGATCGAATTATTTTTCATCGAGTGAACACCAACCGTAGTATTTTAACGAGTGGCGAAGCCACGAGTGAAAATATAACACTTGGTGTTCACTTGAAGCCACGAGTGAAAATATAACGTTTGGTGTTCACTCGATGAAAAATAATTCGATCTTACACTGAAAACAACAACTGTTCTGTTTATTTTATGACCATACAACAGTATTTACGCTCTTTGTTGATTTAGTATTTTCATTAGCACCCGCATCGTACCTCTAGGACTTCGCTAGGAAACATGTGGGGGAGGGGGTGGGGGGCTCATTTCTCAACATGACCAATTTACTAAAATCACTTGTTGCATAAAAATAATTCAACATTTTGTAATTTATTATGCTGATATTCGTTTTATAATATTAAAATATAATAGATAAAATACATTTTACACAAATAATTAAACAATACGATTAACAATAATACACATGTTATTGATAGAGTGGACAGTAACAGGATTTACCAACAGGAATCTACTCATTATCAGTATCACTACACTGTATACTGCACCAGATTCGACCGTTTGTAAGGCAATTCGAGCTGACCAGAATTCCCACTGTCACGAGGGCTGCATAAACAGGCTGTCATTGTCTGATTTTGCGACGATTGTTCGTACATACAATGGTTAACAGTTGCCGTAAGATTGCAGACAAAGAACAGAACGTTTATTAATAATGGACTTGAAAGCATCATCAGAACATGTAAACATTTTAAATACGAGCCCGACTCTGAAATTATCTAAGTAGTTCGGTTTGTAATTATAGTTTTCATTAGTTGAAAAGCCATATTCCCACAGTTCAAACCAGTATTTATCACGGTTTCAAAGAGTGTAAAATCAAGTGATATTTCACTAATAAATCTCGGTAATTCACCGTTAGTCATAAAATAAAATGTACTTTATTAGTATAAACATATTTTATTCATATTGTTGCTATATGCTATGTACATGATGTAAATCACGAGCAAAGCTTAAGGTAATATGAATGGGATTCAGAAGAAAGCTAGTTGCTTATGCGAATCTGTCTCCAGATGGGTAATAATTCTATGTAACGGAGAGTCAACATGGATAGATTGAGTCTATGGATAACTGGTTCACTCATTCGAATAATAATTACATCATGTGCATGTGCGCACTCAATCCGACTGCCGGCTAGTGGGGCATCATATGCTACGCCATAACTGTGCTTAATCAAGTGGTGATTCCAGTTACTTAGGGGTGAAAGGGTTACTTGCCAGGCGTCTAGATAGGTAGTCCCAGAAGTGTGCATGTAGCTATCTAGATGGTAGTTGATGGTATGTGGGTATGTGATACAGGACTGTCCACCCGGCCATAGTGAGCGCTTCTAACAGGTTCGCGTTGTGTCAACACATTGGTAGAAAGTAAGTAGCGGAGACAAAAAGTATGTCATACTAGCGTGCAAAACGTTTTGTAATGATAATATATGTTTGTACCTCCTTAAATATTACCGTGTTTCTTTCTATGTTCGCTTCCGGTATAACATATAAGAGTATGTTGGTTGTTGGCCTACATATGTTTGTAAGTTCGTTGTATAGTAACTGCCGGCGTAGATTGTACATATTGCATTGCTGAAAGAAGTGATCAGTGTGCTAGATTTGTCCACAGACACAGTTGGAGTTATCTGTTATATTTTTTGAATACAGGTACGAGTTTAAAGAGCTACACCTAGTCCTCAGACGTGTGTGAAGTATGTCCGCCTGACGATTTCGTGCAAAGTAGTACTTTTGAATTGAGACATTGTCTCTATTAAGGGAATATTTGAATGTTGAAAGGGAACCCGCTGTGCGAAGATCAGGAGATAACGCGTTCCATGCCCTGATGCTTGATGGCAGGAATTAATTATAATATTGTGTAGTGCGAGGGTTTATTGTTTGTGTATTTTCGTTGTTACGTAAATTGTACGTGGTTGCATTACCAACAGCCGTTGGCAGTAGAGATGATAGGTAACGCCAGTTATTTTTTCAATGATACTATTTTTTATTTATTTTACTCTGTTTTTTTTCGGCTCACACATAGAACATATATGTTCAGAAAAGCAAATCTACCTGGAAATTCTCTTTTACAAACTGTTTCTGCTCACATTTCATCCTCATCTGAGACGCAGGGCCTTTAAATAATAGTATTTTTTAAAGAAAATCCCATTAAATTCCCTATTTCAGCTAATTGTGTAAATATGCCTTTGACCATACATAAAACATTATTTATGGACGGAAAGCATAGTATATATCTTTGCTACTATTTTGATTTAGTAGTGTTTCAAAGTAATATGTGTTACTTTTTTTTTCAAGTTATTTCATATTGAGGCATCATTTATTTTGGCACAATGATTGCCAGATTAAGATAACCTCATATTTTATTTTTGGACTCAATATTCAATATGTATATTATTTTTACAATCACTATTTTATATTAAAGGTGCATGCCCACTCAGTAGGCACAAATTGTTCTTTATATCATTGTTCAATAACTTATGAACCGTTTCACCGATTTTTATAATATGTTTCTACTATGTGTGTCTAGGGATGGTGTTTTGTTTTACATACGATCCACGTCCGACCGCCTACGGTCAATGTCATTGAGGACTTGTGTTCACCTTGTTTGTAAGGCAAATGCGTTAACAAAAAGAGTATTATTATTATTAAGGCTGCCAGCGAGGGGATTAGCTTAGTGATAACGATGCCCTTGTTTTAGTTGCTTTTTTTTGCCAGCACCTACTCCGAATTAAATACTCCCAGTTGATGCCCCTTTTGAGGTAAACATAGTACACATTGTCCGCGAAACTACTACGCAAAGATTTTCTACATTTTACTATTATTTAAATAATTTGTGAAAACAATATTGTTTTCCTTTTGGGGCCTCATTTTCCGAATGTTTGACTGGAAATCGAGACAGCCCAATTGTTTAATCAGCATACTTGGAAAATAGAAGTATACAATGTGTCGTATATTCATCATAAAACACGCACATCTTCCGCTTTTTGTCGACTTCATATACCTGGCTGAGAACTCCAAAGTAGCATTTATTATATTCCCTCCCTTGACACCAAATATGTGTCGTTTTCAGGGAGCCACATCACCGTGATTAATATGCATTTATATATCATTGTATACTTTACTACTGCGACGAGATGATGTGAATGTATATCTGACCAACTATGACTAAGAATTAGCAATTACAGGCACGTACGTGACACAAAAAAAATAAAAATGATGTCAGTGACGCCAATGACGGAAACGCTGGATTATTTCATAATTTGAACATACAGTTATATCCACCTACCACAAAAAATACAATACATGCGTTTATTGTTCGGTTGAATCAGCTTTACTTTTTCTGCTACGTTGAATGCAAACTGACGTTTTATTTAGGTGTGTACGTTAAAATTCACGGCCTTTTGCAAGAGCCTTTTTTGTTTTAAAAAAGTGTTTTGAGTTGACAAATGGATGTACTGGATAATAGCAACAATCTGTTTATTATTCCAGGGCCGGTCGGCGTCTTTGTTTGCACGATAGGCGTTCGTGGGTCCCGTACATGGCAGCTCCGAGTGAGGTTCTATTTATCATATGCGTTATGTTCATATTACTTTATGTTCGTCTGCACATTGGGAGCTCTCGAGAATCGACAGAGCCTAAAAACACGCGTGCGAATAAACAAGATATGTAAACAGTTTAATGACACGCACAAACAAAGGTATACCAATCTCTCACTAGTTCACAAAGGCGATTCCCATGCTGAGTAAAGAGACTAGTGTGCGCATATATTTGTACAAGGATTCGACCTGAGCGAAAGGAGGGTGTGGACCAGCTAATATGTTGATTTTAGTTAAGACCGACATTTGCCCTCGGTGCCACGATACACTTGCACACAATATTTGAGTGTACAACTTACAATTGATCAACAAAAATGTACTCGTAGACGTGAAACGACGCTGTGTTGAGTGAGTTTGTTATGAAGTCAGTGAACGAATCTAACTTGAGTTTTATTAAGCATGATCATTACTTAAAGTTGTACATTATCTCGTGGATGTCCACCTTTATTTGCACAACATTCACCTACAGTTTGGGAGCTCTCGAGAATCGTCCCCGAGAGACTACTATACAGAGCCTCCAAATTCCTTGCGAATGGACGAGATATATTACAATACAAACATAGACGCATGATTCTCTCACTAATGCACAAAGTGCTGTTCACGTGCTGGATAGAGACGTTATTGTGCACAAGTATTTGCACAATTGTTCTCTCTGAACGATAATAGAACATAACTGGATCATTGTACAAATTATAGGTCATACGGACAGTTATCTGTCACCATACGCTTGCACAATACTGCGCTTAGTTAAGTGCGTACATGCAACTTCCAATACATTATACGTAGAAGATCGTGCATGAGAGAGTATATTTGTTGTATCAGCAAATGATCATACATTGCAGCTGTATTGAATATTATCGTTCCTTATATTCGCCTGCAGTTTGGGAGCTCTCGGGAATCGTCTACGAGACACTACTCTGCAGAGCCTCCAACTTGCTTGCGAAGAAACACGATATTGAACCAATGAAATGGCACGCTCATACAAACAGGGTTATGAAAAATCTTTCACAAGTACTCAGTCAGTTCCCATGCTAAGTAAATGCACAAATTGCGAACGTGTATTTGTTCAATTATGCTACCTGAACGATAGAAGAACAGGTCAAGATAATTGTGCAAGTACATGTACTAGCGTGATGAAAACAGTTCATCAAACTTCACGTGGTGCAAAAACTGTTCAGGATTTACAAGCCGGGAGGGAGACCCATGCTAATTGTTCCTGTCACTAAATAATGTGTAGTATACGCTATTGACCGATCAAAAATCTATAATTAAATAATAGAGTTGTAAATGGTCATAAAATGATTTTCAGACTAGTCCATTTATGAAAAGGGTGTGTTTTTGTTCTCAAAAATATGAAAATTACTTGCAAAAGTACAGATCATTATGAGACGGCTCGTCACGAACCGGCCGGCTCATCTGGACTTACACTGTTTGCCAATACCACTATACAGATATGTAGTGTTGAAAGGGTTAACTAAGGAACCGCATAGCCAGCGCTACCGCGTCAGTACTAGCCTACATTCAGGCTCGTATGGAATTACGCTCGTTCTAATTCTCGTAAACTGAGCTTTGCAAGCACGCAGCCGGAAATCCACATGCAACATTTGGCAGTTCGCATCTTTCCGCCGATTAACGAATTACAGTCGCGAGAGATACAACTGTTATGGAATTTGTAGATGTGTCCATAGTTTCCTTATTTATGTATTGTATATGTCGTGACCATTCATTTGAAAGAGACGATTCGAATGAGTGTGCAAAAATAACCACACTTATTATTATTATTATTCGAGCGCCGCTAGCGAAGAATTATACAACCAAAATCCAAATTTGAGGCTTCCAGCTCGATTATTCGCGATACGTAACTCCATTGTTCGATGCTCGAATACAATCTTCCAGTTTTCCAAAAATATATATTTTTAAGCTCATTGTTGTTGGTTGTTGTTGTTGTTGTTGCTTCTGTGAAATTCCCGCACTTATTTTTCGCAAAACGCTTTCCACTCTATATTATTAAAAGTATTAGTCTATGTGTCATCCACAAACACATACTGCGAAAAATTTCAGGACGTTCAGTCATTTGGTATTAATAATTTCCCAACAAAAATCAGGCTGTAATGGCGTAACAGATTACAAAAATAACAACACCAACAACAACAATTTATCAGACGCTCACCTGGTGTTATCTTTCTCCTTTAACGTTTTCTGCACACGGACGTTGGTCCACTGTACACGTAGTGTCTATAACCCGTCGGACGCAAGTTCGCTATCCGCACGATGGTAACCGAGCGGAGTGGTATATTTGCTGCACTGCTTGATATTTACAGTGAATGTGAATACGAATGAAAACATACGCATCATTGAGTGTCGAAGTGACTTGATGACTCAACTAATCCAAACTGCATTCGATAGAGTCGGCCCTCATATACTCAGCGACAAAAGAAACAGTACAGTTTTTAAGCGAGCAAACCTATATTTCTAAACGTTTTGTAACATCTGTTTCTATCAAATCTACTTTTAAAGGAAAATGTTGAGCCGATACATTAATATTATAACGATTGATAGGGAATAATCACATGTGAGTTTGCGAAATATACGTAACCACTTTTATAATCGGTCAGGTAACACATTTTTGTTTTTCAGTATAAATAAATAATGCATTTGAAATATATGGTAGTCACATGTATTCTCGACCATTTTACAATACACAGCCGAAAACGCATGTGTATGGCATGTGGGGTTACCTTAGAATTAACAGTTAAAGTAGGTCACCCGTGATTCGAAAAGTTACGGAATTCATGTAACGATGTTTAAAATATATTAGTAACGCTTATGACACCCACGTTACGTACCCTATTATTGGACAGGCTTCTGTACGACGTTTATTTTTCAAGTTACCCCTACCCAGAGTAGAACTTTATGAAATACATCTATCTTTATGTGAAATTCATCGTAGAAACCGAATCCGCGTGTTAAAATTGCGTAAACCGCGGCCGAATGCCGTAATTTTGGACATTTCCATGGTGACCGTAAATTCTCAGTGGAAAAAGTACAGACAAAATGTTAACAGTTGTTGCAGTGATTACTGTCAATAGACTTGTGGTAATACGATTTTATTAATAGGATACTCGTATATTTCACTCGGGATTCTATTTATTTGTAAATTTCAGAAATTAAACGAAATATTGTGGTAACCATAGCAACCGATATTCTAACAAATCAGCAACAATTCCTTGGGCAGCATTTTGTATACGTTTATTTTGCGATTTACCCCACACCCAGAGTAGAACTCTATGAAATGCATCTATCTTTATGTAAAATTCATCGTAGAAACCGAATCCGCGTGTTAAAATTGCGTAAACCGCGGCCGAATACCGTAATTTTGGAAGTTTCCATGGTAACCGTGATTTATCTGTGGAAAAAAATACTGACAAAATGTGAACAGTTGTTGTGTTGATTACTGTTAATAAACTTGTGAAATATGACTTTATTAATAGGGCGCACATGTATTTGACTCGGGCTTATATTTATCTGTTAATGTCACAAATTACACACAATCTGGCGTAACCATAGCAACCGATGTTCTAACCAATCAGCAACAATTCGCTAAATATAGCGCTTTCATGTCTTTTTTTTTATAACATATTCTTATTTATATAAAATACGTATCTACATAAAATAATGATATTTAATATAAGAATGTGTATACGCTGTTAGCGGTCAGAATCTTATACTGTTTACAATGAGCACTTGGTAGTGAGTTACTCCCCCTTTGAATTGAATTGAATTTGTATAATAACACAAGACACATCATCACATATGGATTTATAAATCTGCAACTTGCGCCTACCGTATGTAATGCGGTAACATTATGTTGTAAGGCATAGGTAGCAAGACGTGCAACTTTTGTATGCTGATCCGGTAAAGAACATCACAATTAAAAAAAGAAAATGGCCGCCAAATGGGTATTTTATCAATATCCGAGCTAACCATCTGACTGTGTGTATGTACCTTGTTTTATTATAGTATTTGTCTGTTTATAGATTCATAGTATTTACCATGTGATGTGTTTCCCTGTTGTCCATCGTTCCTGTTATATGTTAGAGAGAGATTCAAAATGGCTCCCATACTTTGAAAATATGACATGTGCATGCATAATGTCATGTCCTGCTATTTATCCTATTTACGCTTGCATACATACATACATACATCTTATCACTATTACATTATTTAACAGCTATCGACACTTAATTTGCGCAATTATGCAATTAATTTGTTCATTTACAAATGTTTACAATGAAATACTATTTTTTATAAGTTTAAGATATGATCAATCTCGTAATTTTCTATATACATGTATAAGTTCATTGTGTGTATCGGATTTCGCTCCACAAGAAACAGAATACATTATACATTTACAAACAAATACTGTCAGCGTGGAATAGACTGGCACATGTTATACATGGACGTTTATTTCAAATTATTTAAACTGTGTATGCAATATATAACTGTGTACACGACGTTTTGCCTGCATAGGGTTAATATTAATTTCTCATGCACATGTAAGTTATATACAAGAAAGCGCAATTATTGCGTTAGCCTGGCGGTGGATATATATATGCCACAGTTGAATGAGTTTCACTTTCATTAACAATGTACACTCGTATGAAATATCATAATAAATCTAATATATAGACCAAAACCATTTATGACTTTTAGCCGACAGTACCGTAACAGATAATGAACATACAAATAAACAAAATATCAGCTGCAAATCTGTAGTCGCGGCTTAATCAATGTATGTGAGTCACATCATGTTCTGCATAAAATATCTAGAACTTCGATACATGTACGTGTACGTGCTGCCATGGCGCCATTTTGTAGGACCACCAGACATATGTGTCCACCTAGTACACATGGGCCACTGAGAAATATTCAGATATATGTCCACTATTTGTTCCTTAGACTCTTCGTAAAAAATGTAATTTTCCAGGAGCACAATTCACATTTATAAGCGTAAAAAGTTGTTTTCTAATCCAATTGTAAGTGCTCTATGGTATGTATATCACTTATATTTCATGAAATAAATATTGCTTATACCAGTCATATAATATTTCTATTGCATATATGGCATAAACTGATATTGCTTTCAATAATGCACTTCTATATGTACAATTGTTTAACGACCTATCTACATCACCGATTAATTTTGTTGATATTACATAAGTTTAAACTATTAGCAATGTCATAAGCATTTATTTAACGGCCATCAATAACATTGTTGTTTTACTATAAATTCCACCTAAATTCATTGATCAACAAAAATATATAATTATACCAGAACCTCTTCTATCATAACAGACGGCGGTTTCTTGTACTTCACTGGTCTGCCAGAACACCGACCTATATCTTCTACGCAACGTTACCTGAATATTGTTTACCGAAGCCCAGGTGCATGTGACTGCCATAAGCGATTTCAAAATGTAATACTTTATTTCTACAGATATACACAGATAGTATGTATATTTGCTTATTTTACGTCACCATGCAAGTTAATTGAGTACTACACACACGTATTTCCATATCTGTGCTATTGCCATCAGGTTCGATGTCTTGCGAACCTAATATACATGTTTACGACTTTTGACTGTATACTGTTTAATATATTATGAGTTGAATATGTTTTGACTGGGCTCTCCGTTTTCTCTGACCTCTATTTCACATATGCATATACATGAATATACTAGAGCAAGTGAGTAGGGGCTCACCACAGCCTGGTCCGACCAACAGTCCACTGGCATTGACATTGTGCATGAAAGCAGTTTCAAGACAATCTGATTTAGGTTGCAGAAATAATGGGTACCCGAAAAGTTCGAAATAAGACTAGCCATGACTGCTAGTGGGTTCATGGTTTCGTCATCACCAGGTATATGCTCATATATGAGGAAATTATAAAATGTTTTATATCATTGTAAAATGTGTTCTCAAAACAAATGTTTTCATTGTATCCAATCGATTAAACGTGACGATCATGTTATTATTGTTATTTAAATCTTGATATGGTATAGTCACATCCAATACCTAAGGGGGACTACATAATGATTAAATTGATTATTGTCATCAAGCTTTTAATTTATATCCCATTTTATCAGGCGTTAGCATAGATTATTAGCTACAACGAATCACACAAATTACGGCATTCTGCCGATATTCTACGAATCAGCTGATATAATACTGTTATGTGGAACAGGTTCTAACATTGCTGATTTAGATGCTTTAAAGTAGCATCCGCCGACAATTAAGGGCTACTTGATTGCTCCACCGTGGGTATATCGAAAATGAAAGCAAAAGCAAAGCTACATATTGCGCCGATTGGTAAAGAAACGTGAAATATATATATATATATATATATATATATATATATATATATATATAGATATATATTAATATATATATATATATATATATATATTGTGTATATCCTGGTCATCAGTTGGAATCGTGCAATGGTTAAACTGGTAATAACTTGTTGTTCAGAGAAATAAACACCGTCGTTTTGGTTTAATTGTGAACGGTGTATGCTCTGATCAGTGTCTCCTGATCGTATTTACCAGGTCGTAAGACTTAAACATCGTTATCGGCATCAGGCTTACACATACCACTGTATCACATTATGTAATGTAACTCAAATAAGATGGGAGTTTCAACGTATGATTTATCGAAGAGCTGGAGCTGCTACAGACGTGATTTTCAACGTATGATTTATCGAAGAGCTGCTACAATTTTCTTCAGCAGCCATTTGAAAACAAAATCACTTGAAAGACGGGTTGTGTTGCTCGTATATGTATGAAATTAACAGATTCCCATATTGATAGTTTCTGCACTCATCTCTGTTAGAAATGAAGCTACTTTGCAACTGAACGTTAACATATATATATCAAATAGAAATGACAAGATGCTTCACGGCGGCTATTTTTAAATGTAAACTGACTGAATTATATGTGTTATTGCTTATTGGATTTTATTATCACTAACATATTTACATTTGTGATAGTTATTGGTATCATGCTGTATTGAAATATGGACAATCAGGATGTTTCAAGATATTATTTGTCGACGGGCAGTTATGTTATGTTTTATGGCGGCCATTTTCAAACAGAAATAGCGAAACAGATTTTCCCATTTTCTCTGCTCATAATTCACGGTTTTAGTAAATGTTTTTATCTGCCGATTCTGCATAAGTAATGAGCTCTAATCAAGTGATAGCAAATTATATAATGTTGGTTCCGTCAATTTCATGCATGGTGATCATCTTGGAATTGCCGGTCATCTTGGGTTTGGAAAAACCTACACCAAACTACTCTTTTATTTTCTTGGAACATAGGTGCAGAAAAATGCGAAAGTTTGCTTTCAACACGAATAGTTGACAGGAAAGTTACATTATAAAGTTACATTATGGTCGACATTATAAATATTTGTACGTTCTTGTTAATCTAACGGTCACCATGGAGATCAGCAAAAAATCGATATTCGGCCGCAGTTTTCGCAATTTTAACACTACGATGAATTTCCTATAAGAATATATATGTTCCATAAAGTTCTACTCTGGGTAGGGGTAGGTCAACTCCAAAGCAATAACGTGCTGCAATGACTGCTTGACATCTGCTCTTCATCGAATTTATATAATTGTGGAGCCCGCGCTGTGTCAGATCTGCCCACTACCGAAGCACGGCGCCAATGAGGGTTTGCAGAGTTACGGGTTCTGGGCACAGTCTTATTCGTGTGTCTAACAAGTCCCGGACATGTTCTATCGGGTTAAAATCTGGCGATCTTGCGGGCCATGCGAATGCGGTTGTCGTTGAACATGTTGATGGTTTCTCGGGCGACGTGACACGCGTCGTTATCTTGTACAACACGTATACCCCGGTGCGCCTCGAAATTTGACACAGTCTCCTGATGTACAATGTTCTGACGATAGAGCGCACCGTTTAGTTTTCCTTGAACTTAAATTAACTGGGTATTTGTGTGAAGAGAACTGGTGTTATGGGAGTTACATTGACGAGGATATTAATGTTACAAACGGATTCTGTGTTTCAACATGATTGGAAATGAGTTGTTGCTCAATTAACGACTAGTCTACATGCCTGTCTGAACGTAGCTTCGTCGGTCAACATATCCATGGCACGCGCCCTTTCCCCTACCTTCATCCATGCCATTTATCTTTGATAGTTTATGTGTTTATATCTTGCCAAATGTATGGCTTCATATACATATGATATTTGTGTAATAAATAAGACACATCGTTTGCACGTGCAACGAAATTGATTTCGTACTACTCGTAATGCAAGAGTGGTTTTTATTAACGGATAGTTGAAATTCTGGATCGGGCAAGTCATAAAATGATACTGTGCGACGGTTTGTACTGATAGTTGCCACAACACCGAAATTACGGCACTTTGTAGTCTGACCAAGTATAAACGTGGTTAAGTGTATGATTTTACCATTTCCGACCCGTGTATATCTACGGTCGGAAGATTTCGTGCAGACTGTCAGTTGTGCACAGCCTCGAGATAACCGAATACAACCAAACTAAAGATACTGTGTCTCAGATGAGGTTGGAAAGTGGGGTATTGTCTGAATATATTTTCCCTGCACTGTGCTAGATGAAAAGACACAAAAAAGTAATGTGCCATATTTATTGTCCCCATACAAAGCTTCACTGCAGTATACAGGTATACTGTAATTGTGTTTACATGTAATACTAGAGTAGAAAAAGGAATATACGGTATATGTTGTGTGGTCAGCTAGGTAACGGTGACACCCTGCGGCATTTCCTGTGTATGATATTTACATTGCCGATTTTTGTTGTTGAAAACTCAGGCAAAAAAATGTCCATAAAGCTGACATATTTTACAGTCTCGTGCAATATAATTCATACGAGTGAGTTGTCCTGGCTGTACTACATAATTATGATTAGGTACACATATTATGGAACGCCATAGCTGTCTTATATGCACATACATACTTATATGATGTGCAAACTTCTTTATATGATGTGCAAACTTTTTTACATGATGTGCAAACTTCTTTACATGATGTGCAAACGTCTTTACATGACGTGCAAACTTCTTTATATGATGTGCATTGTTCATTATATGATGTGCAAACTTCTTTATATGATGTGCAAACTTCTTTGTATCATGTGCAAACTTCTTTATATGATGTGCAAACTTTTTTACATGATGTGCAAACTTCTTTACATGATGTGCAAACGTCTTTACATGACGTGCAAACTTCTTTATATGATGTGCATTGTTCATTATATGATGTGCAAACTTCTTTATATGATGTGCAAACTTCTTTGTAGCATGTGCAAACTTCTTTATATCATGTGCAGTGTTTATTATATCATGTGCACACTTCTTTATATGATGAAACTCTCTATATGATGTGCAAACCTCTTTATATGGATGTGCATTGTTCATTATATGATGTGCATTGTTCTTTATATTATCTGCAAACCTCTTTATATGGAGTGTATTGTTGATTATATCATGTGTATTGTTCTTTATATGATGTGCAAACCTCTTTATATGGAGTGTATTGTTCAGTATATGATGTGCAAACTTCTGTGTTCGATGTGCAAACCTCTTTATATGGTGTGCATTGTTCATTATATGATGCACACGCTTCTTTATATGATGCGCAAACATCTTTATATGTTGTGCATTGTTCATTATATGGTGTGCAAACTTCTTTGTATGATGTACATTGTTCATTATATGATGTACATTATTCATTATATGATGTGTAAACTTCCTTATATGAGGTGCAAAAACTCTTTACATGATAGGATGTGCATTGTTCATTATATGATGTGCAATATTCTGTTTATGATGTGCAAACTTATATGATATGGTGTGCATTGTTCATTATATGATGTGCAAACCTCTTTATATGTTGTGCATTGTTAATTATATGATGTACATTGTTCATTATAAGATGTGAATGCTTCCTTATATGATGTGCAAACTTATGTATATGATCTACATTGTTTATTATATGAAGTAGATCTAGTGCATAGACAAGAGTTGTCAGACGACAACGAAGCGCGCCTTGCAGTACTTGACATTGGGAGTAGCGGAGACGTAACTGTCAAAATGCTATTTTTCACAGTTGAGACTAAAAGTTAACGCTACATTTTCTTTTTATTTAGTGGCTGCATACATGCACCTGCGAGAGAAAACGGATAACATTGCTGGTCATGACTTTTATTTTGTGCATCAGTTTTCTCTCACAAAAACGTCAGTTGTGTTAATGATCATGTCGGTTGAGGACCACTGGAGCAATGCGTGTGTGAACTGTGCATGCGTGACACGCGACACGAACGTCAGTGTGGGTACCAAACACTAGTTCTGAAGTAATATGGCAACAAGTCGTTCAGATATATGTATCTTGAACATTACATGTGTTAGAAGCATCATGGCAGTTCCACAAATAAGATGGCAGTAATTGTTGGAAATTACATATATTTTATGGAATGTTTCTCTCTGGAGGTATGGTACATGTATAAACGAAGGGAATCTGCCAACCAATTTCAGACATTTTATAAATATAATGCATTTTGTCAAGCAAGAATGTACATGCACATACATGTAAATTGGCATACTCACTATAGAAATGAGTACATACTGTTCCAGTTCGAAACTAAACGTTGCAATGATGTTTATAGACTGCTATTTCCAAACCATATACGTTCGGAAGTATTAGTTGTATATATATTACATTACTGTCCGATGTGTACAGCCGATGTGTTTTCACAAGTACGTTATGTACGAAATATGTGCAGACTTGTGGTGCTTACATGGAGACAGATCCACACATTCCGATATTAATATTTTGCCGAAATGAATATTTAATACCAATTTCCTGGAATCAGTATCTGCTATATATGTATGCACAATGGTCCGGTTATTTAACGTATTTGTGCAATAGTGTTAATACTCAGTAATTCAATTAAGTATACTCCTATCACAAGTATACCAGCCATCCTCGTTTAACGGCAATTGTTCGTTCAACCAATATTACTAGTATGCGGTCGTAATAGGAATGCAGCAGACATCAACTTGGTGGATGCGTTGTATATGTAATGCAAGGTACATGTACTTTGCAAACAATATAAAAGTAATATTCCGACATGGTTGGATAACCCCAGCCTCCATTTGGATAGACGGATAGTATTATTAACGCAACTTTTGCCAGAAGATTTAGCGCAAACGTCATTTGACTTTCACTATTGGCCTTGGGGAAACTATAGAATGAAAGTATGTATCGCAAGTATGCAAACACTGTGTCATGGATAACATAAAATAAATTTACGAAATATTACAATTTATCACGTTTATGTTATAGGTGGAAGTACGAAAATAATTAAAGGAACGTACAGGAAGTTGTTTTATTCCTTGGCATGCTGCACATACTTGGCGGATATTATATTATAATCAAAATAGTTTTGTTTTGGTTTCAGTAGTATTAATGCGCACGGTCAATACTTGCTGCATCCTGATTGGGGCAACGAACCTAGAGCTGTCTATATAATACTTCTACTTTCTGCCTGTCCAAAGTCAGCCGCTGTACCGCTTGCTTTATTCAGAATATTGATAATATACCACATGTAATAGATCACAGTACACTTGTGAGAACAGAATCGTCAACAGGCACCGAGGTGCACTGTATGACAAGCTGTGTGTGGAAAACCAAAGCATGGTGATACATTCTATCTACAACACGTCAGCATCCACCATACTGTGTCACGAAAAATTCGGCGACACATATACGTCAACATAGTCGTTTATACAGCAACATTATTCATTTTGCCTAAAAGTCTTCATGTTTATATTCCTAGTTCTAATTATTATCTTTTCAGATATTGTAAACAACCCATGTGAATGAATTCTTTCTGCGGCAGTTTCGTTGTTGTCATATCTCATTATCTTTGTGCATGGTATGCCATGGACAATATATAGCAAGAACCCAAATGAGACAGATGAACCTATGTGTAGAAGAACCTAATTCAATACATCTGACAGGTACATAGCGGTGGTCGAGGATCTTTCAACGTGGCACAAACATGCATTCCACAACCAGTGGTTGGAGTGTTGAATTAATTTATATTGGTTTAATATGTAAACTTGTTATATTATTACTTACATTTCTGAATCATACTCTGCTGGCATGGAATTCATGTTTATGCAAAAAACATCTCCCATACCAGAATGTGTTTTTATAGTTACAACGAGAGGGATTTTGTATATTGTATTTGTTTTTAATTTGTATCACTGTACACGGCATGCAAGTCAAATAATTTACATATACTAGTATATGGTTGATTAGTCAGAAACAAACACACGTACAGTCCCTAAATCGCATGATAATCACAAAGTACAATGTATGTTAAATGTAAAAGCGGTTATGTATTACCGCTTCCAGTTATACTAAAACAGATATATAATAAACATTTATCATTTTTATTCCGCCGCTGCTGATATAATGTGTATGGTGATTTAGTTTCAATGCTGCACATATTGTACGAAATGGCGGTCATTTTAACGTATACAAATCATATTTGCCTCGAACGAGTACTGAGAATTTGGTTAGGCATGCCAATGGTTCAATTGTCAAAACTGATCGGTATGCTATCGTCTGATGTGTTTTGTATAATACGTGAACAGCTCTGAATTCCACACAATTGCTGTTGCAATTTTAGAGTGATGGATATCTTAAATATGCAAATTAATATATGTACATTTCTTTTCATGTAGATGGACGAATGTGTATAAAATCCGTGTGATCATTGTAGTTTTGAACGGGTATGTGGTACCTACATTGATATCAAAGTTATAAATATAGTTTAAGAAATTCGAATAAATTGGCGGCCATTTCGGATTTACACACTTTTTATCGTGAATTTGGTTTATAAGCATTGCATAACATGCCATTTATCATATATCAGAATTGTGTTTCCATTACCCATGATGTGACTGCTGAAACAACGACGTTGCATATGAATATCTCAGAAACTGGATATGTATTTCATAAGGTCGGCCATATTGTTTATGCAATATAACACCTTTATACCTCAAATTGTACGTGTTTGTTGCGTAATATTATTAATACCAACATGCTAAACACTTTGGGACTATATTAGTTTCATATATGTGGGTGGTGTCAACACTCAATTGCTCATGCATACCTGTTTCTTTAAATAATTAATATAATTCGTGTAAAATGGCGGCCATGTTGCTTTATGTACATCATATTCCTAATAAAATGGATTGATAAACATTTAGTCCTCTATGAAGTATTAAATGCCTGAAATTGATCGGTATATGTGCTTTTAAAACTGCTTCCATACGACGACATTTCCCTACATGTAGTAAAGTACTTTTTCATTGGCGGCCATCTTGTTTATGCAAATTACTAGGCTTAAGCTACTACTTCTGGAGGTCTATCATGCGGACATATATAGAGTATATAAGTTTGGTCACATTGGTAACAAAAATCTTTGGTGCGCAGAGATGGTACTAAAAACCCTATGTTATGCCGGTACGCCCAGTGCCTATTTGCGGATGACGGAATTAAGATGTGACAGAAAATGTCACACATTGCATGCCATTTCTATCTAAAGCCTTGCATGAATATGCACGTATCACATCACGATACATCATATGCGAATAGCTAACCCTATTCCAGATCCTACCATTGTATGTGCATTAACATACCTACTGCTGCAACCATCAATGCAGACGAATGTCTGTTTTAATATATATTTTAGCAAAGCTTTAGTATATGCTGTATGATGACAATGTGTTAATATCCCTGAATGATGACCAGCTTTTCTTCTGAATGATTAATAGCTGATCCATCTGCCAAAATGACACAGCAGTCTCACCGTAGATGGCTATGTAGAAGCTTGTCCGTATCATTTGTACTTGATTTGATTGCATTATTGTGTAACATGAGTTGCATTGAGGCATATTTGTTGAGTTTCTGGGAACAACTGTGGTGCCAGATACTGTAAGTTACTGGAAATGTCACGATAGTGTCTGGCATCGCAGGGCTTTCAATCTCTTCTCCTTGTAGGCAAAATTCAATTACATGCATCCAACCATCTTACTTACTAGATTCTCCTTTAATACATGCCACATATATAGCCTTGTTTATTCACATTGTGCATATATTGATTTATTAATAACAGTGGATAGTGGTCGGTCAGTGACATGCACCAAGGCAACACCAACTATGAATTTTACTACATGTACTCTACAACAACGACATAGGGTTCGATAGGCGAGAAGCGAGACATATAATCAGGCTAGATTAAACTTTTCTGAATTATTAACTGACAATGGACGCCGCAAGAGATGGTTAAGTCGAAATAATGTTTCTGAATACCGATCTCTGGATTGGCATGAATATATTATACATTATATACACAGTTAGAAGTTTTAAATCATACATAATAGATTCGTGTTTTATCTATGCATGTTTCGCAAGGTGGTGTTTATTTGTGGCCATTATTATTTCCTCAACATTTTTGAATTGGCATTGTCAAATATTTATTCTTCAAAATAGTAATGCTTTGCTACACAAATATTTGACTACCATGTGAATTAAACTGCTGTGCGCGAATGAATTTGCAATGCAATACAATTTGCTATTTGGTACCAGATGTAAAAATAATTGAACCTTGGTTAGTTCAATATTACTTACATTTATTCCTATGAAACAGAGGTTAACTTCTTTGTAATGGTATTGCTAATAATCTAGAAACTGTAATAAGACACTACATACCCGAGTACCAGAGATCGTATTCGTCGCATTGGTAAGATCAAACCAGCTCCCAATATCGTCCATGAGAGTCAAATATAACCAGTGTGAGAAAAAAAAACCCAATAACCCAACGAAAAGAAATATTTGGACAGATAAAGGTAAGCGACTTAGAGAAAGGTTTCCATTAATTGATTCGCATATTTGTACTGAGAAAGGTATATATATACCCGCATGGATATTATTACAAATCGACCATTGTAGTGTTCTTGCAGATCAGTCGCATGGATAAAATGAAAACCCAATCGTTCCACCCCTCTTCTCATGTGGACATGACGATTATTGGATGATGACTAATTTTAAAGTACGTAGTGGTGCGGGAATATTATGTATGGTGATTGGATACATATTACACTAGTGGCATCATTCTTTGTGAAACAAACCTAATTATGTTTCAAACATTTAAACATAATGAATGGGTTTAAATTAAAATTATCTAGACGTATGCAAACAGCAGAAATACATACCCAGATCGGGCACATACGGAATAAATGTCATTATCCTGAATACAATTCGACACATTTAATAAGTATATGGTACCGATGTTTTATCTAAGCTTGTGAACAAACTGTAATTACCTAGTATATAAACTAGTTTGACTAGGTTTAAGCTCACGTACGCACATAGTAGTCCTACATTGCTTCACGCTCTGAGATGTTCACTCTAATATCGCTCTAGTTTATTTTCTGATCCCCTTACTTGCATGTGTTAGTAAACGGTGGTCATATTGGGTATTTCAAAAGCCTGGTTTTATGTAAAAATACACGAATTGTGACAAAGAGTCCTCTATGTTCATGTTTTCCTGAAATGGCAGAGCATAGAATGTTGTCGTAGTTTAACATTCGTTGTCATTTCCTTGAATAACCGGCGACCATTTTGAATGTGAAAATGCCAGAATCTAGTTTTTGTTGACATTGAAATATTCACATTTGCACGAAAACGGCACAGTACGCCATCTGGCATGGAACAAATGTCATTTGGGTAATTTTCATTTGTGGCGGCCATCTTGGATTTCAATATTCTGAGCGACAATTCACACAGTATAAATGCATACAATACTGAAACAATAATTACATAAATAACATAAACTTAGAGTAATAATAATATCCATAATTATCTGCTACATGTTATACATGTTTATTTGGCAGCCATTTTGCAATTGAAAATAGCATTGATAGGAAAATAAGCATGGTAATAAGTATTTAGTTTTTAATACGGGCGACGAAGTAGCCCGCTTTATGCTACGCGTATATGAAAATTTACCATTCAGTGAAACTAGGTTGAACATATGATTGAAAGTGTAAACTTTGTTTTACCATAAACCAAGCAGGAGGTGTTTTACGACAGGTGGTCTTTTACTAACACGGGCGACGAATAATTTGGCCCGAGGGTCAAATGCTTCTAAAACAA
This sequence comes from Conchocele bisecta, assembly GCA_029237695.1. Taxonomy (NCBI): domain Eukaryota; kingdom Metazoa; phylum Mollusca; class Bivalvia; order Lucinida; family Thyasiridae; genus Conchocele; species Conchocele bisecta. Next base: position 23,677,465 of record CM055266.1, read on the forward strand.
AATGTACTAATCGTTGAAGACTAAATATGCTTTTATCTCAACGCTGAAGAGAGTCCCCAAGGGCGATAATACGCGAATACATGAACAGCTTCGGAATTATTCGTACTTCCATACACAGCTTCGGAACTGTCCGTACTTCCATACACAGATAAATAATAAGTTTCTATTTTTAATATGAAATAGGTTCTACCTATGGCGGGCGACGTTAGTGTATGAAAGTAAATTTACCAATTGATAGCTTTACCATGATGTTAGTATGCTATAAACGGTAGTATATTGTAGTATTGCAGAGCTACTTCCCGCAACTACCACGGTGTTACAGGTTCTCTATTATAATTAAATGGTGTCATTGGCGCACTTCTCTTATTTGAAGCAGTGATACAATTTAGATATTTCCTTTTCATATATAGTACATTAATAGCCTAGGCATTATACAAACTGTATTAGTACATTTACGATCATTTTAAGAAAAGATAACAAGGCTAAACATCTTCAGTGATATTATTACCAATTTTCGCAATCTCAGTCGTCATTGAGCACGACTGTCACTTCGAGAGTTATACACATTTTGCCCATTGTTGGTATCAATTGTGTTTACAACACAGTGCTGTGTCAGATGTGTTTGTATCCTGGACCTCAGCAACAGGTGCACTAGACGCACACTTGTGGTCTTTGAGCACATTTTGACTATTGTTCGTCTTAATTGTATAATTTTTACATACAGCTTCACTTCAGCTGTTGGTAAGAGGTACTTGTGTCATGAACTGTGAATACAGCACAGGCCGTGACACAACCGAACAGGCGCTATAAAACAGCAGTTGCAATGTATACTTGTTTCTGTTAGTCATGTCCACAGAGTATCATGGATCGCTTGATTATGTCTTGTAAACAAAATCACAATAGGTGCGGTATTCTATCTAATGATGTTGAGAGATATATTGTCCTTCTATCTAATGATGTTGAAAGATAGAGAGAGAGAACTATTATGGTTTCTATCTAATGATGTTGAGAGAGAGAGAGAGAGCTAGAGAGAGAGAGATATACAGACAGAAAGATAGAGCGACAGAATTACAGACAGAGAGACAGAGAGACAGAGAGACATAGTCAGACAGACTGTGTGTGTGTGTGTGTGTGTCTCTCTCTCTCTCTCTCTCTCTCTCTCTCTCTCTCTATTTATGTCCCTCTCTCTCCCACACCCATGTCTCTCTCTCTCTCTCTCTCTCTCTCTCTCTCTCTCTCTCTCTCTCCTCTCTCTGTCTCTTTCTCTATCATTACCTAGAAACCACAATATATCACCCCCACCCCCACCCCAACCCACCTTCTCTCAACATCTTTAGATAGAAACCATAATATTTCTCTCTCTATCTTTCAACATCATTAGATAGAAGCACACTATATCTCTCTCAATATCATTAGATAGAAACCGCACCTGTTGTGATTTCGTTTACAAGACAAAGTCAAGCGATCCATGATACTCTGTGGACATGACTAACAGAAACAAGTATACATTGCAACTGCTGTTTTATTGCGCCTGTTCACAGTCCATGACACAAGTACCTCTTGTCAACACCTGAAGTGAAGCTGTATGTAAACAGGACAAAACTAATACGAAAAATAGTCAAAATGTGCTCAAAGACCACCAGGGATCGAGAAAATAATAGCATCACTGGAAGGACGCACCTGGAGAATTTCTATAGCCGCCACACTGCACTTAACTTCGCTGATGTGAGTTTAAAAATACAGGACATAGTCAAGCGATCCGGGATAATTGGGGAACACGACTACCAGAACAACGTATACATTGCAAGTCTGCGTCTAGTGCACATATTGCTGTAGTCCAGGATACAAACATATCTGGCATAGCACTGGGTTAATCAAAAGTAAATGTAAACACAATTGATACCAACAATGGGCAAAATGTGTATAACTCTCGAAGTGACAGTCGTGCTCAATAACGCCTGAGATTGCCAACATTGGGAATAATATCACTGAAGATGCTTAGCCTTGTTATTTTGTTTTAAAAGATCGCAAATGTACTAATACAGTTTATGTAATGCCTACGCTATTAATGTACTATATATGAAAAGGAAATATCTACATTGTAAAACTGCTTCAAATAAGAGAAGTGTGCTAATGACACCATTTAATTATAATAGAGAACCTGTAACACCGTGGTAGTTGCGGGATGTAGCTCTGCAATACTACAATATACTACGGTACTGTTTATAGCATACTAATATCATGGTAAAGCTATCAATTGGTAAATTTACTTTCATACACTAACGTCGCCCGTCATAGGTAGTACCTATTTCATATTAGTGTGTTTCCTGTCCCGAGATGTATGTGCCTTTTGCTAAAAAATGGTCAAAACATACTTGAACGGTGGCCATTTTGTGATTCAGCAGTGTATTCACCATACAGTTAGTAGGTATTATTACCACTGTTCTTAGTATTGAGTTTGTACAAAGAATAAGTACCTATGAGTCAAACATATTAAGATAAGAGAAAAACAAGTTTACTTTGGCGGCCATTTTTAAATCCGCCATTTTGAACCGGAAGAACTCATTTTATCGATTGTCTCCTCGGCTCATTGTTTCAGGGTACTCGACCCCCGTATACAAAGTTTCATGCTTTCCGCCGGAAGTGCACTACAGTGGTATTTTATGGCTCTTATCTATTATTAGTGTGTAACATGTGAAACAGATCTGAGCAAGGAAACAGAAATTATAATCCAAGCTTTAAGGTTTTGAACGGATCAAGTATGTGACCTTGACCCTATGCTTAGTTGGGGTGGCACTAACGTGGATTTGTCACATGGGAGTAGAGGACCAGTGGAGCAATGTGTGTGTGAAATATGAAGCATATCCGAGCAAGCAAACATATCTTCGGTTTCTTTTTTCGCGGCTATCGGTCGGGGGTGAGCATACTTTTTTCTGGGGCCCGTGACGCACCCACCACCCTCTCCACGTCTCCTAGCGCCCATTCCGTACCAAAAGAGAGCCCAGGGTGGCCCATAACCGTTGTCGGTTAAGGCTCAGCAAGGGGGGGGGGGGTGAGACATTTTTTGTGGGCCACTAACGCGCCCGCTACACCCCTCCCAGCGCCCGCTCCTCCCTCAAAGAGAGCCCGGGGACAGCCCACAACCCTCGCCGGTCCGGGGCTCTATAGAAACAGCAGCAAGGTTCAAAAGGTGGTGGGTGCGTCACGGGCCCCAGAAAAATGTATGCTCACCCCCGACCGATAGCCGCGAAAAAAGAAACCGAAGATATGTTTGCTTGCTCGGATATGCTTCATATTTCACACACACATTGCTCCACTGGTCCTCTACCGCCATGTGACAAATCCACGTTAGTGCCACCCCAGCTAAGCATAGGGTCAAGCAGTAAAGCTGAAATTGTTCGAGGGGGGTGTTCCTGTGCCTCGTACGGGTTCCCAGCCCACCTTCCGCCCATAAGCCTCGCAGGCCCGGGCTCAGCAGGGGGTGGGGTGTGTGAACATACCAGCTAGTTCGGACCCTCATAGCCCCGTTCCTGAAACATATGAGAGCCCACCCCCGCCCGCAACCAAATCTGAAGCAGCAGACGACAAACTACGTGTTTATTTATTTACAATTGCACGGTGTTGTGACGATTATTTTTGGTTTCTCGGAGTCTGGTTTAAACTTGTATTTGAATTAAATTTGTATTTTCCATTGTTGCTCATTTTTTGCTCATCTAAAACAAGACTTGACTGCACATGAAAATCATTTCCACTGCCGTGCCTATATAATAATGGACAGTTCTCTTGACTGTAGGACTGATGTTAAATTCCTTCTTATATGCGAGACTGTGTGTAAACACATCGTGTGAGATAAAAATAGACACGCACACCTGGGTTATATATACACAATATTTGTCGATCAACACGTTTTTCTGTTGTTTTTTTTTTTAAAATATTTTTACGATTTACAACGAGACATCCTTTTAATGTAATACAATGTGATTATACCCCCGCAACGAGTTGTGGGGGGATACTGGAGTCAGGTTGTCCGTCCGTCCGTCCGTCCGTCCGTCACTAAACTTAACATCAGAGCAATATTGTTATTTCCTTATTCTAACATGCTTAATATTTCACACATGTATTCTTGTAAGGCTCTACTACCATACTGTGCCAAATCCACGACCGTCCAACCCCCGCTGATCCCAAGGTCAAGGTCAAATACTTAGACTCTTTACAAAACTTAACATCAGAGAAATATTGTTATAACTTCTATTTCCTTATTCTAAAATGCATAATATTTCACACATGCATTCCTGTAAGGCTCTACTACCATGCTGTGCCAAATCCACGACCGTCCAACCCACGCTGATCCCAAGGTCAAGGTCAAATACTTGGTCTCTTTACAAAACTTAACATCAGAGAGATAAGTTATTACTTATATTTCCTTCATTGAAAATTCTTAATATTTCACTCGTGCATTCCTCTAAGGTTGTACTATCATGCTGTGACAAATCTACAACCGTCCAACCCCCGCTGTTCCCAAGGTCAAGGTGACATACTTAGTCTCTTTACAAAACTTAACACCAGATAAATATGTTATAACTGCTATTTCTTTCATCGAAAATTCTTAATATTTCATGAATGCATTCCTCTAAGGCTCTACTATCATGCTGTGACAAATCCCCGCTGATCTCAAGGTCAAGGTCACATACTTAGTCTCTTTACAAAACTTAACATCAGAGAAATCGGTTATAACTTCTATTTCCTTGCTCGGATCTGCTTCACAATTCACACACACATTGCTCCAATAGACCTCTACCGCCCTGTGACAAATTCCCGTTCGTACCGCCCCCGCTAAGCCCAGAGTCAAGGTCATAAGCCCACACACTTTTTGTTTACATATTTAGGGGTACCTGGGCCCACGCGGGGGTATTCCGTAAGCCTCGCTTACTGACCAATCTAGTTTGTTATAGTTAGATCAAACGCCTGAATATAATATTGTATTCGCAACACAGTGTTAGCTTAATATATGAGAAATTAACACATACTAGTTGTCTTGGGGGATGCCCCTTGACATAACGGACTGGTCCTTGTGCCCTTTTCGCACACCCCCTAGAGAGTCTAACAGGATGTGGATTATAACACATCGCTTAGCAAAAAACAAACAACAACTATGAAGGCTAATATATAGTACTAAGTCAGTGCAACATATCTAAACCGGGCACCCAAATTTCGAGTCAATGGGACATATCTAGACAGTGGGCCACCTTTTATCTTTCAATTGTTTTTATAGTTTTACTCTCTTCCGAGTCAGTGGAACATATCTAAACCGGGCCACCGTTTTATGTTTAATTCTTTTTTTTTATTTTTGCTCTGTTCCGGGTCAGTGGGACATATCTAAACCGGGAACCCAAAATTGGCTGGCCACAGCAGACGATAAGTTACGTCTCCCGCGTAGTTAGACTAGATTATACTCGATAAAGTTTAACTCCCTATACACGCACCTTTAGCGTAAATATGTTTACTCAACTGTGCATTGCAAAGTATAATCAAAGTACTAAAAGTAATGCCACCAGAGCCTGAACCATAAAATACGAAAATAAGTTTCTATTTCTTACAAAGAACGTGGCGGGCGTACGGAGGGACAATCGAACTTTAGGTTGCAATGCCGCAGTAACAAAATAATTGGGGGCCCTGACGCGCCCGCCACCCCTCCCAGCGCCCTTTCCGCCCTCAAAAGAGAGCCATAGGGCCCGCCCCACCACCCCTCCTCGCCGGCTGTGGACGCCCAGATGCAATTTCAATGGCCGCTAGTCACCATCATCTGTAACAGGGGGATGCGCTAGGAACCAGGGGCTCGGGCCGTGGCTCCGCATAGTCCGGTGGCGCATCGGTCCGCCCGAGACCGCACACACAGGATAACGTTAAGGCGCTGTAAACAACGGAGAAGAGCTTTTCTTTCTTCTTCCCGCCCCTGGAGCACAAATTTTTAACCTGGTCGCCTGTCAGAATCTGTGGGCGAGCGGCCTTGATCATCATATCCTCTTTCAATGCCTGGTACCTGTGCCATTCATCACAGACCGTCTTGAACTCGTCGTTCGACACTTCATTGTCTTGAATGGCCTGTGATATTATAGCGTCAATGCTAGTTTTCTTGGCCCGTGCCACAACGGCAATGCGGTCATGTTTTTGCTCTGAGCCTCGAGGCGCCGTCCTTCGAAACGGCCCGCCATACAAAGCAGTCCAGCCCCGGCAGCCACCACGCTTAAGGCCACCGCAACTGGTGCGGCTACGTCGGTCGATAATAACGAAACATGGTGCGGCTACGTCGGTCGATAATAACGAAACACTCCCCACGCCGCTCACTACTGAAGTCGATGCGAGCGCCGTGTCTATACCGTCAACCGCATTCGTAGCACGTCGATACTTTTTGGTGAGGCCAGAGCGGGCAGTTTCTTCATGGAGAAGAGGATCCTGGATCTCTACAATCCGGTTGAGCCGAAACGCTGTAGGATCAACCACTGGAACGCCGTCAGTTATGCCTGCGACAGACGGCAGATCAGGATATAGTTTTCGGTCGGCATTCGGCAGCTCGTCCATCATAAATCAAGTTCGATTAATAATGTCACAACGGTGGAAGAGCTCGCTGTGTCGGCGGTCTAAGTGACAAAGTTTATAACACTCTGTTTGGAATAGTGAAACAAACTATACTAATTATGCTCATTCTAAAAATACATGTTCCAAATATGGCACCTAGTTATAGTGAGCTCCCTGCCGTATCCAGGAGGTCCGGCTGCATAAGAAATTTGCCCATGCCTGAAGAGTTGTGTACAATATTAAAATGATCAACTATATCTGGACTTATTACGTTTATGAAAACACCAGCGACTAATAAAGAATAAGACATGGTTGTTAGAAGTAAAAACGGACATATTTTGAAACATTTGGCGCGTTCAGTTCTTCCATTTTCGAGTTATACGTGAAAAATGGCAAAGTTCCATCCTCCGGATAATTTTGACTTTTCGTCACCGACAACATGGGTTGACTGGAAAGAAAGGTTCCAGCGCTTCCGGATAGCCTCAAAACTCAACAAAGATGATGGAGAAGTCCAAGTCTCATCACTTATTTATATATATGGGGGAAAGAAACAGAAAATGTGTTTAAATCATTTGGACTAATTGGCGATGATGCAAAGACTTTTGATACAGTTTTGGACAAATTTGACAACCATTTCATTCCAAAAAGGAACACTATTCATGAGAGGGCAAAGTTCCACCAAAGAAATCAAATGAAAGGTGAATCAGTAGAAGCATTTATTCGGACATTGTATGAAATGGCAGACACTTGTAACTTTAAGGAGTCAAAACCAGTACAAATCCGGGACAGAATTGTGATAGGACTATTGGACAAAGAACTTTCGGAAAAATTGCAATTAAAAGCAGATTTAGATCTTGAAACTGCCGTAACCATGTCGCGCCAAACAGAAACGGTAAAAAACCAAATTAAAGACCAGTCCAGCAAGGATCTCGATGAGATCAGGCGTACCGGACGCCCGGCGAATCCGACACATCTGAGACATCCGACTACTGCGAGGCGTAGCCAGCAGAACAAACCGGGGTATCAGCGCGGCAAATCTCCGGCGATGTGGCGGCCAACGGACAGGCCACAAGCGGTCGATAACCAGTGCGGACGGTGCAACCGACGACACGGGAATCGCTATAAATGTCCCGCGATTGGACAACGGTGTCGGGCGTGAAGGAAAATGGACCACTTCGCGGTATGTTGCAAATCACGTGAACGGGGTCTACGGGAAGTTGTCGAGGAAGATTATGACTACGACTATGACTACGACCAGTCCGACGCCGACGGCGCTACTGGAATAAATTTCTTCTTCGGTTCCGTAGATTATGACACATGTGAAGAGGATCCCTGGAATGTCAACGTACACATATGTAACACAAAGGTTACGTTCAAAATTGACACAGGGGCAGACGCCACAATAGTTAGTGAAAACACATACCGTAGTTTAAATGTGCGTCCAGTGCTTAAACCGGCAGCATCGGTACTCAGCAGCCCAGGTGGTCGGCTTGATTGCAAAGGTTACTTTCTTGCGCAGACAACACTACCTAACGGCAAGCGTTTCATATTTCGCGTATTTGTAGTGTCTGGTCAGTATCGGAGTAACCTATTAAGTAGAGGTGCTGCAAGCTCTCTCAATCTCGTTCAAAGAGTCGAGGAAATTAAACATAACGTGTTTGGGCATGTGGGATTGATCGACTGTGAACCAGTTAAAATACGTCTTAAAGAGGGTGCAACCCCATATTGTGTTAGTACATCCCGCCGCGTTGCATTTCCGATCCTTGCCAAAGTTTGTGCCGAACTTGATAGGATGGTACATGATGGGGTCACAGAGAAGGTCACTGAGCCCACCGACTGGTGTGCCCCGATGGTCCCAGTCGTCAAACCCAATGGGGATATCCGCATATGTGTAGATCTTAAACAGTTGAATGAGTCCATCAAACGCGAGCGTTTAATAATCCCTAACTTGGAAGATATTGCACCCAAGTTAGTTGGAGCCAAGGTATTCAGCAAATTAGACGCATCCAGTGGATTTTACCAAATTCCACTGCATCCCGATAGTTCCAAACTGACGTGTTTCATTACACCGTTCGGTAGATTCAAGTTTAACCGGGTGCCTTTTGGAATCTCGATAGCACCAGAAATCTACCAACGCAAAATGCTAGAATTGTTAGAAGGTCTGCAAGGTGCAGCGGTTTTGATGGATGATATACTGATATATGGGTCCACACTTCAGGAGCATGATAAACGATTAAATGAGGTCATGGGCAAAATTGAAAAGGCTGGGTTGAAACTAAACTGAAGAAGGGAAAATGTGAATTCCGAAAACCAAAATTACAATATTTTGGGCACATAATAAGTGACCAGGGGGTAAGCCCAAACCCCAAGAAAGTTCAGGCCGTAAAGGACCTGAAGGCACCAGAAGATTTAACGGAACTACGAAGAGTCCTGGGTATGATCAACTACCTTGGCCGATTCGTACCAAACTTGTCAGCTATTATGGCGCCCATAACAGGTTCTGGGGGCCAGATCAAGAACATGCATTTCAGACAGTCAAGGAACACTTGATGTCTGCTCCCGTGCTACAATTTTATGACGTGAACAAATCAATTGTAGTGAGTGCTGATGCAAGCAGTTATGGGTTGGGAGCTGCATTGTTCGTCAGGGAAGGGTCCGAATTAAAACCAGTAGCATACTGTTCAAGGACACTTACCAAAGGGGAGAAAAACTGGGCCCAGATCGAGAAAGAGGTCTTGCAGCAGCTTGGTCATGTGAACAATTCTCACGTTACTTAGTAGGACTAGATTCGTTTACTCTGCTAACTGACCACAAGCCGCTTGTATCGCAGATAAGCAAGCAAAACCTGGACCGCGTACTCATACGATGCCAATGGTTGCTCATGAGATTACGTAGGTTCAATGTTAGGGCAGAATATGTACCTGGTAAAACATGCATGTACCAGAAACTTTGTCACGTGCTCCTCTGAGTGACACCGACGAGAGCATTGAACATGATGTCGATTGTTATGTCGACTCGGTAAACGCAAACAGGCCAGTGAGCGACATTCGAATGACACAAATTCGAGAAGCTGTGCGCAATGATTCTAATATGCAGAAGGTCATTGCACTAACAAAATCAGGTTGGCCTGAAAGTGAAAAATCTGTACCAGCAGAAATCAGGGCTTACTTCGCGGCTCGCGGAGAATTGTCAGTAACAGACGGACTGTTATTGTACCGTTCACAAATTGTGATGCCAGAGAGACCACAAAACAGCGTTATCGCTACTACTTCAATCGCAGAAATGCTGCTCGGAAACATCCGAATTTGGAAATCGGCGACAAAGTAAGGGTGAAACTTGATCACGAGAAAACATGGTCACAACCACACACTGTGACACAAACGAACCATGCGACGCGATCGTATTTGGTCGACACTCCAAACGGGAAAACACTACAACGCAATCGACGTCATCTACAGCATGTAGAAAGCCCGGTTAAAGACAAGACAAACAAACATGACACTAGTGACAATGATGGTACAGACGCGCAAAAGTCAGTTGAACAAAGCACCAATCGCAGATCCAACAGTGACTGTGACCAGAAGCGGCCGTGTTGTCCGCAAACCTTTGCGATATGGTGAAAGCGCGAACTAAGAGAAATAATGAATGACGACAAGGTCGCTGTCATTGAGACATAGAGCTAGCCTATTTTCGTGGAAATATGCTAGGCCTGTGAACCATAATAGACGACCAGATAAGACTGTTTACAGTTACTGGGTACCAACTAATTCACACGTATATACATGCACGTACGGTAGAGTTGTAGAACCATATATCATTATTATAAAATGCTACTTGCTGATTTTAATAATGTGTATGATGGCTGGGCTAAACAATATGTTTCACCTGTTATCATGGACAACAAAGTTTGCTGATTATAACTGGGTCAGGTAAACAATTCCTGCAGAGTATTTCATTCAAACAGTGCTCATTGGTCAGCAGCTTATCAGCAAACATTCCCGAGTAGTGGACTTTCATTCATAAGGTATCAGTTTCAAATTCCCAGGATACAGCAGTGCGCATGGCACATGGCCTATATCAACAAGTTGACCTCGAACCTGCAAAATGGGTTCATTGTTCTAAGTGTTTACCTTTTCTTGCAAAAGAGGGGAGATGTTTGGAAAAGTGAAACAAACTATACTAATTATGCTCATTCTAAAAAGACATGTTCCAAATATGGCACCTAGCTATAGTGAGCTCCCTGCCGTATCCAGGAGGTCCGGCTGCATAAGTAATTAGCCCATGCCTGAAGAGTTGTGTACACTATTAAAATGATCAACTATATCTGGACTTATTACGTTTATGAAAACACCAGCGACTAATAAAGAATAAGACACACTCCCCGCTGGAACTTCAATTGGTGTGGCGATTAATACTGTAAATCACGACCTGTGCCCTTTATGTTTGGAAACACCATAGTACTGTTCTACCCCGGTCAGCATCAGTGTCACACGAACTTCGCCCGTAGCATGTCCCTTAAAGTTCACTGAACATACCGACATTCGAAGAACTGTGCCGGACACCGCCATGGTGTATCCCATACATCTGATGCTCGCGTTGGCGCCAAATGAGTACTCGTAGTCTACCTCGCGAAGTGAGCCTAGATCCTCAGCTCAAATTGTAATGACCGGCTTTCTAACTACGATAGTTTAGAGGTGTGACTCATTATGTCCCTGTGGTTCATGTGTACAAGCGACGCGCCCTCCACTAGCATTTTCATTTCAGGGTTCAGTGACGGCAACGCCGTTGTTAGCTTCGCCGCGGCAGACACAGGAGCTGTCGCCAGGCCCGTATATACTCATTGTGACGTGCCGTCAAGAACCTTCAGGACGGCAGAAATCGGGAACTCGTGGTTGTCCAATGGTCGTCCATTATCGTCCCGGATGGTTATCGCTAATTCACAGATGTGCTCCGACTGTAAGCGTTTAAATTCGGGGTGTGGAAAGTCCACGCTTACGGTCTCCCCGAAGTAGTTATCACTCGCATGCACGTTCTTGAGAAGGGATATATAACGTGTTATATGACGTATTCAGCTGCTCAAGCTGCACACGGAGGGTTTTCGTAAAGGCAAAACTTACGGGTTGGTCTCCGGTATACGAATCAGGCCTAAACAACCCAGTATTTTCGGAATACGTTTTCACGAAGCCGAGCCTTGTGGCTAAATCGGGCGTGATTCTTACTCTGAAGCCGCGGATTGTCAGGGTCACCACCCCATTGGTTTTCGAAATTGCGATGCTGGTTTGACCATTTAGCTACCAGGCAATACAAGTGTGTATGTCTATAAAACTCCACAACCCAGGAGGGATTGTTACCTCGACAATCCTACCAGTCCGCTCCAAGCCGAATGCCTCTTTCTCTCCCACATTATACCAGCCAACCGTGAATATGACCGATCGTAGGCCAACGAATCGCTCCCCGCAGGAATTATCGATCGGCTGTTGGAGCCCTTGGTCCCCTTTGAACATGTGTTAGCGTAGAAAACATAGTTGCATATATACATGTATATGAATATATATATATGGCCGCCTATACTTTAAATGTTGAGGCGCATTATGCCGTTGTGACCCACGCGGTAAAGCCTGTGCCCCTGTCTGACAAAGCCGCGGTGTATATTACCGACACCTATTCCACGTCTACTATCTACTACCAAGCGCGGGGGATTCTCGCCGAGATTGGAACACCCCTCCCCCAGGACAGAGCATTCGACTGCCTACGAGCGTAATATGCGCCGAATTCAAGTGGAAATACAATTCACTACATGAAAAGTATGATATTTACGATGAACTTTACTGTGAGAATGTCACAAACTTTGTCAGTCGAGAAATTCGTGACTTAGCGAATGACTATGGGACCAAACTCGTAACCTTGTCTCCACATTACGCCCAATCAAATGGCGTCAAAAGCCGCATGCAATATCGACAACAAACACAAAAGCTACAGTTTGACAAGCACAGTGGTCCAGAGTTACAGCCACTACAAACTGGAGATAACGTCATGAGAAACAATGGTAAAAGCCAGTGGAAACCAGAAAAGGTGATCAGCAATCACAACTCGCCTCGCTCGTATGTTGTGGAAACACCAGCGGGACAGAAACTGAATACCGCCGAAATCGCAAACGCCTGAGAGCCACCAGAGCTGCATTTCCAGCTGCACTGTCCGAATCCGATGATTTGGATCCATCCGGACAGATACCGAACAACGCCGGTAAAATCCTGAATAATAAGACTCTACGCAGTCTGATCTGGAGATACCAGCACCATCAACTCGTGCAGTTCCATCTCCAAACTCACCTTACAAAACCAGATATGGAAGGGCAATACAAACTCCACTATCAGAGTCAGTGATTACAGCAGTGTTCTGTTATTTATGAAAATAGTGTATTGCTATCCCGAGATAATCAAATCAGTGATAAGTTGTTAAGCTATTTAGTGTGCATAAAAATATGTGTTTTAAATAAGTTCCAAATATCACAAGTGTATATCCTGTCTAGTAGATATATATTAATAGTGCTTAAAGCAGAGTAAAAGTGAAAATTCTCCAAAGAGAATTAATGTGATTATCTGGAGCGCTATTCATTTCTGCTATTGTCCAAGCCAACAAGCCAGCCACATTCCATAAAGGTGGATTAATGTTGTAAATAGGTCATGCTACGTGTAGTTCGCTTGTTTTAATTTCACCTGACAAACAATAATTAGACATGGCACATGTTTATTGTTTTAATGTCATGGCTCAGATCAGCCAAGTAACTGTTAACACGTCAACACACCCTGCATATGAAACGATACTGAGTGATTATGTTTGATAACAGGACAGTTACCTCCACAGCTGACTCGAATAGGCTGCAGTATCAAATTAAATGTTACCCACTTTCATGAGAAGCCATGGTCAATGAAGGCTGCACACCGCTAAGTTTAAGAGACAGAAATATAGAACGCTGATCCTTGCATCAAGCTGACACTGTTAAAAGTTTTCGCTATAAAACTTTAATGAAGAAACGGGGGTGTTGTATTTACTAACATACATACACTGTCTACCTAGAAGCTAGTATACACTTCTAGGCTGCTGGAATACACTGTATTTAAACCTCTACATAGCCACCTATTCCGGCCTTACACTGAATTACGTGTCCGTGCTTTAGATTAGTATATAAAACTATAATCAGGAATAGTCGTGTGGTGTTTATTCCTACCCATAAATTAAACACGTAACATTTTGTAAACATATTTCATGAAATTACCCACATGTTTTACGGTATAAAATCACATAGCGCGTCTCATTTCTATGCTGTTCCCTTGGAAACTGGCTTAAAATGTCCAAAAGTCCAACCGTTTAAGGGGTGTTATATATGGGAATTTTGGCACCGGTGAAATATATTCAAATTCCCGCTGATTAAAATTCACTTTGATCCATGGATTATTTTTAATTACATACTTTTTTATTTATATGTGATTTTATATCATATTATTATTTCAATGCTCATACCAGGGCCACCTGAATATGATCCCACGGTCAGAAATTGGCAGACATACCAAACTAGGGATTTTCCTGTAATATTTAACAAAAAACAGCCATATTGTGGAGTGCCTGCAGAAAACAATTGTTTGAAGAAGACATGCATGGATGGGAATTGGTATGACCTATGTCAGTTTGTTTGTTTTTGGACAGTGATTGAGGAAATAGTAGCGTTTGGTCTGTAGTTCTGCAAGTGATGTGGCCTGGCATTGCGAACAAATTATTGTTCAGCCTCGGAAATTGCTGATTTTAATATCTTCGGCCTAAGATATTTCCCATTCCTTCATAGGTAATAAACAATAACGAACAGAATAGTTTGCTACTGTGTGAATGCTTTTAGTGTAGCTAGTCCAAGCCAAGAATGTTAATACAATTAAGGTGGCTCTAATTTTGTTTGAAAAATTGCATAAAATGAAAATTGTCCGAGGCGGCAAAATTTTAACTGAGTAGGAAACTGGTCACTGTCACTTTAGGTCTCACGGGACAGTGGGCGGCTAGCTTTAAAAAGGGGATGGACGATGTTCTATATACTTCACTACCGACCCTGTAAGTTACACCAGTGTGTCTAGAAAAATAGGTTTATGAATATTTCTCGACTTTGGGAGGCTTGACATAGGTGTATATTTTTAGAGTATTTCATAATTCTACGAAACTGAATGTTAGCTCCGGTTGATATTGACATCTTGGAAAATGGCGCATGCTATGGGGGCAGTGACCAGTTAATTTAAAATTATCCATTTCACGCCCTCGGAAAGTATGTATCTAATGCAATATTCCAAATAAGTGGGCAGACAGCAATATGCGTTCGACATTTGTGACCTAGATACACTAAACACAAATATGCTGCTCTATTAGTGCTCCTTACCTATGCAGGAATGTGAAATATCTCCGTGCAGCCTCTTTAAAATTATCCAATTCCGAGGTGAAATATTCACTTTAAAACCACGCCGTGCCATGTTGCTTGCGGAACTACATATTGAATGTTGCATGTGTTCTCAATCATCATCCAGAGGCAAATGTACTATCATGGTGCAAACCAGTTCCCATCCATGAGTTTTCTCTCAAATAAATTCTTGTTTGAAACTCCCAGAAAAATCTGTTGTTTTCATTCGTTTTGTCACAACATACCCACAATTCGAATTTGCCCATTTCTGATCCAACAGCAATATGCGTTCGACATTTGTGACCTAGATACACTAGAAGCTTTTACATAAACACAAATATGCTGCTCTATTAGTGCTCCTTACCTATGCAGGAATGTGAAATATCTCCGTGCAGCCTCTTTAAAATTATCCAATTCCGAGGTGAAATATTCAATTTAAAACCATGCCGTGCCATGTTTCTTGCGGAACTACAGATTGAATGTTGCATGTGTTCTCAATCATCATCCAGAGGCAAATGTACTATCATGGTGCAAACCAGTTCCCATCCATGAGTTGTCTCTCAAATAAATTCTTGTTTGAAACTCCCCGAAAAATCTGTTGTTTTCATTCGTTTTTGTCACAACATACCCTCAATTCGTATTTGCCCATTTCTGATCCAACAGCAATATGCGTTCGACATTTGTGACCTAGATACACTAGAAGCTTTTACATAAACACAAATATGCTGCTCTATTAGTGCTCCTTACCTATGCAGGAATGTGAAATATCTCCGTGCAGCCTCTTTAAAATTATCCAATTCCGAGGTGAAATATTCACTTTAAAACCATGCCGTGCCATGTTGCTTGCGGAACTACAGATTGAATGTTGCATGTGTTCTCAATTATCATCCAGAGGCAAATGTACTATCATGGTGCAAACCAGTTCCCATCCATGAGTTTTCTCTCAAATAAATTCTTGTTTGAAACTCCCCGAACAATCTGTTGTTTTCATTAGTTTTTGTCACAACATACCCTCAATTCGTATTTGCCCATTTCTGATCAATGGGAACAGGTCAGATGGCCCTGGAATGAGCATTCATTAATTAATACGACATAAAATACAAAATCAACTACACAAAATTAATTAAACAATTAAAATGAATTTTAATCAGCAGAAAGTGTAATATTTATAAATTTCACCGGTGCCATTATACGAAACTGGCGGCTAACTGGTCACTGCTACCTGTGCTGTCTCGCCGGTACGGTTTCGCGTCAGAATTTAAGGTATTTTTCGGGCATTTGTAGCGAAAATTTGAGGTGGTTATGACCCCGCTTTGGAATAATTTTCATGAAATACTGTAGTGTTACAAGTGATAGAACAAGACATAACAAAGTCTCTGTGCCTGATGTTTTCATGAGAACAATTTCAACAAATTCAGTCGTGTTGAAATTTCTGGCCAAAAATAGATGGGTGGGGTAACTTTGTAAACAATTAATTAAACACATCTGATGCGGTTACTGCATTTTTATTGTGGCGCGCGATTTGTACTTCATTTGCGAGTATTTTTCAGTACTTGTCGCAAGAGCCTCCTTAACTGATTGTCAGAGGCGGTGATTTTTATAAGTCACCCGCCGCCCTCAGAAAAGCAGTCAATTTTGGCTATTTTCAACCGTCCTATGATGCCTTAAGGGAAAAGTCTGATTTTTCAAGGTGTCACATTTCACCTCTAACCAGTATTGTTTGACAGAAGAACATGTCCCAATATATCATCCAGCAGTTTTAGTTTACTGCACTCAAATATGCAGGGTTCAGCAGGGCTAAAGGTAAGCATGGAAAGACGAGCGGGAGGTGCACGACATCTGGAGAACCGTAGAGAATGCGAAGTGGTTGCTGGGGGTATTTGCGGTGGTGTACGCGGTTTGCAAACCACTGCTCCCATTCGTGTCTCTAGAGGCTTGTAGACTCTGGAAGAACAAACCAGACCCCGACGCCCAGTTCGTGCACTCCGCAAAACAGTCCGGTACGCCGAATGGGAAAAACGAAACTAGCGACTCCGTACACCAGCACTCTGGTAGTCGCGACCCGTTCTACATGCAGTAGCCATTTTGGAAAAAAAGTATCCGAACCCTCCCCTATTGGGAACTTCGATTGGCAGATAGAACTGCCATCGGACAAACCATCTGGATTTCTTCTTGTTGGGTGTAGTGCGAGGCTCCCCCCATTATACACCGAAGCGGATTCTGTAGTTCGCACAGTGGCCTCCCGATGTTGTCCACTTCCAAAAGTAGCCTCGACCAAATCTCCGCTTTCTATATGGGAGACCTCCCGCGTATATCGACTTACTATTTCGTTGGGTAGCTGAAACAGGTAGCCGAAACCCTTGCAAATCGACTTACTATTTCGTTGGGTAGCTGAAATAGGGTAGCCGAAACCGCTGCAAATCGGGGACACATTTTACGAACTTTGGTGGTATCATTTTGTTTTACTGTGGGTTGTATTTATTTCGCTTTAAATTAACACGAAATTTTACTATTTTTGGTACCTATGGGGCTACCCACTGCTTTCAATTCTTCCCCCACACTTCGCGGTAACGAACTGACTCCCTATATACTACTGCATATGTTTCTTCATTGCTGATTGTGATACATAAATAGTTCATACTTTGCGTTATTCCATTCTACGCTTTCAACAAATCTTATTACTGACTCTTGCAATACTATATATATATATGTGTAGTCGCCTTCATCTAGTTCATCATCCATAGTATAGATCCAGATCTATATTAATGATCAGAGATGCTGGCCCTTGAGTGTCCATTATGTGTGACAGTTATAAATGTTGGCTTAAAACTCTGAAGATGATGTCACATTACAATTTGTATACACTGGAAAGCATTGTCCTACTGTTTCTTCCATGACACATGGTGAAATGAAATAGTTCTATCAAATGGTTTAGTGACTTGATTATCAGCATGTCCAAGGTTTTCTTCCAATGGAATACTAGTCCCCTAAAATGCCGAAAGATACGCAGAAACATACAAATCTCTTATCACAATGTTTGTATCTATTTTGTCAATACACACTATCTAATTATATTGTCCATTATAGATACGTTGCGGTGTGTGGTTTGTTGCGAGCACGCCAAGGATAATGTAAAGATCAGTGTTCCTCTTCACCGGAATGCCGACATAGTGTATGCCTCATTTACATGTTCGGCCTTCTGGTACTTGATGGGGGAAATCCATTCATACCCACATTAAAAGGCAATACGATTAGTGCTAATTATAATCTGATTACATCTTAAGATGGAACTAAGTGACTATGGTGTGGTATGGACCTGACATCAGGTCCGGTCATTCTAATTTTACGGCTGAGTATGCATGTTCTTGCTGTAAATAGTTAGTTCTATTATTTGCTAGATATATCAAAGGTTTATGATTCGGGAGGGTGGAGAGAGCATATATTACATATGGTGCTAAAAATTAGTTATAATTCATAAGGATTGCTTAGCTGAAATTAGTGGTAACACATAGTGTGTCAGCTATTTCCTCATACATATTTTATTATATATTTATCAAGAGTGCAGATTTCAGCCATCTTTGATTTTAAAATTATGATTAACTCAACTATAAATTGCCACATACCATGTAGCAATTAGCAAGGAAACCTGCTACAATTTCTATTTGATCTTATCTGACTACAGAAACATTGTTTTATTTTAAGTTTTCCAATATGGCGGATCTTGAATTTGAAGGCCTAGACCAAAATATACGCATTTAAATGAGAATTTACTACCGAAAACTACCGAAAACTCTAAAAAAGACATCTCATTTTTAGCTTTTGTTCGGCTACAGAGACATTTAATTTTATATTTTACAAAATTGCGTTGGCGGCCATTTTGAATATGGAGCTCCACAAAAAGTAGCTCCAATTGTCCCAAATTTAAAATATGTTCTGTTAGTTTAATCAATCATACAAAATGAAGGCTAATATTAGTCACAAATTCCATGAAAATAACATGCCAATGGGAAATCTCTTCATTGTCAGCAATAAGCTAAGCTAAATCAGAACGAATTTAATACAACCTACTGTTTTGGCGGCCATCTTGGATTTTCGAACATTAATCCTGAGAAAAATGGTATCAATA
The DNA here is from genome assembly GCA_029237695.1 of Conchocele bisecta. Taxonomy (NCBI): domain Eukaryota; kingdom Metazoa; phylum Mollusca; class Bivalvia; order Lucinida; family Thyasiridae; genus Conchocele; species Conchocele bisecta. The sequence continues at coordinate 23,696,601 of CM055266.1, forward strand.
TGTTTGTAAACAATTTCTCTATGGGTAAATAGACTTATCATTTTCACTGTTTTTTTGAATGATATGACGCACAGCATGATATGTTCTTGTTTCTTAGACAAATTGTTGGCCATCTTGAATTTCAGACATGTCTTCTTCTCAATAATTTGGCATTTTCAGAATCCATATTTATATAGCTATTAAAATAGTTCATCAGCAGAAGACTATCAATGCTGTTATAAATAATATACGTGCATTTATCACTGTACTGTAAGCTGTACGGGCCGGTATGATAAGACACCCACAATATGGCGGACGGTAAAAAACGTGAAAGGTAAGTGTTTTCCCCTTTAAAATTAGCAAAAATCTAAACGTGGTAATCCTGTGTATAAATGTTGTCTTAACCCTCGGTTGGTCTTGTCAGGGTCCATCTCTCGCTAATATAAGCAGGAACGACCAAAACACGTGAACATTTTGAAAATGAAGCGAGAGAACGGTCTTTACTGCATACGGTAATGTATGCATGACTTTTGTATCTGTCACTTGATATTGCATAATTGATTGATGCTCTTTCCGAATATGTGTCCCTCGTTTCCACACTCTAATTGCAAATATGTCAACAATGACTTAGAACAAATCACCACTGGACGGTTAAGACTCCGGAAGCAAGTTGAGCAAAAATACGTCTGGACGGTGAAGACATCGACAGTTTCACACGGATTCTGTACGGTACGGACATGTGCCATGCATGGTGCATGTGAAACAGGAAGTTGGCTATACTATGTAAGCACCATAAGCTTGACATAGTTATTCGGTTATACATGAAGGTTAACCCGAAGACACCGGCAATACAGTTAACTTAGGTCATACAAAAGTACTCTGGTTCCGTAGAGCAACTTATCGTAATTGATAAATAAAATTGTACTGTAAATTTGCAACATGATCACTTATGTTAAATAAAATTGTGTTTGATGAAAATCTTGTGATTCTTCACATTTAAATATGTTATAGTAACTTTATAGAACATATATGCATCTGGCCACTTGAAAAAATCAGAGACGAACATCTCAAACAAAAGAAATATATTAAAAAGATCCGCGTCACATTCCACAAACTCCGTGTCTGAAAAACAAAGTATTTTTTTATGATATTAGCCAAAATCAAAATTCAAGTTGCGCAAATCGTAAATACCGTAAGGTAGCTACTTACAAAGTATGAAGCCTCAGTCTAAAATGTTACAACTTTCAATAAAAATGACAAACGGACGTATTGACTTACTGACACGCGTGACTAAAACCAACATATGACCCTTTATACAATAGACATGCCTTCCACAAATCCTTTGGCTAACCCGTTGCAATAATAACATCGAAACATCACCCCGTGTCGATTGGGAAGCTGGAACGAAAGACAACATTGTAGGCAAGGCAAACGAACATTACTACCAAACATAACAAGACATAAGTTAACACTGATGGGTGTACGCCATAAAACATCTACGCACAAACAAAACTAATTTTACATTGACCTCGAACACAGAGCCGCATGAGTGGGCCACGTAATACAAATATGGATGATGACTAATAAGTATATGATTGATTTATTGATTGATTGATGTTTAACGGCCTATCAACAACTTAGGTCATTTAAGGCCGGGAAAACGGGTTCTATCTCGTATATAATCAGCTGCATTAGGGAGAAAATCCCAAAATCAGAACGGAATATTTACATCGAAATAAATATTTATTCAGCCCTGAAATTAGAATAACCATGCCCTGGTGCCAGGTCCATACCACACCAAAGTCACTTGGCCCCTTCCCCTAAAAGTAAAAGGATTAGGAATAATCGTATGACTCATATGTAATGAGGTATAACCAGATTAAACCCTCAGATAAAATAATGTCAAAGACGTACCTGAGGGCCAAACCAGCTCTCCGTTCGGGATACCGGTAAGGATGAATCCCGATCGTGGATTTTTCACAGTGCGGTAGAGCAATGTGGGTGTGAAATATCAAGCAGATCCGTGCAAGGAAACAGAAATTATGAGATATTGATCTGGGCTCGTCAGACGCTGGTCAGACGATGGTCAGACGATGATACGGGAGTAGACTACCAGAGTTACTGTTCGCACGCTGACTCAATGGACTTTTTAGAAGTGGCCCAGAATTATTAATCCAATGGGCCATACTTTAATACCCAATGGGAAATCACACAGAAGCAGCAGAAATAAGACGAGAAGATGAAAAAGACGATAAAGAACAATACATGTATGGAGTTTAAAATGAATCTGACCAATAGCTGTAGAAGATATTAGGTACTAAACAAGAGTGCCAAATGTCACAATATACGCCCGTCGAGGCAAGGGCAGCCAACAACGGGAGATAACTCACTTCATTCTGACGTGATAAACATGTATACCGAATTTTGATATGATCCGTCAAGTAGAACCCAAGTTGTTGTGTGGACAAGCGAACAGAGTGCGAGAACTAAAAATGGCCGCCAAGGGGGGATAAGTCATCAGATTATTTTGAAAATGCATAGGTTTCTTCGTCTTGCCATGATAGACATGTAACGTATATCAAATATGGTTACAATATTTCAACTATAACTCTAAGGCATGCATGGACAAGCTGTGCCTGCTCGCCGGACGCCCGCCAGCCTGTACAAGGTGAATACATAATATGTTCTGTTTTTGTTTTCAAACGGGCGTATAAAATGTTAAACCAACATATACAAATAATTTTACTGACAAATGTAGGCTACTTGACCATATGGACGGAATATAGAATGAACACAGGGATGATGATACACAAGCATATATATATATGCAATTTAAAGGTGTATGCCCACTCAGTAGGCACAACATGTTCTTTATAGGAAGTAAATAAGTGTATAATTGTGTCACTATTCCACCAGTTCTAAAAATTACAAGTGCCCGCTGTACAGATGTATTGATAGTGACGCACGGTGGTATCAGGCTATCTTCATATGCAAATGAGGCATGATATTCTTTAATTATTTATACTAATTTAATGTTTCACCTGAAAAAATAACATTTTCGACAGATTATAAAGTATGATCATTGCATATCCAAAAATAAATACAGAGACTAAATTGTAATGTCCGTTGAAATTTTAAGGAAACACGGTTATCGCCCCTGACATCAGTGTGGAAATTTACGTCTGATATAAACTGTATAATAATGCCAATCAATACATAGGGTAATGGTTAATGAATGTTTATTAGAACTGTATATATCGGCATACTGTATGAACGTGCAACCGGGTGTGTGATCATCTGGTTTCCCAACGGCATGTTGTGATGTTTTAGCTATGGTTACATTACTATATCTTTCTAACGGAATGACAAGATTTGATGAAACATAGTGCAGCAAATGCAAAACTGTTATCCCGGCCTTTATTATACACTCAATGTAGTTTTTAGCACAAGAGAGTCTTGAATAAAAACTTCAATGTAAACACTGTTCACAATAAATAATCAGCTTGCTCCACAAGAGTATTCCAGAGCATACACCAGTCTCTGTCGCACGTTCAGTTCAGTCCAGTGACGATTCCACAACAGTCTGTGATACATGAAAGAGATAGTACATGTTTACATCAACTGTTTGACTGTGAAAACAAGAACTGTTGCAGTACCGTACTCCATAACTTGACTATTGTCAGCCGCAGGCAGTCGTCATGATGATAGGGTGGTGTAATATACTGTTTTAGACATGCATATACGGCGACTAAACAATGACTGCAAAATGTTTTTGTTTTTGTTTTCGACACGTTTAAAACAGTACGGTATATCACACAGAGCTCCAGATACTGTATTGTACACACTTATTTTAGCAGCATATGCATTGATTATCAAAAGTGGGAGTACAAAATGATAGATAAAATTTATTTTCAAATTGAGTGGTGAAAATAGTGTAATCAAGTTGAAAATTTACTTAGCTGAACTGCAAAATGAAAACTGTGTTTGCTTTTTGCAGCTCAAATAAGTGAATTTTTTAGTAGTGATACCACCTCCTGGCAAATTGTCATGTTTCTCATGTGAGAGAGAATGATACCACCTCATAATTCTAATACTAATACGAAAAAAAGACCCCCGGGGGTTCCGGTGAGAAAAAAAAGACCCCACCCGGTACTCCAACTCTCGCCGGCAAAACCCTTCTGGGCACACCCCGCTAAGCCTAGGTGAAACCATGACGAGACGTGACGAAGAATTCCAAAGGATTTTTGAACGCATGACAAGTGGTATAGCGACCGGTCTGGGTGCTACGGCTCACATGCAGAAGGTCGATGATGATGATAATCGCTATATGCGTGATGAGGATGTAGCGGTGGTAATACAATAGTTAGTCGGACCGGTTGAAACAGTTCGAAGAGGTCGTAGATCCATTATCTGGACCTATCACACCGGTGTGGATTGTGTGTTAACCGATAGAATAATGGTGGAAGTAGAGTCAAGCGTTCACAATGATTTATACTTTGCGAGAGCAGAAACATAGTTAGGACACCTCAGTTTTTCGAAAACTACCTGTTGCCCGTTTTTTCAGCTACCTCTCCGAGACGAGAGATCCTATTAGAGATAATAGTAACCTCTAGTTACTACGTACACGTAATCACATATGCACGTAAGCATTACCAAAATGTGGAGAGCTAATAACGAGTGTAGTTGGTTGTTGATAGGCAAGCTCGAGCGGTGTTGACAATAAAGACACACTCCACATCCCGCTCACAACGGAAGCTGAGGCTAGCGTGGTGTTCAACCCCTCGACGACATTGGCTGCCCGCCTATATTTTTTTGCATGACCCGTCCGTGTCTCTCATGCTGGATAATCTGTTGTATCTCGAAAATCCTGGTCATCCTAAAAGATGCCGGGTCAGCCACCCTGGACGGTAGAACTGGATATAGTTTTTTCCATCATACATCAAGTTCGATTGACAGTGTCACCACAGTAGCTGAACTTGATTGGTCGGCGATTTTTTTAGCAAAGTTAATAACACTACCGGCGGGAATTTTAATTGGAGTGGCATCGAATATCGTAAACCCTGACCTCTGCCCCACGTGCTTGGTGACGCCAGACTTCTGATATACCCCGTTCAGGACGAGATTCACTCGGACTTCGGTAGCAGCTTGCCCCCGAAAGTTGACCGAACAGACCGACATTCGCAGAACCGTCCCGGACGCTGCCATGGTGTATCCCGTATATATCTTGGTCGCGTTGGAGCCAAATTAATATTCGTAGTCGCCCGCGCTCAGTGCATCCCGCTCCTCGGCCCAAACTGTTATTTCGAGCTTGCAATCGCTGCACATGTACAATCGCCGTAGCTGCGCTACCCACCTCTCTATTCTTCTCATTGCCACCCCATCGTTGCTGACTGCACCAGCGTCAGGAACGTCATGTTCTGTGCTGGAACTACATATACCGTATGTGCTCATGATTATGATTATTGGTTATTTCGAGAACGATCGAATCGGGTAATCGTTCTTTAAATCTCGCGCTTTATCATCGAGAACAGAACTCTTCAATTCGTGGATGTGACCAGCTTCCAAACGTTTCATCTCGGGGGTTGGGAAGTCTAAGGTCAGGGTGCACAACTTTAAGGAGAGTACTGTGGGCACCATCTAACGTGTTGTATGATGTGTTCAGTTGATCAAGGTGCACCCTGAGTGTTTTCGTGAAGGTAAAGTTCATTGGGATGTCACTGACGTGCTCACCTGTCTCAAGTCATCCCTTATTGTCAGAAGGGTATGTTGCCGTAAATCGGGGCTGTACGGCCAACGCCGGGGTGATCCTTACCCGGGTGGCGGGCTCAATGATCAAGGTCGCCTGTCCGGTGGCATTTGAGATTGCGAGGCTGGCTCGACCATCAAGCTCCGACGCGACAAAAGTTTGGAGTGCTCTCAAACTCCAAATACCTGGTGGTAGTTTTACACCTACTGGTGGTCCGTTCTTTATATAGCCAAACCCTTCATAATCTTCAATATTTCGCCATCCGACCATGAAGGTGATTTATCTGAGGCTGACGCGGCGTACCCCGCAAAAGTTGTCGATCGGCTGCTGAAGCGTGCAAGCTCCGCTTTGAACATTGTTGAAAGTAGCAAACATGATAATATATCTATGAGATCATGGACACCAATGCGTTTTGGCTTTAATTCTGATGCTAAGTACAAGCCCGGTGGGGTCTATACCGCTAAGGCGGGCGCTCCCCAGCTAGAGCAACCGACTATCCAAGTTCGCAGCTCCACTGTTTGGACAGCTGGAACAGGCTTTCAAACCAACGTCCCCATTGTGTTTGAAATATATAGGCTACCCAAGATTACTACGATGGAGGTCGTGAACGGGCAGAAAGCAACGCCGATGCAGTTTTGGCAGAATCAGCTCAACTTCGCCGTATGGTGTGCAACAGCCGGATGCGGGGTTTCCTCACAGGACCATATGTACGCGGAAGAACCCTTCTTGAGGGCTGTTTACAACTTTCACGTGTACTACACCACTAGGCTGATTCTCAAAGAACAGAAAATCTCTGCCGCAGGACTACGGCTGGAATCCAATTTCCAACGCCTACGACCGTAGGGTGTTTGAAAGACTGTGTAACGGATTTTGGGTCTCAAAAGACGCGGAATGGCGCCAGAAAGCATATCCGAGCAGCGCTGGCATTGGGGACGTTCTCATTCGGGGCTACGGGACTTGGACGAAGACGGATTTTAGACACGATCACTCCGGCCACCACATTGTCAGTTGGAACGCCGATAATTGTGACCCCTCAACGATGACCTTCAGACCGGAAGTGTCCAGTGGCCGGCACTGCGGTGTCTCATCCTGTGATTGGCTACCTCCGAAACGAGCTCACGTTGATTATATACAGCAAGCTGGTGGGGTCCATGACGTATGGGGTACATTTATGTTAGAAAATGGTCTGGGGTTCACGCAGGCCGGGGTTTCTCGCCCCAACGACTCCATTCGCACATACGCCTGGGCCATACTCGGTGCACAGGCGCAAGCGCTTAGTGCTATACTGGGGTCAGGAACGGCGTTCGATACCCATAAACAGTTCTTGGCAAATATTGAGGACGCCATCTCACCTACGGTGAACCTCCCGACGGCGATCCAGCGGTATCAAGACGTTTTACAGTATGCTGGCACCCCAGTGGACTATGTATTTTGAATAGGTCTGTATATGGCACCGAGCAATATGATACTACGAGACGACCGGGTTGACGGTTACAATAATCGGATAGTAATTGCCACCGCTCAACAAAAGATCGGCCATAACGGGAACGTGAACACGGATACCACAGCCGAGCTGGCAACTGGAACCGATTTCATAAACCCGCAAGCAACATCGGACTTGAAACTGAACAATTAGGGCTCGTCGTCGCCCTCGTGGCGATCGGGCTATTCGCACTTTGGGTTTGACCTAAGCCACTCTCGGGCGACGAATAGTAGGAGACCAGCGACCGCGACGATTATAGACCATGCATTCTCTGCAAGACATCCAGCCGTTTTTGATAATATAGATAGCAAGAAAGGGACGAGACCACCTATCAGCACAGGCAGCGCGGGAGCCGCTTTTCTGGCTAATTTAGCCAGGAGACTGGCGAGGGCTTTTAGTTGTTTTATTACCCACTCTTTGACTCCGCCGGCTGGCGCGGGTGCTGGCGCGGGTGCTGGCGCGGGTGCTGGCGCGGGTGCTGGCGCGGGTGCTAGCGCACCACCACCGCTTTCCGTGGTAACTAGAACTAGGGTCGATATAGTCATGCCGAGCGCTGTGAAGATGCTTACTATTGTGACGCCTTGCTCTCTGAACAGCGTTCGAAGACGCTCACCGAGTGTCGTGTCCTCATGCAGGATCTTTGAGTTCTTTGTTTGTTTATTAGTGTTTAACGGCCTATCAACAGCTAAGGTCATGTAAGGCCGGGCAAACGGGTTCGATCCAATTTTAACCTGCTGCATTGGGGGGAAAATCCCAAAATCAGAACGGAATATTTACATCGAGAACAAATATATTCAGCCCTGAAATTAGAATAACCTCACCTGGTGCCAGGTGCATACCACACCAAAGTCACTTGGCCCCTTTCCCTAAAATAGGTTAACGAATATCGTAATACGGCATCACGGGACGGTTGAAAATAGCCAAAATTGACTGCTTTTCTGAGGACGGCGGGTGACTTATAAAAATCACCGCCTCTCACAATCAGTTAAGGAGGCTCTTGCGACAAGTATTGAAAAATACTCGCAAATGAAGTATAAATCTCGCGCCACAATAAAAATGCATTAACCGCATCAGATGTGTTCAATTAATTGTTTACAAAGTTACCCCACCCACCTATTTTTTGCCAGAAATTTCAACACGACTGAATTTGTCGGAATTGTTTTCAAGAAAATATGAGGCACAGATACTTTGTTATGTCTTGTTCTATCACTTGTAACACCACACCATTTTCTGAAAATGATTTCAAAGCGGGGTCATAACCACCTCAAATTTTCGATACAAATGCCCGAAAAATAACTTAAATTCTGACGCGAAAACGTACCGGCGAGACAGCATAGCATGCGCAATTTTCCAAGATGTCAAAATCAACCGGAGATAACATTCAGTTTCGTAGAATTATAAAATACTCTAAAAAATACACCTAGTCAAACCTCCCAAAGTCAAGAAATATTCATAAACCTATTTTTCTAGACACACTGGTGTAACTTACAGGGTCGGTAGTGAAGTATATAGAAAATCGTCCACCCCCTTTTTAAAGCTAGCTGCCCACTGTCCCGTGAGACCTAAGGGGTATAACCAGATTCAATTGTCACATACAAAATGCCAAAGACATATGTGAGGGCCAAACCAGGTCTCCAGTCGGGATGGATGAACCCCGATCGTTAAATTACCCATCACGTGCTCCCACCTGCCATCCACGCAGGATCTTTGAGATTGTTTCGCGGATCCGATGTACTTGGTTAGAAGGCCCCGGTTTACTACGATTAGCCGAGGTAGCCTCCAAGCGAGATTCTCTTTCATCATGTAACGTCCGCAGGCGTTCAGTGATCCGCTTGATAGCTTTGCTATCAACATGGGCTTCTTCCAGATTTCTTTTTTCTAGCGCGATATGTTCTTCCAGCGTGGAGAGTTTGACGAGGTTGTTCGTTAGCTCGCCCCGGACTGTTTGCATAGCCTTAATGAGTCCCCGGAGTTTCTTCTATCTCATTTTCGCTAAACGTGATCTCCATTGTGCGAATAGCATCGGTGGCTACATGCGGGACCTCGCTGAGCTCGACCGTTTCTATCGCGGCGGCCGGCTTCGCCATCGTTTCGTCGGGCATACTTGTTTTACCACTCTTACATTCTACGAATCCGAGTTCGTCCCTTATGACTTTGCCTCCGCCACGGCTTCCGGCAATGGTACTCAGCGCTAGAGGTTTCCCGGTTGTCATGTTGATGATTGGGAAATTTGATGCTTTTGGTCGTAACCTGCCGAACCGATCCAATTCGAACTTAGTGTAACCACGGCCAATAGATGGGACCGTACCTTTTTCTACCCAATAGTTGTAGTAGTCACTTACAGCTGCCTCGATTAATTCCTGGCTTAGAGGAATGATGTTGTTAACGCCGCCTATACCTATTTCCTCACCGCCCGCGGCTGACGTTCCTGGCATCTCTATGAAGGGCTTTCGTCATCTTCGACGATGTTGTCTTCTCGGTCGCCCGTAGTGCGATCGAATACGTCCATGTTGATATCGTGACCAGCCATCGTTCCGATGTATTGAACAAAAAAAAACAGACGGGTTCAATAGTAATTGTTCGAAGATGTCTTCAAGTCAATACGGGCGCAAACTGCGGGAGCCCCGCGTGAGACAGAGCGTGGTGATTACGAACAACTCCTCGACGATCGATCAAAACCAGCAGCTCTTGGACCGCTTCCCCAACCTCGGAGCTAACGACGTCATTGTGCCGGGAACTGTTCGCCTCACTTTCACTATTTCACTGACGTCGACAGACGCGGACGGAACAGTCGTTCAGAACCTGGGCCGCGCCATCGTCAAGAAGACCACGATAAACGTTTCTGGCAATGAGGTGATGTCGATCGACGACAGCGACGTCTACCATTGCTACCAAGACATGTGGAAGACAGCGGAAGAGCGCGAAAACGCGGCCTATCAGAGTATTGACACCAGCCGAAATCGGAACGTAACCAGGGTTAGAATCGGGTCTGGTGACAAGATAGATAACGACGCGAGCGACAATGCGATCGCGGTCACTTACGGCAACCGCTTCTACATCCCACTCGACTTTGAGCTACTGGAGAGCCACATGCCATACTATCAGAGCGCTTTGGCGGACCGCCTCGAATACGAAATAACGTTCAACGACTACGGCCGAGTTCTCATAGCCTCTGACATGACATCGACGTATTCGATCAACAATGTTTCGCTGGAGTACGACATGGTCACGATGCCTGAACTCGCGCCATTGATTATAACCCAGTATGCCGGGCGCGTTGCCATACTTTATGACCGAGTTCTTCGCCATATTAATATCAAAGTCCCAGCCCGCTCGATGAAATACATACTGATGCTGTTCGAGGAGGCCCGGATCGCGCTCGGGGCTAGAAAAACCGACACATTTTATAACCCCAAAATCACAAAGGTCGAGGTGACAATTGAGGGAGTCCCCAATCAGCTCTACAGCCAGGGCCTTCGCACACACCAGCAGTTGGATGAAGCCAAAACGCAGTTTGCCGCTGGCTCTAAGCGCCCCCCCCCCATAGGTTGCCGCAGTGGCTAAAGACCTGCAGTTCTCGGACGTCTCTCTCGCAGAATTCCTGACTTGTAAGTACGCGCTATGGTTAGACATGACAGCCAGCGACGATGACGTGTTGAGAACGCGAGCGAGGGTGTGACGATCTAGATAGCCAAAGAGGCGGACGGCAACGGCACATTGAACGTGTACCTATATATCATCACAGATGTGCAACTCAACATCGAAGATGGCCGATTCGTATCAGCTTTATACTAATTATCTACCGAAGGATGCCCACTGGCCAGACTGGGTGTTGCCAGACTGGGTGTGGAAAACGGTTTTTATTCTGGACTTGCTCGAGGACCCCTGCCGCGATGTCTTTCGACATATTGTGATCCTGTGTCCCACTGTACGGCACAACAAGACTTATCAGCAGCGCCCGTGGATCTGGGCTGACCCTGAGGTCTACGTCGTTGACCCAGGCGACAGGCTCCACGATTGTCTGCGGGGCTTCTACCAACTAGTTCAGGGCGAGCCTACCCTATACGTGATTGACGACAGCTCAGCCAAGGCGGTGATGACCAAAAGAAGGACATGTTCTCCGAGCTCGCATTTCCGGGCCGGTGTAACGTGAGCCCCTTAAGTCCGTGAAAACCTTCAGCCTAGCCAAGCGGCTTAAGGGGCTCACGCTGGGGTGGGGGGGGGGGGAGTGAGCCCCTTAAGTCCGTGAAAACCTTCAGCCTAGTCATAGCGGCTTAAAGGGCTCACGCTGGGGGGGTGGGGGGGGGGGTTGAGAACTTTAAGCCCGTGGAAACCAATTTGTTGGTATATACACAATATGAATGGTAACGATGATAGTACTCAATATGCACACCGCGTACCGTAGTTCTTCTACCAAATGGCGTATATTTATATGAATGTGCCGATATGTAACCGACCGTGAGAAGTTGAAGCCTGTCTGTAAACTAATCTATAACCGGTGGCTTTGCAAACCCCTTTGTTGGTATATATCCAATGTGCCTATTAATAATGATATTATGCAATATGTTCCAATATAAGGCAAAAAAACGTGAAATATATGGGACTGATTTCAATTTTCAAGGCGGGGACAAAAGCACCCGGCCATGAGAAGTTTCAGCCTGTCCGTAAACTTGATATATAGAGAACACATCGGTAGTTTTTCACACCCCTGTGTTGATATATACCCAATGTGCCTATTAATAATGATATTATGCAATACATTCCAATATAAGGCAAACAAAACGTGACATATATGGGACTGATTTCAATTTTCACGGAAGCACCCGGCCATGAGAAGTTTCAGCCTGTCCGTAAACTTGATATATAGAGAACACATCGGTATTTTTTCACACCCCTGTGTTGGTATATACCCAATGTGCCTATTAATAATGATATTATGCAATATGTTCCAATATAAGGCAAAAGAAACCGTGAAATATATGGGAATGATTTCAATTTTCACGGCGGGGACAAAAGCACCCTGCCATGAGAAGTTTCAGCCTGTCCGTAAACTTGATATATAGAGAACACATCGGTATTTTTTCACACCCCTGTGTTGGTATATACCCAATGTGCCTATTAATAATGATATTATGCAATACGTTCCAAAATAAGGCAAAAAAAAACGTGAAATATATGGGACTGATTTCAGTTTTCACGGCGAAGAATCGATTACCATCTAAAATAATTATATATATTCGCCGAAACATAATAAATTTCCCATTTCTTTCTAAAAATATAGGTCAATGGTAAATTATCATTTTACAGTCAATAATTGGTAAATTTCATTTGATTTTGTCCTCCCTTGAATTTTGTTGGGGGGGGGGGGGGTATTATGTCCTAGCTGTGATTTTGAACGTGGGGGGGGGGGGGGGATTTTGTCCTATCTGCATTTTATACAGGGGGTTTTGTCCGCCTGTGTCAGAAATCACAGGGGGATTATGTCCGTATCCCCTTTTCTTCATGGCTACAACGTGTCTCAAATAACGGCAAACAGTCTAATTATGGTTTACATTGTTTGAGATTTCAGTAACTAACTACGTTGAATTAAAATGTGTTATTTTATCAATAATTTTTAACAAAGACGGATTATGACAGTTCATTTAAATCGTCTTCATGGAAGACGATTCTCATGTGCTGCCAACACATAGTTTCCGGTATTCAGTAACAATTTCAAATACAAAAAAAAAATCACACGACACTTTATCTTCTCCGATCTGTTATGGTTTAAATAAATATGTTTACATTTCTAATTCTAGAATTAAATTATCTATTTGCATGGAATAATGAAAGAGTTAATTTTAACAAAATTTGATGTCTTTGTATCGAAAAGAGAAATAGTCCCGCATTCAATCCAGTCATCGATAATCATTCCAATATACAAGTTAAATTCTTTCGTATAGCAAAATCACATCATGAGTAAATCATACACAACGATAAATTTCACTATTTCACATCCCAGTGTAGTACGTTTTCACCCTTTTGTTTTGACCCGGGTACGTTTTAGCCAGAACCCAAATGATCACATTATATAAATGGGTTTTATACGGCAAATAGTAAGAAAAAAACATAGCAATTGATACATATTATGATTATATAAACATGGATATATTGGACGGCTACTTACCATAATGCCAGATGAATCATATCTAGTCTGTAGCATCACTTTGTCTTCTCCAGCGACAGTACGATAGTATGCAGCAGTGAATACAGGTCAAGTCAGACCGTGGTGAAGTCGGCCCATGGTCAAGTCGGCCCACGAGCGTGGTCAAGTCGGACCATGGTCATCTCGGCCCATGGTCAAGTCGGCCCATGTGTCTGATCAAGTCGGCCCACATGTCTGGTCAAGTCGGCCCACATGTCTGGTAAAGTCGGCCCACGTGTCTGGTCAAGTCGGCCCACGATCTCAGACCAGATGTATGGTCAACTTTGATAAGTCTAACGTAATATATTCAAAAACTAAATTGAGTTTGAAAAGAAAAGTTTTTTTTATGTAGATCTAAATAAATATTTTTTTCATATATAAATATATATTTTTTTAATTAAAATAGAGAATCTTTTTAAATATATATCATGTTTCTTGTTAAATCACCATTTCTAATAAATTTATATGTCATATACGAACAATATGATATGGGCCGAGATGACCACGGAAAAAATAATATTTTCTCATTTTAAATTAAATTTCATCAGGTTCTTTGCAATCTTCTTCTCAAAATATTCTTGAATCACCATTTCTAATATATTTTTTTTATGTCATATACAAAAAAATATAATATGGGCCGAGATGACCAAAAAATGTGGGCAGAGATGACCAGTGATCTGGGCCGACTTGACCAGCGATCTGGGCCGAGATTGAAATGTGGGCAGAGATGACCATGGTCCGACTTGACCAGAAACCGCAGCAGTTACGTGTTCGCAATTAAATATTATTACGAAATCATTGCAATTTATGTATTTTAAATGTTATATGAGATTCATTCCGTAATGTTTTGTTGTTTTGTTGGTAGTGACGTGAACAGTGGTGTAAAAACGGTATGAATCATATATGACCTCCCCACTTTACCGCCCACATATCGCCAAACAGGTGTCCGATAGCATCTAGATTTATCAGCAGAATAGTATGGCCACTAAAGTGCGACACGGAGCTCGAAAATACGCATTCATAACATCCCCGGACGGGAAAATACCTAAATTTTACATTTGGGACCATTTTTATGCTTAGACGTACGTTAATCTCATTAAATCTTGAAATATAATCGATGACTTAAACTTTACACAGCCTTTGCCCCGATTGTTATTGTTCCGTCTGCGCATGCGCGGACTGAAACCTTTACTGGGCTGAAGAATTTTCTGTTATACCGGCATTCGGAGCAAAGCATATGGATCTCCACTCAGAAGTACAACGCCGTCCTCAAGCATCTGCGCGAGCAAACGAAATGGGTCGCCCTCTTTCACTGCAAGGACCGAGAGTCCTTCGATGACTATCTTCGAGAGAACGACGTTATCCCAACGCGTGAGGAGCGGCTGGAGGTTCGACAAATGCTTTCAAAAACCAAGCACACTGTTAAAGACTGATTAACCAACTGCTTATAAAGTACTAAACACTGCTTAGCTCGTGATAAACACCGCTTAGCTCGCGATAAACACTTCTTAGCTTGTGATAAACACTACTTAGTTCTTTCGGTGGCTAAACATGTGGGAATCAATTTGTTGCTCCGCTGCAAGCTTTGCTGCGAGCATAACAGTGATTATAATTTCCGGGTGGTGCGCTTGGCAATATGTTAGACTTATGAAGCGAGTCAGAATAGCACTGCTTAAGATCAAACAATCTTCGATTGTCACAATGAACTGCGACGAACTTATCGATCGGATAAGCACCGACAGCTGGAACAACTGCGACTGTCGCGCCGACAGCTGAAACCGCGAGTTCATCTGAAGGAACTGCAATAGCGGGAACCGCAACGACAGAAACCGCGACTTCGCAGCGGCGCCAATGGCTTGCCGCGCTGGTTGCAGATGGGCAGGCAGAGGAGTATCTGGGGCGACGTCTCACGGCCGACCAGGTTGATAACATGCCAGACACAAAGATTGAGAATGGCATGCCAGATACGAATCGAGGCTGAGCGCGGCGATGACGAAATCCCTATGGACGGCAGCCATTCAGCTACGCTTGAGCGGCGAGTACGTTTCTGCCGATCCAGAATCAATCGGGATTATTCAACGATCTCGAGGCTGACCCCTTTGTTGGACACGCGTTGAGAACAGCTTGCTACGTAATTTACCAAAAGTTTGGTATACTCTTAGGTCCACTGACGACCGCGTTGATCACAGCTAATCACTGTCATTTTGAACACGTATGCCCCGCGGACTGTAAGCTCAGATAATGTCGACGGCTGCGACAGTGACGAAGTGTGAACCATCGGAACCGCTGGAGCAAGCTGTGATTTCGCTGGAGCTCAAGCAGCAATCTCCAGCACCACGACATACAACCCCGAAAAAAACAAGCAGCGAGGCGGGCAGGGGCCGCTGCCCGGAAAGCTAAACAAGATAAAATACTCGCCGAGCTTCGAGAGGTCAAACAGTCGATGCAGCTTCTGAAGGAAACTTCGATTGCTGCACCTGTGGTGAATTCAGAGGAACTGTCGTGCCGATTGTCGTTCCAACATCAGTTGTTCCAACGCAATCTTCGGCGACCTCCAAGGACGGTCTGGCACCGACCTGAATCGTCCCGCAGCTGATTGTTGGCGGGTTCGTAGTCGCGGGTGTCATGTGGGTTTTCCGAGGGAACCACCTTTCGCGACAACCGGCTGCAGCAGCTGCTGGAACCACCGCTCCGAAGCGAGTTCCTTCGGAACGTGTGCTCCATTTAAACACAGCTCGATATCCCTTTCATATGCAGTAAATTGTGAAACAAATTGTGAAACAATTATTTTGCAAAAAAGCAAATTGGAAAAAGATGGCCGAATACGATCGAAAAATGTCAGTGAACGCGGTTTATCATGCCGTGATGATATCGAGCCTCAGTATCGGATTTGCTCGACTATCAAAGATGGCCTTCGGGGGGCCCGCCCCCAAGTTGGACATGACGGCGAGAGACGTAGGTCTCGTGACCTTAGACGTAGCGGCCGCGGTTGGAACCCGGGATTATCTAGTTAAAGCTGGAATTATACTGGCTAATATATGGAAGTAACACAGTGTTATAATGGCTTCGTGGTGCGGTGGTGAACGCATTGGCATTCAGCGGTAGCAAATATCTATTCTCGAATCTTCGAAGCTCAGACGTAGATGAGGAGAGCAAGCGCCATGATTTAACTGTAGAACAACTCCAGAGCGCACACGCAGAATGGTCCCGAAAACGAGCTGCCCGTCTGGACTGGATCAACGAGGATCTTCGCCGCGAGAATCACGCCGTGCAAACTTTCCGGAGAGTTGACGCTGCCATCCGCGAGTACGCGTGGGCATATCCACAGAAAACAAAAATATCGCGCCGCTGTATCCTGATTTCAAGCTTTCAGACTTCTACGTGTTGTCAGATGCCCAAAAATACCGCGAGTTCGCGTTCGTCGTCGTTGTAATGGTTGCGACAGGCCTCGTCAGCTACTATATTGTCAAGCATTAAATTATTTGCCTTGCAATAACGTTTTTTTATGTTCTTTTCTAGAACGATGTTAGTTGACGAGATTTATTTCTGGCGGAGCCACCCAAGCAGCGCGTGCCTGCTTGTATAGTATCGACGACGCAGTTACCGGACGATCTGGCAAATGCATGTTGGAGACTCTTCGATCTGCTTGAATATCTTGCAGACGATGGACACGCGCAAGCTTAACGTTCGCCTAGTGCGCAAGCTTAGCGTTCGCCTAGCGCGCAAGCTTAGCGTTCGCCTAGCGAACTTATACTACAGCCCCCGCGGCTACTGGAAGGGACTCGCAGCCATCAAGAACCTCGCCCAGCGGCCAGGGTTTCTGAAAACGCTGCCAAGGAATGGCTCAAGAAGCAGGTCATATGGCAGATCACTTTGCCCGCGCAGCGCAGTATTCCACGACCGAAATTCGACGTGCCGGTGCCGAATGAAGTCCACCAAGCCTACCTCCTGTTTCTCCCTCACGATCGCGTCGGTCGCAAGACGTACAAATACGCCCGGACAGTCGTTGACGTAGCTAGTCGCTACAACGAGGCTGAGCCACTGACCACGAAGGAGGCCAATGAGATGTCCGAAGCTCTTTCCCGCATATACGAGAGGAGCCCTATCAAATGCTCGAATCTTCTCCAGGTCGATCCTGGCCGCCGCGAGTTTATGGGCGCAGTCTCTCAGCACGGGGTCTCGGTGCGATGCGGTCGTGTGGATGTCCATCGGATTGTGGAGCGGTTCAATCGGACCCTTGCTGAGCGGCTGTTCGGGCACCAATATGTCCAAGAGCCTGTATCACACAAGCCCTCTACCGTCTCGCGCGGGCGACCAGTTGGATTAGCGGAGCAAAAGCTTCCCTCGGGTGTTGGCGTCCGGTACCTCTACCAGCTCGGGAAGCTGGAGGGTGGCCGCCGCCGCGCGACTGATCCCGTGTGATCTCTCAATGTATATCATCTGGATCCATATATTACGTGCTCGGCTTCATACGTCAGATTCTGTGTTGGCTTAAAAACTTTAGATTTATTTGAATACGCTTCAAAGTCGTATACTATCTGATGCGGATATAGTGTAGTATCGTTACACTCATTTATTTTTATACCCGCGACATTCTTCCACCCACATTCTCACCTTACTACCAACCCCTACCATTCCTCTCTTATTTTGGCATCTTGAAGTCTCGTCTTTTAATACATCTTTACCGCATCCTTTTTCTTACAATGTCTCGGACATCCGTGCCAATAGCAACCATGAAATTGATACACCGTATTGTTATCTAAACAATATCCGTCTACCGGATTGTTAGCTATCAACCACTCACCGCCATGTCTTGAATGATGGATGTGGACTTGATGTATGTCAGCTTCGTGCTCTATCCATTTAATGGCAACGTCACACGACGTACCTCGTGGATAAATGCCTCGGTTATACCTTTTTGTACACGTGCTCGTGTGACGGTGCAAATGGCCAGATTGTGTGGACATCTGTTGACACTCACCGCACACATACTCATTCACTAACTTTTTTTAATTAGTTATTAAGAACGCAGGCCCATCATATAATCCGATTGTCATCTATCGCATCGTAGTGAGCCGGTATTTTCTTTATACTCCACGCTCCATTTTCAGCCGGTTCGTAACACTCGTATGCCGAGCTTGAACTTCTCCTCAACCTTTGGTATCATTTCTATTGTCACCTTTATACTCTATGGTGTAGTGTGGTGACCAAAGAACCTTTCTGACAGCTCTCTAGCCTCCGTACAACATATATAGGTCCAGATAATGGTGCTACGACCTCTTCGAACTGTTTCGACCGGTCCGACTAACTATTTTATTACCACCGCTACATCCTCATCACACATATAGCGATCATCATCATCATCGACCTTCTGCGTGTGAGCCGTAGCACCCAGACCGGTTGCTATACCACTTTACATGCGTTAAAAAATGCTTTGGAATTCTTCGTCACGTGTCGCCTAACACCCCGCTAAGCCGAAAAAAATAATAAAAAAAAATAATGCGCCGAGGCTTAGCGGGGTGGGCCCAGAAGGGTTTTACTGGCGCGAGCTCGAATCCCGGGTGGGGTCTTCTTTTTTTTTCTCACCGGAACCCCGGGGGGTCTTTTTTCCTATTAGTAGTCTATGGGGTGAGAATTATGACCGAGGTGGTATCATTCTCACTCACATGAGAAACATGACAATTTGCCAGGAGGTAGGGTCATTTTGATCACATATGCCTCACCTCATATATGACACTATCTCTGCTATCATTCTATCATTCTCGCTCACATGATAAACATGACAATTTGCCAGGAGGTGGTATCATTTTGATCCCCTTATACTACTTTTTGTAAAAGTAAAATACGCATTGAATTTGAAATCTGGTGTTCAATACTCTTTAGATGCAAAACTTATCTGGAACTCTGATTACACCATCCTATCAACATACTGAAGGCCTGTGTCCACCACCCCTAAAATGTGACACAGGCATTCGTGTCTTATGTCTGTTTAACCAGGTCATATAAACACATTGGGTAAGTGGGTCACATTGGTCAGGTAGAGAATGAATGTATTGATGATGACAAAGAAACACATGCATTAAAGTCAATCCAAGTTATCATGGTTACGGTAGCAGAGATTTAAATTATTTACATTTTTTAATATTACTGAATATCATGAATAATTAATGTTAAAAACAATAATTTATGATTTTCATTCAAATACATATATATATATAAATTCGGATGATATTCAGTAAATTAATGCCAGATATAGGAAAATAAAAGATTAATCTGGCATTATTTTTCAACATAAATCTCAGAATATGCCATATGAAATTAATTTACTGAATATCATCCGAATTTGGGGGAAAATGACGTGGTGGTGGAATTTTACTGTGTTTTAGTACAATTTGTTGAAATTAGTGTTAACAAACCGCTATTAATGATTTTTCTTCAAATATAGGAAAATAAAAGATTAATCTGGCATTATTGTTAGGTGGCGGGCAGGGATGATATTAAAGGTACATGCACACTCAGTAGGCACAACATATTCTTTATATCAGATACATCATCTGAGACAATTCTGGCAAAATAAACATTATTTCACTATTACCCCACATATTGATTGGCATTATTATACATCTTATATCAAACTTAAATGTTCACACTGATACCGTGTTTCCTTAAAATGTTAACGGACATTACTATTTATTCTCTGTAGTTATATTTTGATGTGCAATGATCATACTTTATAATCTGTCAAAACTATTATTTTTTCGGGTGACCTATTTAATTAGTATAAATAATTAAAAAATATCATGCCTCATTTGCATATGAAAATAGCCCGATACCACCGCGTGTCACTATCAGTAAAATAAATATTACTAAATTATTTTATCTGTATATCAGGCACTCGTAATATTTAGAACCGGTGGAATAGTGAGACAATTATACACTTATTTAATTCCTATAAATAACAGTTTGTGCCTACTGAGTGGGCATGTACCTTTAAGTAAATTAATTTTATATGGCCATAAGCGGAGCAACAGACGCTAAGCAATAGCTGAACTACATAGTATATAACTAAGTTCATTCAAAATGGAAGAACCTAACCCAAATGTTCTTGTTGTTACGCAGTGCAACTTACAGCCAGAAGGCTCACATGTTCTTTTTGTGTCAACACATTCAGTTCAGTGAGATACATGTATGACTTTATAAATCAACTAAATAATTTAAATATCACAATTATATTCACCGATACATTTATCTTTTTCAAACAAATTCTACTTGAAATGACAAATCTCTTATAGTAACACTGTGCTTATTCACATTATTCCAACATCATGTCAGAAGAAAGTGTTCTATTTAGTGATATTAACATAATTACCCTTAATTTCACTGATTATTTAGTAGCATTTATACCGTAGTAATTACCATTATTCATTACGGATTAAAGTGAATTAAAACATATTATTGGTGTTTTTATTATTAGTGTATAACTTGCTGCATAATAATATTTGTTGTTTTGTTTACCAGAGGATAATTAATTTATACCTGCATTACAAATGTCATTAGTGATTACTGTTATCATTAACTGAATTCTTCAGCCAAGTATAAAATACTCTGAAACTTTTGTCAACTTTTGACGACATTTACTGAAAATATTGTAAACGTATTTAATGAAATTACGCAGATGTCCGAAGGTACACAATCACATGGCGTGTCCAGGGACCATACATACAATTATTCGTGCCAGGCGTGTTTCATGATACATGTATATGACTTACATACATAATACCGTTTCATTTTGACAGTGTCAGTGTAAATACTTTTGTGCATTCTTTCTTGCTGTAAGTCGCCCTCCGTGACAGCCAAAAATCCGGGTAACGGAGAACTGTATTTTGCTTATGACATGGGAGTACATCATCAGTCAATCACCTAAAGTTATGCTGGGTCTTTTGCGGACATGATAAAACAACTACGGTATTGTGTGTTTGCGTTAGCGGACGAATTGACCGAAATGGCGGACAATTTGACAGCGGACGATTTGGCTTGCGGACGATTTAACCTGATACCCAAACAAAGGTTACTTTTACACATAGACATAGAATGTTTTATATGTCTATGGTTTAAGTTCAACTGTCAGTTGTGGTTTTATTTGTGTCCGTGACGTCTGCCAACCAATTTTGATACCACCATATACTACCTCTGTAATCTATTTTCAATTATTTTGTATGCGAGTTGCCATTCCAGCTAATGCGTAGTGTTTCCATGCCATATTTGTGTGTATTATAAATGTTTGATGTGCCGAGGCCGAATCGGAATGGGTACGAAGTGAAAAGAAGCTACGAACGGTATTGTATCTGATTAAATCTCCGATTTATTTACGATGAGCTTCAATAATGGCTGGTTTTAGACTACACAGTTGTCACAATAAGCATTACAATCATAAGGGACATATCCATGTCGTTGGTTACATCGCATATACTGTAAACATGGACAAAAATTAGTTGAACCGACAGCGATTTCGATTTTAAAGTTCGCCGCCATCTTGAATTTGCTGTTGAGACTGACCAATCAGAGGCCACGGTTAGGGGTCAAAGGTAAAAAAATAAAGGCAAAAACGGCACTTCATGTATATTAGGCTACTTCAGATATAAACAACATTTATTCAACCCCCATATTATGCTACATATGGAGCAATGGCTGCGGTATAAAACTAGATTGCATTATATTAACAATCAACTCGTTTAAAATAGCTATTTACCTTTTTATTATTTTTGTTTTTGCAAAGAATGCTGTTCTTAAGAAAATATATTAGTTATCATACCGATGAACCTGTCAGCCAATATAATCATGCAATTTCATACGTTATACACTTTCAGAAATCAAATTGCTTTATTTTATTAAAACGATAAAATCGGATAAATGGTGTAATGTTATCTACTAACACAGGTATTGAAAAATACATGTTCAAATGGAGTGTTTATACAATTATGGTGTTCCACTTTTCTGGCGAACACCACATGCATCCACTCAATTTGTGCAATGAATTCACTTAGCCAAGATGTTATTAATTGTATGTACCCGATGTATGTACGTACAACTGCGTATGAACCTATGTTTAGCTGTTGCGTGGTTAATGTGTGACATATGGATTATCATGTCAAGATTGCAACATTTCTACAAATGTATGTCAATAACGATCTCATAATAATGACATGATTATTAAAATAGAAAACACATTACAAAAAGTGAGACCAATAAGTGAGACCAAGAAACCAACGCAATAAAGACTTCCTAATAAACAAATGACATGCGCACATCGGTGGCCGCAGAACCTTCAACGCGGCACAAACATGCACGATCAGTGGCGTACGGTCCCAAAACGAAAGCAACAGCGAATGCACTACATAAACAATATAACAAATGCAGAGCAAGCACAACAACAACTATTCCCCAATGAACTACTGGTAAAGTAACAGGAAAACCAAATCACAATGAAGTACAGTACACGGAGACATGACAAGAAGGATCCCACCTTGGACAGGACAGTGCATACAACAGACCACTTGAATGGTTGAACCTGTTTAGCAAACCAACCGCTTACCTCGCCATCATGCTTCAAAAGGACAGCAACTTACAAGGAAAACAAAAACTAATAATATATCATACGATAAAGACAAACTAATCACAACGAATACACAGTATACATGCAATGAAAGTTAATATTATAGATATGAATGTAAGAAAAGAAGAAGATATGATGGCACAACAATTCTAGCCGCAAGGGATGACAGTTACGTTGTTCCGCATTGTCATATAAGTATAGCAAATGTCGTGATTACTGCACTCCTTATATCCATTTTAGTACATTGAAGGCTGTCATGGTGTATATATTGTTGTGTACTATGTGTATTTTGTCTGCAATGACTATAACAGTTATTGTTACCGTGATAGAGTATTTAGTAGTGGCACAACTGGAAAGAATGTCATATATATAATTTCCATGTGTATTAGTTGTATCCATACTATAGTATGTATTCTAAATTATATCAGTGCTTTTCTCAGAATTACTGAATTTGTAATTAAATTTGATTTTCTGTTCAGCATTTACATATTCCGACGATTTCATATCTTATTATTTTAACATATCATATGCATGCACTCCATATTGAGTTGTATGTAAGAAAATCAACTGCACATGTATGTCAGACGTTGAATTCCGACTTATCATTGAATATAAGAATGTTTCAGAAACATTACATTATCTCATCATACAAATATATTTTGCTCTACCTAATCAATAACAATTTGAATTTCTATCAATTACTGGCAGTTTACCAAATAGCATGTGATATCAAAGGTTGTATATCAATCACTATGTACATACCGTCCTCTTGTGGAAATTATGTACCTTTCGCAGAAAAAAAAATTAAGTAAAAATATAATACTATCAGTGGGAGTCCTTAGTTGCTATCATGTTTAACTGGACTTAATGCCAGGATTTGGTATAATTACATTCTTAGATGTGACATCCGAGTGTAATTATATAAACCACAATACTATCAATATAGTTGGCGGCCATCGTGGACTAATGCTGTTGAAACAATGATCTAATTGCATACATAAGGTACTAAAATCATTGTGTATCTAAATACAATATTCGTATGCACATTTGCTCTAATATACATGATACTTATATGGTCTTAGTAAAATTATATACCATTGCACGTATAATGTAATATATTTATAATTGGCGGCCATTTTTGTGTTCTGCAATTTCACAGCAAAGTTACAAAAACAAACACTCATCGTTTCAGTAAACTCAATATTATAAAAAGCATACTCTTTGTTGTGACGAACTAGTGAAATTACGTAAAATGGCCACATTTGGGGGCCATTTTGGATTTTTCCCATATTGCAGTTAAGGAATTGAATTTTAAATTTGCCAATTTGCATCACTGTGTCAAATACACCCAGTTTACGCTCTTAAATTGCTTAATTTCCTCGTGTGAATGCAACTATATGGCACACTATATCTATTTGGCAGCCATCTTAAATTTATGCAAATTTCTCAAAACGCTCAAGGGTGACAGTTTGTCATCAGTTGGATTTCAAAACGAGAAGGCCTGGATATGCAAAGTCAATAATAAAAAAAACTGTGTTATTCAAAACAAGGTAAAGCCCCAAATCGCCTTTTGGCTGCCGAACTATATTCAACTCTGGCTGAAAGAAATATGGCGGTAATTATGCTTCATTTTCATTGGCTACCTATGTCGTGGGAACGAGATGCTATCTCGAGGGAACGAGATGCTATGTCGTGGGAACGACATAGCTAACTCGTGGTAACGAGATGCTATCTCGTGGGAACGAGATGCTATGTCGTGGTAACGAGATGCTATGTCGTGGGAACGACATAGAACAAATATTGCGCATGTTCCTTTTAAGCTGCCGTACAATATCGCAAGAAGTAAGAATATCCTGCTGAAATCGGAATCATTGGCGGTCATAGTGTCATGTTCATTGGACGTCTCTACTAAAATATGCAAGAGATGAAACAAGGTACCATTTGAAATCACATTGAACAACCGGAAGTATGTTTATCGAGCCAAATTCTCATTTAAAATAGCGCAACAATCATTCCTATAGTTGAAGCTTATACATGGGTGAATAGACATCCACGCAGTATGCATGCGCATGAATTGTGTTTGGATTCAACAATGCGGGTGTATTCAGCAATTTGGGTGTTTTAAATAATTAAAAAAAATATCTTTTTTTTTTGGGAGGGGGGTGAGGGTCGTGGGATGGGCGTTGAACTATAATTATAGTCAATTGGTGTTATTTGGAAAAGTATTAAGTAAATCTAGTCGAAGTATACCTATGTCTTCGTGTGTAATGTCATTCGTGTTTGTTTTCTTATGTACTCTGTTACAACAGTGGAAACTTCCTCGATATCTTTTTGTCTAATTTTAGGCTTTTCTGCATTCAAATAAAGACGAGTACGTACGTGCATGCATGACCTATAGCTGTATCCACTGCAGCCTATCAGTCAGAAGATAATAATCATATCCTGTAAATGGCTCACGGTAAGACGAAAGGGCTGGCAAATTGAACGCAATTTTCTCACATGTATTTGAACAGCATGTTGGTGTCATATATGGGTATTTGGGTGTATTTTGGGTATATTTCGGTGGATTTCGTTGGTTTTTGGGTAATTTACATATTTTCTTGCAACTACTAATGCTCAATCATTACACACGATAAAAATTGTCAAGTATGTACACATTCACCGTTCCGAACTTTCGGGCCCCTTTCTTACTGTCAAAATACCCAAAGGAAAGAAAGCTTTTTCAATATTTGGCCAAGCAAAGTTACCTGGAGCCATGTGTGCTTTCACTATTTCTGAACGTTTCTAGCATGTGCTTGTCCTGATGATGGTGTACAGTATTGAAAGCCTTGCGTTTTCCCTGTCTATAAGGTGCAGATACTGTGTCACAACCACTTACAGCATGCATAAACAACAAGTGTTTTTTTTGGTGTCTTCTGTAGCAAGATCCTGGATGTTGTAAAGGGTCACTGACACTTTACTACGGCAAAGCATATATATTGCCACCGAAGTAACCGCTAGTGCAACAAGCATCACCAGTAAGTCAGTGTCAGTTCCGACAACCACCACTGGCTTCTCGGCATCATCAGCCAGTGTTAAGGCTGTTGAAATTATCAGGAAATCTGCATCTACCTCTGACTGTTTCACTCTTATGCCTGCGGCTTGCATCTCTTGACTCATCGACGTTTATTGCTGCTTTTTGACAAGAATGCTGATTGTGCAGTCGTGATTTTCATATTTACATCAAATATGATGGAACGTGATGTTACCTTGCAAGCCCTTCTGTTCTGCTCCATGGTTTTGGTTGAGGTGACATTATAGCCATCAAATACAACAACTGTCCCAACACCAAAATGTTTTAGTGTGTATGCGATATATTACTGGAACACGTCATGATATGTAGATGCCTTTAGCCATACAACTGTGTGTAGTAGGTGCCCTCCGTCCACAATAAATAGTGCATTGTCTGGGACAGTTGGTTGTTGTGTAACGAATGACTTTACCAATATACCTAGTGTGCTTTTCATGGGATTCCGCATTAGACCATCAATGAATAGTGCTGGGGGTTGCGGTAACAGTTTGTGTGTCAGGAATTTTTCCATTTCAGTACTATCATTGAGAACACACGTGATCCTATTAAACAACAGAGTGGGGTTAACTGCCGTATCATGTCCTCGGACTTTGACAGTTTTGTGCATACTACTGATTGTCTTAACCTTATCCTTTCTGTGAAGAGTGATCTCTGTGAAACACTTACCTGTCATTTTAGCAGCTGCGGCGGTACCAATGTCGACTGCTTGGTTACAATTCACTGACGAGTCGGCCACTAGTCTAGTGGATATATATACAACTCGAGATGGTTCATATTCACAGAATGGTGAATATGTGTGCAGCCAATCCACAAAGAGACCAATGTCTTTGGTATCTCTTGATTGAGTGCTTATCATAAGGTTTTTGTGCTGGGTAGATGTGTGTACTGATGTGAATTTCTCCAGTTGGCTTCAAATATGCAAAAAACCGGGCATTGCACACACCCACTTTGCCAATGTACTGTCTGTGATGCCCCTATCATGTGTCATGCCGCCGGATGTTTTTAACATTCACATTAGGACCTGTTCTATCGTTTGGTCAGAAAAGTTGCCACTCCACTACTCGTCAGTACGACGGATAGTGAAATATCCTTGTTCCGTGAATTTGGCATATTCAGTTGCTTGCATCACTTTTTCCAAGGACCCCATCTGCTGAAGATACAATCGGGCAGACTTGGCATAGTGGAGATGCCCAGCAGCATGAAAGTATTGAATCATTTTCTCAACACAGTGGAGATGAAGATACCAATTGCCCATTATATCAGCACGTATGAACAGATGAAGGAGGGCGACCTGGTCAAGGTACTGTACCCACAACTTGCCAGTTCTGCTTTTGTTTGCCACAGTTTTAAGGAGTTGTGATATTATGCCATTTAATAGCTGTACATCATCGGCAACATCAGCAGGATGAATACCTTGCAAGCTCATCTGATGGGGTTTTTTCAAATGATCTTTGTCAATGTCATCTAGACAGTTTGGATTATCATTTAATAGCACACATATAAGGGACGCTGACGTCAGCATGTGGGCTCGGTGTGCACGTGAGTATGCATGACTTGTCCGCATATGCACAACAGATCCTTTGGCATACACCGTTTCCCACATATCTGCCAGTCTGATATCAGTCATGATGTACCCAATGCTGCCTAGGTAAGACACGAGTAGATGGAAGCCACCAAGTCGAACAATAACTTTGTTTAGATCATTTGTTGCAGTCACTATTTCTACCGCCTTTATGTACAACGGTTGGTCAAACGTAACTGGACATATGCCAAGACCATGTTTCTGACACTGATCTTGGGCAAACGATAATACTGTATAGATTGTGCTCAGATCTCCCTGGTCCAAGTTGATGAAGGGAAGTACTTCAATTCTAGTTTTGTTAAAATTTTCATTTTGATGTGATACTTCCATGAAGCCACTCCATGATGGACAGGGGTAAAGTTCAAGCACATAACCTGCAACCCAGAGTGTGTCTAAAGCCTTGGCAGAGATGACATATGTAGGTTCCTTTTAAGGTGCTTTCATTGGTCCGATAATAACAGACTTAAGACCAGGAACAGCAGGTTTACTATATGTATTTATGGGAACGTTCCCAAAGGCACCAACCATTTCCACCGGTGGTACACTGACTTTGCGCTTTACAGGCACTTCATCAACAATACCATGTGGTGTAACACAAGCTATACCTCCCATACTGTGGAAAGTATTGTCACCAGTCACTGTAGCTACATTGAAGTCTGCATTATCATACACAAATTGGGTGAAACCACTGAAGATATCGAGTGGTCTATTGTGTGATACAAGTGCAGCCTCCAACCTGTGCACTTCTCTGTAATCATCTGAGAAATGGAATCTGCTCAGAAAATCAACCAGTTCACGGGAACCATATTTTCTATGTATATACACAGCAATTGCAAGCAACAGTGGTGAAATGAATGACCTTGGACGACATGAAGACATTATTGCATAAGCTATAGCGGTAGTTCTCCTATTTATTGTAGGAGAACTTTTATCTTTCTGATCTAAAAGACAGTGTAGACAACGGTTTAGCGAATCTGGAACTAGTGTTGTAACATTCAATAACTCTCCGGATTTCTGATGTGCACTTTTTATCTCTAGACTTAAGAATTAAATTATTAATTAAATGTTTAATTATTATCTAATATGGCTAACTAACCTGACTTTGAGAGAATTGCTGAAAGAAAATCAAATTCTCCAACAGGCCATCTTATCAATATTCATGATCATTAATATTAATGAGTCAGGTGACTGAATTTAATCAATGACATGATATAAAACTATGTTAGGCGGGAGGTTTTATGCGACGCCGTTAAGCGCAACAACCAAACCATCAATGTTAGACGTTATCCGTGACGTCATATGTTCAAATGTTCAAAAGATCACGTCTCTACACAAATTCACAAACTTTTCACATGATTTTTAGGATTTAAAACACCATTCTGGTTTTAGACATTTAATTTCAATATTCACTTGTATCAATCCAAATGCATGTAGTTCATTCTGACTGACTTTCGACATGGCACGCGACTTTGCTCTGAAAATGTTATCCGGATTTCAATACAACAAGGGCGTGGCTAGTTAATATTGCGTTGTCACGGAAGGGTTTTAAAGCCATATTATATTTAGATTTATCATATTTAGCATGTCACAACTAATCCGTTTCTAGTATACATTGAAAAATCATACTCAACATCTGGAAAGCCATTTAGGCGTGTCAAAAAATAATTTTGACCGTCAACATTTTAATGCTACACACTTTGGTGCCATTTGGGGATATATTTTGGCGGCCATTTTGAATGGTGATTATGAATATTATCTATATATACTGCGTTTTGGTATATTTATATACTTATGTATGTTCTGATGGTTTTTATGTATACTTATCATAGCTGAATACGACGATATAAGCAAAAACCAAAAATGGCGGCCATCTTGGACGCCATCTTGAATTGCCAAGTTGGCACAAGGCTGATTTACGGGGACTTTTTTTCTGATAATGTAGACATGATTCTGAACATATCCTGAAATTTTCAGCTTGTTATCAATTTGTTTGACCTTAAACCCTATTGCTCATGGGCTATGAGTCCATAGACAAAAGTTATCATCTGGAAAATGTGAGCTCGATGTGTAATCCAAGATGGCCGCCAATAATATGAATAGTCGTATATTTTTAATGTTTTGATCTTAAACTAATATAAAATAACCCAGTTTCATGTTTGAGGGTGTGAAGAATGTAAATCTGATGTCATATCATCGGTTAAATGTCAAGGTCGTTTTATTTTTATTATATTTTATTATATGTCTGCATTTGTTTTCAAGTACAGTGCATGTACCTCCTTTTTATTGGTAAGTAAACATCACTAGGGAGATTAAGTGCTTCAGCTTATGTAATTATCCTAATATGACCTTAATATGACCTTGAATATCGCATAAAACAAGTGCCAATGTAGCGGATGCTTATGTCTACAGTTTTATGTCGAAGTTGTGAGAAAGTTAATTACTGCTCATCGTCATATTAGAAGGATATGAATTTGTACATGTTTGGCCAATGCATGACGAGCACATTGTGCAATACACTCTTGCTTTGCGACACATACATCGCTTGCCACACCCTTTCTTGCAGTCACACGATACGATCTGGCGTACACTGCCGGGTGCTACAGATATATATGTCAGAACGGGTTTCACCATATAGTCATTGAGCTCCAAGCCCCAGTCAGTGGGCTCTACATCTCCAACATTACCAAGCAATTATTGTACAGTGAAGTATAACGAGTGATATCTTGCAGTTGCCGATGTTTTATGGGAGGCTTTCCAGTTTGAAGCTGCTGTTGCTCTTCTTGCAGACCTTTTGCATGTATTGTACATAACGCAGCTTGTCAATCGATGTAGACTGCTTGGTTATATAGTTCCAATAGTATGGTCTCGCCCAGCCGTGCAACTTCATCCTGACTGGAGTCGGACTTCCGAAATACATCCGATACAGTACTGTCAGTCTTACTGACAACAGTAAGTGCCTTCTCCCCAACGCCGAAGGAGACAGAGACCGTATCACACCCTATGATGGCATGACCGAGAAGAACGTTTGTACGTCCTTTGGGTTGCATCGTTTGTTGAATGACTTTATAAACAGCATTCATTCATTCATTGAGTAACGAGTGTAGAAGTTTGTGGAGGTGACTATCAACCAGTATGACAAGCAAGTCAGTGTCCGTGCCTACCAGTACCTGCGGAATACATTACACCTTCGACAGTGAGCTTCTGTTTGACCTTTTCTTTCAGCCGTCATTTGTTAGTGCGATTGGCCAATAACCAGGGTTGATTAGTAGAGATTGGTCGGTGAAGATCAACATTTATGTCTGTAGATATGGTTTGACGGAGACTGCGCCTATTCTGTTCTGCAACGTTAGTTGACATGGTGCATAACCATCAAAACAAACTGTACACTAGTCATA
Source organism: Conchocele bisecta (assembly GCA_029237695.1). Classification (NCBI taxonomy): domain Eukaryota; kingdom Metazoa; phylum Mollusca; class Bivalvia; order Lucinida; family Thyasiridae; genus Conchocele; species Conchocele bisecta. Next base: position 23,727,653 of record CM055266.1, read on the forward strand.
ATTATTTAATACATTGGATACATAGGTGTCGTGGACATCGCCATAGTTACAAGTATCCAGATATGATGACCATGGCACACTCTGAAATAAATGGCCGCCATCAACAATGTAGTATGGGTGCTCTAGTCCATCGCTTGTTGTGGAGGTAACGGGCTTTCAGCCGATTAGCCAGATCACTTTTCTTGTTCTTCCGCATCACTCCCTTGTCAAAGAATGCCGGTGGCTCCTTACTGAACTCATGCCGAAGGTGATCTTCCATGTCTGATGGTTTCTTTTTGACACATGTGACACGCATGAACACGTGACACGCATGAACAGTAGGTTGGGCTCTATCTCAACTTTATGATTACGGACTGTCATACCATTGTTCGCGTTAGCCATTGAAACCGCTCGGACATTCCTTTTGAATCTAGCGTCAGCATAATTCTCACCTGTAAGGCGTTCCGCAGCAGCTTGAAAGCACAATCTGCATTAACAGATTTGGGTGCCACTAGTCCAGTTGACAGAGACCAGACTGTCACGATGATGGCATGTGTACCAGAAAGGCGAGTGATCACCAGACCAATTCCGAAATATGGCATAGTGTTGTCCATCACTCGTTGTTGTGGAGACTCGCAAGTCATTGTGCTGGTCACTTGTTTGCGAATGGATACCACAGAACGTTTCACAGAAAGTGACAGGAACAGTCCTTGGCAGAAAGTGGACCATCCTTGACAATCCACAATTTTCCGGTCTAGACAATCAAGAACGTCTGTGAGTTGTGTTACAACTGACTCCATTTGAACTGCGCTTGGCTCAAATTCATGTTTAAGCAACATCTCATGAACAGCCTTTAGACGCCCTATGTTTACTGCAGACAAACACTCGTCTGTATCAAGCATTTTCCCAACAAGAGACGAGGCGCTCATCATGTGTGCCTGGAACGCCAGGGCATAAGCATGCCCTGACATCATCTGATTGACTGTGTTTGGGGCTTATATAGTTTCCCATAGATGAGACAAACCTCTTTCGGCCATGACATGTCAGATTGCGTCCATGTATTATATCAACAGAGGAAATCCACATAATCTCACTACCAGCCGGTTCAGTTCTGTGGATGCCTGTATGATTTCGGATCCTTTCTTGTACAATTGTTGGTCGAATGTAACAGGAGCGATACCCAACTTGTACTCACACATGAATCCTGTGCTTACGAAAGGGCACACTAGAGCGTGTAGGGGTGGTTTAGTTGATGAATAGCAGAATGTCAATTCTGCTCACCTCAAAGTTCCCCTGGCTCATAGCAGTTTGGTTGAATCCACTCCACATCGGACAATGTTCATGTTCAGATACAGTGAAGCTGGCTAGCCATATATCGTCCAAAGACTTAGCCAGCTGTGCTGATGGGCTATCATCTTTGACGGGTTCAAGTGGTCCGACGAATACATTTTTTGAGAGCAGGTACATGTGGTTTTCCAAAGTTTCTGATAGGGATCTCCACGAGTCGGCCAGCGATATCAGATGATCGAAATTGTGTTGAACGAGGAAGCAGTTCTTCCCCAGTCTGTCCAGCTGGAGTGACACCAGCAATGCCACCTAGCACATACCATGTTCCATGTCCGGTCAGTGTGAGGGTATCAATATCTGCGCTGGCAAAGACAACTTTTACCAGCGAGTCAACCCATTCATACTGCCTTTCTCCGGTAGGCAGCAACGCATCATAAAGGTGTAGTACCTCTCGGTAGTTTTCTGCAAATGCTAAGTTGCTGAACACGCTGTGTGCGATGCGATACGACCACGTCTGTTCTTGATCAGATCGCCGAGTAACTGTAATACTAGTTGGGTGAAGTTCGTCGGCTATGAAGTGACCGAGGAATGCAAATGATAAATTTAGTTATCAGCGGAGATATGCAATAAACATATAAGGTATGACAGCAATAAGGGAGACGACAATAACAAAAGAAAAAGCTTCAATATCCTCACAAACACTGTTTTGGTAGTGGTCCTACGATTGTTGTTATTGCATCACATCTTTGCTGGAGAATGCCACACCATCAATGAGCAGGGTTATTATTGTGCCTCGATATATAGTACATAACTAGTTTATTACCATCATAGGTATTATACATATGTATAACAATGGATCTATATATATAAATACAGTATTCATTTTCCAAAACGGACTTTAATTGAAATGTTCAGCAGCGAAAAGTAACAGGTTCATACGATATCCGACATTTGACCTTGACCTTCGTCTTATTAGCTGACCTTGACGCATGTGAACAATAATGAAGTCAACAAACTACTTCCTTACATCCAAAACCAGATATTAGAGGTAACGTATGCATTGTTTTATGAACATACATTAATATATTGTGATTTGTAATTTTTGGCGACCATCTTGGATTTCTCAGCGAGCTCACATTTTTTCAGATGATAACTTTTGCCAATCAATTCAGAAATATTCAAGCTACCACTGGTGAAAAAATCAGCTTTCTGGATTTTTTTCCAGGTCTGGGTGTTTTGGAGCGGATTGCTCCTGAGCTATTATTCGATTCGGCTCATATTTAAGGGTGGGAATTGGCTCGAACACCTTCCATACCCGGATCCTGAGCTATTATGAAATATGTCTATTCTTATTGGAAATTAATCGTATAATTCGAATCTGCGTGTTAAAATTTCGAAAACTGCGGCCGAATATCGATATTTTGCTGATCTCCATGTCAACCATTAAATTAACAAGTAATTACAAATAGTTATTATGTCGATCGGAATGTAACTTTCTTATCAACTACTAGTATTCGTGTTAAAAGCAAACTTTCGCATTTTTCTGCACCTTTAGGTTGTATGAAATTAAAAAAACAAATAGTCTCAGGTAGGTTTTCCAAAATCATGATGGCCGCCAATTCCAAGATGATCACCATGCCTGAAAATGACAGAACCGACACTATATCACTTGCTATCACTTGATTAGAGCTCATAACTTATGCAGTTTCAGCAGATAAAGACATTTACTAAAACCATTACTTATGAGCAGAGAAAATGAAAGATCAGTTTCATCATTTTTTGTTTCAAAATGGCCGCCAAGAAACATAACGTAACTGCCGGTCGACAGATAATATCTTGAAACATCCTGATTTTACATATTTCTACACAGTATGATACCAATAGCTATCACAAATGTAAATATGTTAGTGATAATAAAACCCAACAAGCAATAACCCATGTAATTCAGTCATTTTATATTTCAAAATTGCCGCCGTGAAGCATCTTGCCATTTCTATTTGATATATATGTTAACGTCCAGTTGCAAAGTATATTAATTTCTAACCGAATAAGTGCAGAAGCTATCAATATGTGAAGCGGTTAATTACATATATATACGAGCAGCACAACTCGTCCATGAAGTGATTTTCAAAATATTTTCAAAATGGCTGCTATGAAGAAAACTGTAGCAGCTCTTCGATAAATCATACGTTTAAAATCCAGTCTATAGCAGCTCCAGCTCTTCGTAAATCATACATCGAAACGCCCTTCTTATTTGAATGTAGATACATAATCTTATACAGTTGTATGTGTAAATGTGATGCCGATAACGGTGTTTTTAACAAAAAGTGTTATATTGGTCACGGCCTGGGAAGTTCGACCAGAAGACTCGGATCAGAGCATACACCGTTCACAATTCAACACAAATGATGCAGTTTATTTCCCTGAACAAGTTGTTTCCAGTTTAACCATTGCACGAAATATGTGACTTAGCTTTTGAACGGTGAACAAGTCTGTACCTTTTAATTGTCGGTGGATACTATGTTAAAGCATCTAAATCATAAGTGCAATGTGAGAACCTGTTCGATATAACAGTATTCTATCAGCTGATTTGTAGCATATGGACAAAATGTCTTAATTTGTGGGATTGGTTGTAGCTAATAATTTATGCTAACGCCTGATAGAGTGGGATATAAATTAATAGCTTGATGAAAATAATCATACATAAAATACAATTAAATAATCATGTAGTTTCCTTGTAGGTATTGGATGTGCCTATAACATAACAATAATAAAACGTCACTTTTAATCGATTGGATATAATTTGTTTTGAGAACATATTTTACATTGACACACAACATGCTATAATTTCCTCATGAGTGAGGATATACCGAGTGATGACGAAATAATGAACCCACTAGCATTCATGGTTAGTGTTATTTCGAATAGAACTGTGTTTTCTTTTTTCCGTCCGTCCATCCGTTAGTCCGTCAGGGCGTCCGTCCGTAAGATTTGCGTTGATGATTTCGGATACCCGTTATCTCTACAGCATAAATCGGATTGACTTGAAACTGCATTTACCTCTTTATTATCATATACCCCATCCATGCGGCTTGCATGCTCAATGTCAAGGCCAATGGACTGAGGAAATATTTGTATGTCAGACCATATTTGTATGTCAGACCAGGCTGCGGCCAGGGGTATCGGTGAGCCCCTGCCCACTTGCTCTAGTATAGCCATGCATATGCATATGTGAAATACAGGTCAGAGAAAACGGAGAGCCCAGTTAAAACATACTCAACTCATAATCTACTAAACAGCATACAGTCTGAGTCGTAAACATGTTGAACATATGGTAACATATGATTCGCAAGTCAACGAACCTGATGGTAATGACACAAATATGGAAATACCTGTGAGGTGTACACAACTAACTTACATAGTACCATGAAACATGTATTGATATTGTTAACATATGCGCACGTCTGCAGGCGAAAAAATGCGATTGTTTCTTGATTACATATATATTCCAATATTAGTATGTGTTTGTCATATCAAACTGACTGTGCGTGGCAGAAGCAATCTGCAGGCCAATCCATTACATTTCCAGAGAACTATTTTCGAATACATTGTGATAGAAATACGTCTAGTGAAATTGTATATAATCTCATATTGAGCTATAAAAGTTACATAAGTGGACAATAATTATAGTGTTATGTTTGAATAATTAACCCATTAGACGCATACGCACAGGCATACTAGCACATATACATACTACATGTGTATATATGTAGAACTAAAGTGTTATATTTTGAAATCGCATATGGCAATCACATGCACATGGGCTTCGGTAAATGATATGCATGTAACTTTGCGTAGCATATGGATCGGTCTTCTGGCAGACTAGTGAGGTACAAGAAAGTATGATAGTATGATAGTATGATAGAAGAGGTTCTGGTATAATTATATATTTGTGCTGATCAATGAATGTGAGTGGAAATTATAGTATAACAAAAAACCATACATGTTATTGGTGGTGGTTAAATATATGTTTATGATATTGCTAATATTTTTAATTTATTTGATATCAACACAACTCATTGTAGATGTAGATATGTAGTTAAACAATTGTACATATAGAGGTGCATTGTTGAAAGCAATATCAGTCATATGTCATATATGCAATGGAAATAATATTATATGAATATGTTTGTTATAAACAATATTTATTTCATGAAAAATAAGTGATATACATATATACAAGTAGTACATACAATTGGATTAGAAAACATATTTTTTACGCCTATGTGAATTGTGCTCCTGGAAAATTTCATTTTGTGCAAAGTGTCTAAGGAACAAATAGTTGACATGTACCTGAATATTTTTCAGATGCCCATGTGTACTAGTTGGACAGATATGTATAGTGGTCCTACAAAATAGCGCCATGTCAGCACGTACACGTACATCTATTGACATTCTAGATATTTTATCGAACACATGATTATATATTTGCGTATATATTAATACTATTACTACGTCTCATGGGCTTAATAGTTTTCTTCTCGAACTGAATGTTTGCATAATATCATATGTACAGCGTTTGTATTGAATAAAGTAGTGTTGTACATATGACATTATGGTCATTAATTGACACGTAGTCTGTAAGACACACATTAATAGACATTAATGATTGAGTCGGGGTAATACTGGCATGTTCAGCATAGATATTGTTTGTACACAAATGTTTTCGAAAACACATTTAGTGGCACTACATATAATGGTGTGCAAGTTATGTTAACATTTTAAGTGGTATGAGACGGGAACATGGCATAATGCAGTATTTTTTGATAAACTTGAGTGTGTTGGTGAGCTAAATGGAGATGTGTGACTCATAATAGGCCCGTACATATACTTTAATTAAGCCGCGATTACAGGATTTGCAGCTGCTATTATTTGTTTAATTGTATGTTCATTATCTGATATGGTACTGTCGGCTAAAAGTCATAAATGGTTTTAGTCCATACATTATATTTATTATGACATTGCATACGAATGTACATTATCAATGAAAGTGGAACTCATTCATATATATATATATATTCACTGCCAGGCTAACGCAATGACTGCGCGTTTGTCATAGCTGTTAGAATTTACAGTTTACCGTGTATGTAAAATAAATTGATTGTGTATGAGAAATGAATATTAACCCTATGCAGGCAAAACCTGTACACAGTTACATATTTGATACACTCTCGAAATAATTGAAATGAACGTCAATGTATAACATGTGCCAGTCTACTCCATGCTGACATTAGTTGTTTGTAAATGTATATGTATTCTGTTTCTTGTGGAGCGAATTGATAATAATTATATTAAAATTACAAAAATAGTATTTCATTGTAAACATTTGTAAATGAACAAATCAATTTGCATACTTGCGTAGTTTAGTGTCGATAACTGTTAAATAATGTAATATTGATAAGGTGTATAAGTATGTACATACATGTACAAGGACAATAGAAAAACATTACATTATACATGTACATAAACAACACTCTGATATACCACCACTCTATAATAATGGTCAATACCTAGTAGATGGAATTGACAAAGCTAACACTCTGAACACATTCTTCCATCAACAGACTATACTTGACGATTCAAATATACAACTTTACAAAATACATAACATATGCATGTCGACCTATATACATTGCAAATAACACCATTGGAAGTAACCAATGTCCCTATATCTCTAAAAACTGGAAAAGCATGTGGAAATGATAGTATACATGCCGTGAATGTTGCATTTAAGCTTGAACCCCACTTTGTATAGAGGATATATGGGGTTCAGTCATAGCGAATTGCCATCACCCCATGTGGTGAGTCTGGAGGATTTTCTGAGATACCAGATGTATTGATTTCAACTTCAAAGAAGTTACTGATAGCAATCTGAGGTAATTAAGGACTGGCAACTCAGCCTATTTTCTAAAAAAGAACAAAAAAAATCGACGAATGTAAAAATAGTTATCATACATGTATTTGTATGAAAAGATAGGCAATGGCATTTTTTTAAATTTTGAAATTCGTCCATAAATGAGCAAATTAAATTAATTAATTTAATTAATTTGGTTCTATGCATTGCATGCAATGCCATGCATATGCGTAGGAATACACATAGACTATTACACAAAGGAAATAGTCATACAAGTTTCATAAAAATGATATACTTCAATACATGGGCTCATGGATGTACGTACATTTGTATATTTAGTTAATTTGTTATTCAATTGCACTCGTATGCCCAATAAGATGTTGTTCAAAGGTATAAACACATTGTGGAAGCGGAACTATTTTTCCTACGCAACACCTTTCCACCCATGTGTATACCTGTTTTCACCCGTCCACTACAGACCTGTATACCTGTTTTCACCAACAGTGTAGATCCAGATGAGCCGGCTCGTTACTCGCATGGACTATTTTATGTTTATGTATAGATGTCCATTCATCAGTATAGGTGTGTTTTTAAAAAATCAGAAGAAAAAAAAATCCGAGCAATTATCAAAATTATCACAAACAACGCAGTTCCTGATGAGCCAACTCGTTACGAGCCGGCACATCTGGTTCTACTCTGTTTGTGAACACAGATATGCGAGTGTAGGACATAATCCCCCCCCCCTGGACATAATCCCCCCTGCTTATCTTGACCACGGAGGACAAAATACCCCCTGACATAATCCCCCCCCGGACATAATCCCTCCCCCGGACATAATCCCATCGGACATAATCCCCCCTGCAGGATTTAATAAAGCACATAAGTTGTGTCTAGTTTTATGTCTTTATTAACGAGCATAATAATTTGTTTACGAAACATTTACATATATGCCGAACCCCATGTTTTATTCTATCAACCTAAAATCAGGCTACAAGCCTACAATACATATTACAAAGAAAGTAGTTAAATTTGTTGTCTTATCTTTACTAATAGCCCATACATGTATCTGACATAAAGCACATTTATATATAAGGCATTTCATTTATACACCAGTGACAGATGAAAAACGGGTCCCACGTCCAGCTAAAATCTGATACTCTCGCCAATGGTAATTGTTATATGATTTTTCAAATTAAACAAATGAATAAAAATACTTTTAGATACATCAACCTAAATCTTTGTGAAGTCTGATGTGTATGCTAGTTTTCCCATTAAAAAATGGTCAAACTATGAATCTGGCTTATCCTATGTAATCGGAATGGATAATTTGCTATATCTGACCTGACCTTACACATGTAGCTAAATGGTGTTACTACACAATGCCACTATCAGTTGCCAGATGGTCTCTTGAGATGTGTAGACAAGGAAAGTAGTCCCTGAAAAGTGGTTGCTGGGTGTTGGGTAATAAATCAGTGGTCAGTGGTTTTGCTGCAGTCGTTATCTCTTAATGGTCAGTTTTATAGCCTCACACAGTAGGTGGTCACTGTGGCGAAAAGCGGTTGGATTATATGGAATTATTTTAAATGGAGAATTCACATCATGAAATAACAAAGCATTGAAAGAACTAATTAAGTACCGAATTAGCACAACCTTTCTGTTCGCTATTTAACACGTCTATAGAATCTGGTACGGTACCCAATTTATGGAAAGAAGTCAATGTGACCCCAATTTTCAAAAACATTAATCGTTCTGATACGGCAAACTATAGACCGATATCCTTACTTAGCGCAATTAGCAAAGCTTTCGAGAAAATTGTCCATACACGCTTATTTGACTTTCTGGCCGAAAACATGATATTATCTACTTTCCAGTCAGGATTTGTACCCTGCGATTCTACGGCTAACCAACTTGTGGAAATTTATAACACATTCTGCAAAGCCCTAGACGAAGAGGCACGTTCCATTTTCTGCGATATTAACAAGGCATTTGACCGAGTATGGCATAAGGGTCTTATCTATAAGCTTGCATCTATTGGAATTAAGGGCCACCTACTTCTCTGGTTCAAAGATTACCATAACAACCATTAACAAAGGGTAGTCATACTTCAGACCGAACATACATAAAAGCCGGCGTGCCACAAGGTTCAACCCTAGGTCCACTACTATTCCTCATATACATCAATGATATCGTAAGCAACATTCACAGCAATATCATACTATTTTCAGACGATTCCAGCCTCTATATTATTGTAAACAATCCAAACGATGCCGTGGAGCTAATTAATAACGACATGAAAACTATAACTGACTGGGCTAATCAATGGGTAGTACATTTACGTTTTAATCCAAGTAAAACATAAAATCTACTTATTACAATAAAAAGTAACCGAACTGACCACCCACCAATAGTAATACAAGAATAACGTATAGAAGAATGTCACAGAACAAAAACACCTGAGAATATTTTTCCGTCTATGCCGTAAAGCACTGGCGTCTATATATATTGCTTTTATCAGACCCGTTTTGGAATATGCCGATGTCGTTTGGGATAATTGCACTCATTGTGACCTAGAATATCTCGAGAAAATGCCATTAGAAGCAGCCAGAATAGTATCAGGAACTACCAACATTTTCCCTCTATAACGAAACAGGATGGGGACCTTTAAAAAATAGAAGACATAAACACAAGCTAATAATGATGTACAACATGTAAATTCAACTATGCCCAACTTACCTATCATCTCTACTACTAACGACTGTATACCACGTATAATTTACGTAACAACGAAAATACACAAACAATAAAGTCTCGCACTACCCAATATTATAATTCATTCCTACCATCAAGTATCAGGGCATGGAACGCGTTATCTCCTGATCTCCGCACAGCCGGTTCCCTTTCAACTTCCAAATATTCCCTTAATAGAGACAATGTCTCTATTCCAAAGTACTACTTTACACGAAATCGTCAGGCTGACATACTTAAGACTCGTCTGAGGACAAGGTGTAGCTCTTTAAACTCACACCTGTATTAAAAAAATATAACAGATAATCCCAACTGTGTATGCGGACAAATCGAGGACACTGACCACTTCTTTCAACAATGCAATGTGTACAATCAACATCGACAGTTACAATACAATGAACTTACAAACATATGTAAGCCAACAACGAAACACTCTTATATGATATACCGGAAGTGAACATAGAAACAAACACCGCAATATTTAAAGTAGTAGGTCATCTCTAGATAGATACACTCAGCTTCAATGATAATTGCTTCATAAGAGTGATGTGGTATATGAATATAACATATGTAAATATAGTATTGTTACTGTATACTATATAGTGCATTGAGTTGCCATCTCCGCCATCTTTGTATGTACAGGCCATCGTACAGTTTCACCACTTCGTGCTTTCGACACACACATAATATGACAGTAAGCCAAATAAAAGTTGGTGTAATACGTACTAGATATATATGGCAACGGCAAGCTATAAACATTATGCCAGCAAACTATACAAAAGACGAGATATCTGAGCATTTCTCCCATCAATCTGAAAATAAATTTGGATGTGTAAACTATTCAATCTGATGCACAATCTATGTTAGTGTACACGTTACCCATATGTAAAGCCATATTTACTCGCATAGTAGGTGAGCAGATACCAGAGACAATAAACTCAGATAACTGCTTACATGTCACTGGATTTGATAGCTAATAACAGAGTACAATAGTAGGTATATATGGTACCGGTATGTGTTGTGTGGTTTGCCAGGTAAAAGTGATACACTGTGCGATTTTCTGTGTATGAGGCTATCTATAATGGTGGTTGACGTTGTTAAAAACACAGGCACAAACCTGTCCAGAAAACAGAGATATTTTACGGTTTGGTGTAATATAATTGATAGGAGTCAGTTCTCCTGGCTTTTTTTACACGTGATTATCTACATTATATCATAAGTTCTACTTCACATTTTGAGTTCTTTGTCAAACAGCAGAACAGGTGAAACTAAAACTTGCTGATGGTTGAAACACACAAAGATGGGCCTATAGGATACATTAACGAGGCGTTATTCACATATATGTAATACATAATTATATTCGATCACATTTACGAAGTAATTATCTTTGAATCAAACGATGATCATATATAGAACGGGTCCTTAAGGCAGTACAAACATGTATTATCAATTATCATTATTTGATAACATATTAAGTAAATCTAGTTGAAGTATACCTATGTCTTCGTTTGTCATGTAATTCGTGTTTGTTTTCTTATATACTCTGTTACAAGAGTGGAAACTTCCTCGATATCTTTTTATATAATGTTAGGCTTTTCTGCATTCAGATAAAGACGAATCAAATGCATAGCCCCATAAATCTGTGCCACCGTGCGTTCCAGTTGTTGCAGCATTCGTCAGGTTTATGTGAAACCAAGAATCATCCTGTAGACGCACATTGTGGCCAACTATCTTTTAAAATCGATGAAGGCATTCATAAGTTATTAAGAATGGATGCATAGACTAAGCATGTCCTGTAAATGGCTGACGGTAGGACAAAAGGACTGGCAAACTGAACGCAATTTGTCCACAAGTATTTGAACAGATGGTCAGTATGTTGGTGTCATATATGGGTATTTGGTTGGATTCTGGGTAGATTCGGGTGGATTTCGTTGGTTTTTGGGTAATTTACATAGTTTTGTGCATTTACTAATGCTCAATCATTACACACAATAGAAATCGTCAATTATATACACATTCACCTTTCCGAACTTTCGGGCCCCTTTCTTCCTGTCAAAATACCCAAAGGAAAGAAAGCTTTTTCAATATTTGGCCAATAAAATTTCCAACATGCGTTGCTTTCAGTCAGATTATATCATCAATTTTTACCGCTTTCACAGCTCGATCATCTAGAGAATATTCGACTTTTTTCAGACGATATATACAAGATTGACTTGCATTGGCGGTTGAGGTCCATTACATTAATCTAAACAAACACTTTGGGACCGGTTTTATTGTTATCGGTTAACAAATAATGTTTTTATTGGTAAAAAACGTACGCGGGTAGAAGCTCCGTTTCTCACTTTGTAAATTACCGTACTTATACGAGTAATTCGCGGGAGGTGACGTAAATTGTATGTTGATAACAATGCACCCAAACCACCAGAGATACCGAAATAACCCATAACATACCGAAATATGAACCGTTCTTCAAGAAGCTGTGAATTTGCTCCCATCCCATCGAACAACTAGTTGCGGCAGTGGGCACGAGCAACTGTCGGTCAATGATGCTGTAATCAACGCACCGTATGCCAGCTGGCTCTGAAAATATCTATTTTGTCTGACCTGTACAAACCGTAGCGTGTTTTCACGCAACACCGTATCCTTTTATGCAATTTCTTACGAAAACTCTACATCATAACAGGCGGTACAACACATAACGAGATGAATCAGAAATTGCCATAAAACATGTCATTTTCTATATGTAGAGAGCTGATACTTTCCACGGATCAGTTAGATTGTATTTGCTCGATTTCGCCAACGAAAAGGGACAATAACACGTGCATATTAGCCAGAAATCGGTACTTTCATCACGCTCCCTCGATTCAAAATTCACGTACAAAAAGATGTCATCTTTGCAAGCGAATTATTCAGAAAATACGTTGGCATTAGTATTGTGAGCGTGATCGTTGGACATCATATTCATTTCTGCGTCTGTACATACCAGGTACGTTGCTGATAATGTCATGTAAGCTGTAAAATATTGAATTAAGCTGACACTTACCTGCTGTCGTCCCGCGACACCATCTTGGCGACATGTATATACCCTGTCTGCACCGTATCATGGAAACTCCTCACCGGCCATATCACAATACCGACAGTGGTCAAATGGGGAATACATATTGAATGCCCAAGGCCCCCTCAAAGGCTGTGACCCTTTTGTTTGTGAAATGAATACTGTCGAGATAACACAGCGATAAGTGTCCCCCATACTACACAGTCGGCTTGGAAGGTGGTCGTACTTGGAGAAATCGGGCCTTTGACAAATACGGCCAGTATAGCTCACTGGTGCATACGTAGTCTTAGTTCCAGGGTATAATTGTTTGTTGGAAACATTACAGGGTTCCCTGACTGAATAGCGAAAAGTGTATACCCTGATCAGATTGTGCGGACGTGCAGTCTGATCTGGGTCTACATTGTTCGCATGGGAAATAAGTCAGTTTTCTCCAGTAACACCTAGATTTGGGGGGATTGTCACACTGTGTTGGACATACGCCAGGTTGGCATAGCACGGTATACAAACAATACACGGGACTGGTGATACGGTAGCGATTTGGTATACAAGTAAGTCATTTAATATTTATAATATTTTCATAATTATACGCACATGTTTCATACTATTAACGCCATATACGTATAAAATGTACATGTCTACATACACTCATGAATATACTATATGTATAGAATATATGGGTTACAACATAATTATATAATATATATGTCTTGTCAAAACACGAACTTGTGCCTAAATATATATTTTCAAAACAAACTGTTAGCATAAACAGCTTAGACTACGGCAGCTTAAAAGGGACATTCACGACATAGCATCTCGTTCCCACGCCACGAGATAGCATCTTGTTACCACGACTTAGGCATCTCTTTGCCTCGCGATAGCATCTCGTTCCATCCATAACATCTCGCATCTCGTTACCACGACATAGCATCTCATTTCCACGAGATATGATCTCGTTACCACGAGTTAGCAATGTCGTTCACACGACATAGCATCTAGTTCCCACGAGATAGCATCTCGTTACCACGAGATAGCAACTCGTTCCCTCGATATAGCATCTCGTTCCCACGACATAGGTAGCCAATGAAAATGCAGCATAATATCGCCATATTTAGTCTACTAGCCAAATGGTGAACCTGACAATGTCGAGTTCCGCAAAGTTTTAAAGTGGAACTGTAATACAGTTTGTATATAGGTCTGAAGGATTCAGAAGCTGCCAGATGCCCATTTGCATATGTGTAGATATGTGTAGATTTTTCTTAATTAACCTAATTAGCATATTAATTACATCTAGGTCAAATCCAATAATAATACATGTAGTAATTTGCCAAATTTGGCATCTATTCATTTAGTTTCGGTGACAATGTGTAAGTTTCCAACAACTGGAAACACGTATAGTGTAGTGCCAGCCCTGTATGCCAATTATAACTGCATTATATACAATATGGCCTCCGTAAATAATCATGAAAAAACCTTGGTATCCCAGTAGGCGTTGATAATATAAACTGTGCGGTGGTGACAAATCATCGCCTTTAATAGGTCATATAGGTTCTTTCTACACCCAGGTGTTGATAAGCAATATATGATTTATCTAACACTCTTACAGGCTGACAAAAATATGTCACATGGTCGCCATAAATTAGGAGGTAAGCATTAACATTCTCATAGATAGCCAACCGTTCTAGTAGGGGGGCAAGCACCCATAGAAATGAATTATGTTCAACCCGAAAGAGCAAAAGCAACGACTACTTTAAATCAATGCATTATATCATCCTGAACACGAATCCGGTGTCGGTCAATAAACTCAGGTGGGAAAATGTCATGTGTGGGGCTATTGAGTGCATATGGGTCAAATGAGTGCGAAACTCACTCTATTTGGATAATACAATATGTACTTGCATAACATTACAGACAAATCCGATAAAGTATGTTTTATTGGTGATTATTGTTTTATGGGGCATATACAAAGCGATTCGGTTTGCTGGGACGTCTCTCTCTATCGTTGCGAGTATCAACATATTCAAGATGGCCGCCAAGCATCAATATTTAGCCTGAAATGTGTACATATTTGATGAATTAAAACAAATAGGCACTTGGATCTCGATCGGTTGAACGCAGAAAAACCTTTGGATACCATGTATTAATTTGATGGAAGCTATCAAATCCAAAAGAATCCAAGATGGACGCCAATATTCATGAATAGCAGGCAGAATGATCTACACTGTGGTGGAGCATATCTTGGTACTAAGCTAGATATGAACATATTAGTTTCATTTTCATCTGAGATAGGGTATTAAAATATAGATCAATATTTAAAGAGCGTGTTTAATTAAAAATGGCCGCCATATTTTCCAAAAAATCGAAAGTTATTGGATATAATGTTTAATTTTGCTTTACTTATTTATACTTCTTAATTCTGTTAGACTGTTAGATCAGTAAGTTGGACACACTTGATTTTGAAGTCATTTGTATTTGTGTTTATTCAAAATGGTCGTCTCATTTAGGCTATTCTAATATATTGTGGTACTGGCGTTTCTTTTCATTTACTTTTAAATTTCTTTATAGGACAAATTCACATGTGTTCAGACTTGTAGTTCGCTGATTATACACTTGATGATGATCGAATTAGGTTACACTCGTTGAAAATTTAGAATTTTAAAATATATGTACTGTTTGTTTTAAATATATGGTATGTTATGTTATTTCAATTACCTTAGACTTAATTATAACCAATATAAAACACGTCATGAAAACAATTCATGTAAATTACAACAATTATCGGATAGTATTGATTACAGATTCTGTTTCCGTGTATATCCATACATACATGAGTGGATATACCCATATACATACCTTTAAATTACACTGAATTATTTAATAATTGTCCCGTATAAGTATGTATAAGGCAGATCGGCATATTCTATTTCAGCAAATCTATCTGCATGACTGCATATTTAATCATCGCTGATAAATGGAAATATATTCTCAATTAACATATATTCTCATCGACAAAAGTCCCGTCCCGTGCACTGCACTGAAATCAATGTTGACAGCGTCTATGCGTGACACATATATAAAACATATGTTGTAACGAATGGTCATGATTTAGAGGCCTCAGATCAGGTATGCGTTAATGTTTAGCTGTATGCGTTTCGCTTCCAGGTTAGCTCAAAACCGGTTAGTTGAAAATGCAGTCACGGGAATTGCGGTTTTGCACAGAAAAATGGTTGTTTGGTTGATTTGTGTACATTAGTTATCCATAAATCGCAATATCGTCAGAGACATATGGGTATAATGATATGTTCTATATATTTAACAAAGCACTACCCAAATACGTGTATGTTTGGTCTCTTACGATCTTATTTATGTGTCGTATGTTGGTGTGTATAGACACAGACGATGGAACGTTCTAATATAGGTATAGATTAGCATAGAATAATCAACCATGCTCATTTGAAACAAAGTAACATAGTAATGCATGTAACCTAATATATATTACATTACACATATGGTTGTGATATTACAATACACTTATACACATATCATGTAAGGACATTATATGACTACAGCATATATGATTAAAGTGTATGTTATTCCCCATAACCAGCGCCATTCACAACTGTAATACATATACACACATATGCATTCAAGATAGACTGCATTATGACCGCATAATACATTTATATAACTTTTATTAGCTCACCTGAGCGAAGCTCGTGTGAGCTATTGTTACCGCAATGTGTCCGTCGTCCGTCGTCCGTTGTCCGTCCGTGAACAGTTGTTAAAATGGTGACCCCGCGGTCAAAAATGGGCGTGGCCCGTGGGGTCAAATTTGGGTCAAATTTTATTTTTGACCGAATATGGTTATGTCTATATCAAATCGAAGGTATCAAAGAGGCGATCGCTCTGGTACAATATTTGTCGAAATTGGATGGTCATGTCATCCAAGATGGCCGCCGAAAGGTCAAAGGTCGTTCTTTTATTAGAGATTTCAAAATTCTTCTTCACACAAACCGCTTGGCCCATGGTGGCCAAACTTCACAGTTATGGTCCATGGATGAAGCCTTTTCAGATGTGTTAAAACAGAGGTCGTCGCTAATCCAAGATGGCCGCCGTCTAAAAATGGCACAAATTCTTAAACAATCTTCTTCTCATGAACCGCCAGCCGGATTTCGACGAAACTTGGTAGGAATGATCGACGTAGAATGCTCTTTCAAAGTTGTTAAAATGGGCGTGGTCCGTGAGGTCAAATTTTATGTTTGACCAAATATGCTCATGTCATATATGAAATTGAAGGTATCGATGAGGCGATTGCTCTGGTGCAATATTTGTCGGAATCGGATGATTATGTCATCCATGATGGCCTCCAAAAGGTCCATTTATTCGAGATTTTGAACGTCTTTTTCTCAGGAACCACATGGCCGATGCTGGTCAAACTTCATAGTAAGTTAAGATCCTTGGGTGAAGCATTTTCAGATTTGGTAAAATGAGAGTCATCGCTTAATCCAAGATGACCACCATCTAAAAATAGCCCAATTGTTTTTTAAAACACATATGAACTCAATGCCACATTCTCCTCTGGTGTTCATGGAGTCATGAATGACCTCAACATATGTTCCATCATGAACAAACAACATATTGATCTCGATCTCATGATAGTTTAATATTTATACATATGTGACTCACAAATACTGAATCATTCAATCCATCCTATTTACATAGTCCATGCCTACCTGTATATTACTACTTGATATTATAGGTCATGCAAACGCGATTTTATTGTTAATAAACACAGCATATGCCGTGTATGAGCTGAGATGTAATGGCCTGGATGACACCATGTATTGAATTCTTAGATATATAGAGTATTGTGAATATGTCTCACAAATACTGGTTATTAACTTATTCATACATGTACTTACATGTCCTAGTACATGGCTACCGGCATATAACTACCTAAATGATAAGTCACACAATAACAACATCATAATTATGTCGTATATAAACTGAGATGCGATGACCATGATCAAACCATTCACTCTACATATATACGATATGTATATGTTATATCATTCCCCAATGTTAAAGTAATTGAGTTTGTCTCTTGCTACACTGACAGTGAATAATGGTAGTTGTTACGTAGCCAGTCAAGTTCAGAATTCGTCAACTTCCCTTTTATATTTCAATCGCTGTGTCTTACCCTTTCGTGTACCGCATTAATACATTGATTATCGTTGTTCATTAGATATTAGGTTTCATTATAATGGAAAATAACACAATATTCGCATGAAATGTACCGATATCTGATGGTTTCGATGTATGCAACAGGCCCGTAACCAGACTTTTTGAAGCATTGAGTCTGTTTGATGGCTTGAATGGCCCGAGGCAGCTAGGGGATCAGGGGAACATAATACGACTGCTTGCATTAATATTATAAAATGCTACGTATTGACAATAATTCTTATTTTAGTGCATCAAACAGTGGACATCAAGGTAGGACGAATGAGGTGGGGTAGGGGGTCTTCCGACCACACCGACCCCCTGGTTATGAACCTGTTGCAATAATAAAATGCAACAGTGATATTCATGGTCAGGTTAATAAAATAAAATGATAGATGTCCAAACGGTTTAATTTGTAACGGACTAACAACAGCTCATTTCATATGCATGGATGGGGCGGGTAACTGAATATTTGCATACAATTTCCATACAGCCCTAACATTAGACACACCGGATTTACTGTTAGGTCTTCACCACACTATAGTAACTTAGCCACCACCCCCCCCACCCACACACACTCCCCATAAACGTAGTGGGATTAACACTAATCGTATTACTCTTATAACTGGATTAGCCGAATTCTTCTCTCGCCTGCAAGAAGGCTAAACAGTAAGGACCCAGCCAGGGATATCGCACGCCCCGGCAAGAATTAACACCATCGTTAAATTACCATTCACACTGAAACATTGATTTTATGGTGTAGCATATACTATGTCTATCCTACTTAATATAGACGTATTATAATTGTATCCATGTTGGCGGCCATCTTTGATTTACCGTTTTTTGTTGCCAAAGATAATTCGGTACAGTTTGGAACACAAGCTTCGCGTTTTTAAATTATTACAAATATGATCTCCAATTATGTTCAATTTCTTTACTATTTTGTCGACGAACAGAGCCTAAGAGCTTAAGCGATACTTAGTGGCCATCTTTAATATCACAACATGGTCAAATAATAAGTATATTACATGGACTCATTCATTTTGGTAAAGAACACGCAGTATCCCACAATGTATAGCCTGGACTTCGCAGGGATTGACGCTCCCACACCTATCTCCCAAATCCAGAAGGTTGAAACACAGAACAACCTGGCCATCGATGTCTTTGGCTGGGAAAAGGGTGTTATCGTTCACAGCCTCAGTAAGCAGCATGAAGATATCCCAAGGATAAACCTGCTGCTCAATGAGAAGGCTGGCAAGTTTCACTAAACCTAGGTAAAGGAACTCGACCGGCTGTTATTCAAAGAGAATAAAAGCGACAGACGCAAACATTTCTGCGAGAGATGCCTCCACGGCTACTCAATGAAAGACTTGCTGAAGGCCAACAAGCCCGAGTGCCGCGGGATTGGGCAGATGGCGGTGAGGGTGGAGATTACTGAAGAGGGGATGAACAAGCTGAGTTTCCAGAATCACCACAAGCAGCTCCCAGTCCCCTTTATCATCTACACCGAGTTCGAGGCCCTCACCACAAAGATCGATGGCACAGATCTCGACCCGGCAAAAATAAATACGCTACGATGGCTACACAGAGCCGTCAATGGAATACAGAGGGCATAACGCAGCAGAGCACTTACTGCAAGCACTCCAAGAGGACGAGGGCAAAATTAAGTCGGTCCTGGCCAGCCCCAAAACTATGCAGATGACCCGAGACGGCTGGCGAGCTTACATCATAGCCACGACCTGCCATGTGTGTGAGAAACCACTTGATGGAGACTTTGTCCGGGACCACTGCGACATCACCGGGCAGTACCGACGGGCGGACGACACCACCTGTAACCTCAAGCTGAGGTTGAGCCCGAAGACTACAACAATACCTGTGGTCTTCCACAACTTGCGGGGCTATGACTCGCATCTCATCATGCAGGCAATCTCGAAAATCGAGGGCAATGTCTCCTGCATCCCCAATACTACGGAGAAGTACATCTCCTTCTCCCTGAGGCAGCTCCGGTTCATCGACAGTGCCCAGTTCCTGTTGGCATCCCTCGACAGGCTGGTGGCGGCCAACACACCTGATGCCTTCCAGATTACGGCTCTGTATGCACCGGATAGGGAGCTACTGATGCGAACGGGGGTCTACCCCTGCGTGTACATGGACTCTTGGGAGCGGTTCGCAAATCAGCGAGGACGACTATGCTCACGCGCAGAAGGTCTTCGAGTCACTTGGGTGCCGCAGTCTGGGGGAGTATCATGACCTCTACAACCGGACTGATGTGCTCCTCATGGCCGACGCCTTCGAGACATTCCGTAAGACGTGTTTGCGGCAGTATGGTCTGGACCACGCGCACTACTACACCAGCCCCGGTCTCTCCATGGGATGCTCTGCTCAAGAAAACGGGCGTAGAGCTCGAGCTGCTCAGAGCCTACGACCAGCACCTGTTCATCGATAAAGGGATGCGCGGAGGTATGCATCCCCATGGTGTCGAAGTGGCATGAGCGAGCCAACAACCCTATGGTCAAGGGATATGACCCGTCAGAGCCCACCAAACACATCCTCTACCTGGACACCAATAACATCTACGGCTGGGTCATGAATCAGCCCCTGCCAACAAGCGGGTTTGAGTGGATGGAAGACTGCGATCGGCCATCCTTGTAGCGAGAGGCCGCATCAACAATGGTGATAGCATACTTGTAAGTTTTGCGACCTATGCGATCGTGAGGGAGAAAGAGCAGATCGGCCTTGTGGACCTCGTTTGGCATGGTGACATCAAATGTTGGGCGAGGAGTGTGCCGAGGAGGGGGATGTATATCTGCTAGATGGCCTGCTTCTTGAGCCACGCCCGGGCCACATCTTCAGAGGCACCACCCGCGGCTGTCAGATTCCTAATCGCCGCGAGCCCCTTCCAATAGCCTTGGGGGCTGTAGTAAATTCTAGCGAGCTGTTTGTCCATCGTATTCCAGGAGGTGATAAGTCTCCAATAGCTCGCCTCACTACTCATTTCGTGCTGGCACTAGGTCCCCAACGCGCACTGACGAAGAAGCACGGTATTTTCGGATCACTTGGCGAGTTTATGGGCAACGAGGCCCGTCGCTGCCATCCCCTGGTTGACGAAGGCAATCTCGCGATTGTCTTGGTCATCGCTGGGTGCATAGAAGTTGGAAAGCTGGGGCTTGGCCCCAGAGGGACGAGTGTATTGCTTTCCTGGCGAACTAAATGAGAGTAATCACTGATCACCGGCGTCGACGGTTTGCACGGCGTGGCCTTGCCGGCGGAGCTCCTCGTTTATCCAGTCGAGACGTTTAGTGCGTTTTCTTGACCACGCGACTTGGGCGGCCTGTAACTGTTCGACGGCTTTGTCGTGCCTTTTGCGCGCCTTGTCGACGCCCGAGCTTCGCAGTAGTTGCTGCCACTGAAGGCCAGTGCATTGACCAGGGCACCGCCAACTAGCATTGCGATCGAGGCCATAATTACTTCATAATATCCGCTGAGATGATGCCCTGTTTAATTAGCATATCCTTCGTGGCCATGGCCAGGCCGACATCGAGGACTACCATGCCGATATCATACCCGGTAAAGTCCAGATTGGGCATAGCTCCCTTGAATGTCATCTTGTCCAGGCGTACGTAGCCCGCTGCCAGGCCAGATACCACAGCACTGTGATACAGCGCGTTTACCAGCATCGATGATGGTCGGTGAGGTCGTCGCAGTTCATTAACCTGGTTAATCTACCTAGTAATCTACTGATGCGCCTCTTAGGTCTAATACATTCGGAAGCACCAGACACGAGGACCGCGAAAATAGCTGCCTGGTTGAAGAGCACAAACGCTTCCCAAGATTTTATGATATTATAGGACTTTATAAGCAGTTGGTTGGTTGGTGTTCAACAGGAGTTTAGCGTGCTAGGTCTCGGCAAGTTGCCGCCTGGTCGCGTAACGTTCTTCTCGGGAGGGTATCACATCGTTTTCTCGGAGGCAGTCTTCGAAATAGTCCCGGTCTTTACAGTGGAATAGGGCGTAATTATTGCGAATCGCGTGGTCGAGGTCGGGTATGGTTACCATGTCGAACTCCAAAGCTATGTTGTCGATGGCAAAAGTTGATGCCATGTCAGTGGTTATCATAACCCGGTTTTAGTCGTTGAACGTAAGCTCGTATTCTAGACGGTCGCCCAACGCGCTTTGGTAGACCGGCATATGAGATTCCAGCAGTTCGAAGTCGAGCGGGATGAAGAAGCGGTTGCCGGAGGCATCCGATATGGCCGAGACAGCCACCACGTTATCTCTCTTATCGCCAGCCCCTATTCAAAGTTTTGTCATGTTCATATTTCTAGATCTGTCGATTCCCTGATAATGCGCATTCGCCCGCTCCCGCTCGGTCTTCCATAGGTCGCAGTAGCAGTAATACACGTCGGTGTCGTCGATGGACATAACTTCGTTCCCATTGATTGTTATAGTCGTCTTCTTGACGACCGCGTGCCCTAAGTTTTGAACGATGGTTCGATCGGCGTCTGTCGACGTCAGCGAGATATTGAACGCGAGACGAGCTGTCCTTGGCACGATAAATTCGTTGGCCCCCAGGTTGGGGAAGCGGACTTGGAGCTGCTGCTTCTGGTCAATCGCCGAGGGGTTGTTCGTAATTACCACGCTCTGTCCCGCGCATTTCGCCCCGAGGGGCTCCCGCAGCCTGCGGTACGGATTGAACCTGCGTCCGTATTGACTTGAAGCCATTCTGTAGCCCTAGAAGAACGCAAATCGGGAGAGGCCGACTACGGCGGGATGACCGAGAGGATCACCGAACGCATTCTAGGCCTGCGGGATGAAAGGGAAGCTCGCTTGCTTGGAGGCCGCATCGGCTAATCGGGAGGCACTCCGCACCGAAATCAATCGGATCCGCGAAACCCTCGCGCGTGTGGTAGGCGAGGACGCCACGCTAGGTGAGCGTATTCGCACCCTCTTTCGGGAGCAGGGTATCACGATCGCGTATATCCTCACGGCGCTCGGCATGACCATCGCGACCCTCGTGCTCACACTAACGGCAGGCGGCGGGGCGTCCTCACCCTATCCCAGCTCCATCCGGCGGCTCGGAATAAGAAGCGCATACCGGCCCTCGGGAGCGTCCTGGCCGGGAAGGCAGCGGCTGCTTTGCCCGGAATTATCGGGAGCCTCGTTTCCTGGCTGCTCACGACCTTGGGGAAGATGGCCGGTAATTGGCTAAATATATGTGGGCTATGGCCCTCGCGGTCGGAGGCCTGTGGCTAGTGTTCCACATCCAAAGCGAGAGAAGCTGACGGTGACCCAGCCCACGATAAGAGCCATTTTATCGTCGTCACGCTGGCGCGTTAACGTCGCAGTCACGGCAGGCTCCTGTCGCCCGGTGCGGCAAACCGCAGTCGGAGCAGGTACGACCTTTTCATAGAAGAAGCCGCCGTGCGTTTGCGGGAGCGCCGCATTGACGCGGGCATTGCAGCCCAAATCCAGAGTTACGGGGGTGATCACTATTTGATTGTTGTAGCCGGCCATTCGGCCAATCCGCAAGATCATATCGCTCGGCGCCATGTACAGGCCGTGGCCGAATACGTAGTCGACCTGCGTCCCCGCGTACCGTATGACATCCTCGTAGCGTTTGATCGACTAATGTGCGCGTGCTCGTCTGCACCTGGGAGCCTATACGTATGTCCGGATGCGGTCATTCTGCCGCTCGACGCCGGGGCGCGTGAACCCGGTGGCATCGTACAGTATAAAGCTCGTCCACGCATTCGAAATGTCAACAGGGCGCAGGGCGTTAAGGAACGGCTCGTTCAGCCCGCCGTGGGAGATGCAATACCGGCCGTCCAGCTTCCAAAACGTACTGACGCCCCCAGCCCCCAATTCCCGTGGTCCACCCGCTGCCGGAAATCGGAGCCGGGTCGACCCCGAATTCGGCGCATATCGGCTCGTACGCCCGGCGGTCGTACGGGCTAGCCTGCCAGTCGAACGCCCAGTCCTGTGAGAGGGGCGCGCTAATCTCCGCGATAATCCTCCGCGCTTGGTAGTAGACGTGGAATAGGTACAAAGCCTTCGTCAGGCTGGGGGGGGGGGGGGGTGGGGGCGGACAGATGATGATTGAACAACACGCCGCAACCGGTCGTCGCGCATCATATGGCGAAGTTGAGCTGGTTCTGCCACCAGCTCATAGGCCTATCCCTCCACGCCAACAGCGCCGTGTTGTTAATGACGGGATCGCCCGTCAAAGGCGGGTTGGAGTAGTCCTTGACCATGTCTAGGAACGTGACATCGAAACTGTTGGTCTCGGTAACATACACCGCGGCTGTGCCGGACAGGGCACGGGCTTCCCGGTGTGGGGCGTCACCGGAACGGTAGGCTGTCATATATATATAAAGCTATGTTCGCTACGCTTACAAACATTTAAAGGGGGCACAGGGCTTCAACAGCCGATCGATAATTCCTGCGGGGAACGATTCGTTGGCCTGCGATCGGTCACATTCACGTTTGGCTGGTATAATGTTGGAGAGTACGAGAGCTTCGGCTTTGAGCGGGATGGTGGAACTGTCGGGGTTAGGCTCCCTCAGGGGTTGTGGAGCTTTATGGACCTACAGAGCTTCGTCGCTTCGGAGCTTTCTGGCCGCACCAGCATCGCAATTTCGAAAGCCGATGGGGGCGATCGAACGCGGCTGGCCGGCGATTGTTGAGTCTATGACTCTCGCTAAATTTCGGCGCTGTCCCGTTCGGTGCGTCTGGCACACCAGTTAAGCTACTTGGAGCCATAAACGTCCTGCCATGCGTTCTGACAGGGCGAAATGGCACAAGGTAAGTGCACCATTATTTGTAAATCAACGATTTACCCGCGTAGCCCATCATAATTCTGTAAATTTCTATGTGTATGTTGTCCATGGATGTCGCGAGCCGGCTCATCTGTATCTACGCTGTTTGCGGGTGAGGTATTATCCCGTTAGTAGCCCGGCCGGCGAGGGTGGTGAGCCGTCCCTCGGGCTCTTTTTGAGGGAGGGGCCCCGAAGGAAGCTCGATTGGGGTAGAACAAATATGCCGTCTGTGGCTGCGTGTCTGGGGTGGGCGGGGTGGGCTCTCCATCGGCAGAAATGGTGTTGGGACAGGACCTGCCTTTATAATACTACTACTGCGATATAGACAATACAACACGTCTGTGTCGCTATAAAATATCGTCAAATGTCTGCGAATCTGTTTCATTTTGTCCGTGACAAACACCTGTATTGCCGCATATCACATTCATTGTTCACAACAACAAACTTCTCGGTCTTAGAAAGACATTTATGTTGCTACATAGTCCCTGAAATTACGTATGATGCCAATAAATACATTTATCGTTATGCACTCTGTTTCGTTAGACCTGTATTTATTTGTCCGTGAAATGCATTTATTTGATCATATGTCGGTTGTTCAGTTTTGTTGTACCTGTGCACATTCATTGCTCTACGAAATCATATACATTGTACATTGTATCACCACACATTCCTATGTGATCAGCAGCATGTTTCATTGTTCATGAACAAAAGTTCATATAACCAGGCGCATGTTTATTTGTACATGAAATGAATTCCTATGATATTAACTTATGCACTCTATCATGTAATCAGTGCCTTCGTCTGTTGAAAAATATGGCCAGGCAATGCATATTTGTGATGGAGACCGTTCCATAAATTATGGCCATACAGCGTGTATCGTCTCGGTGAAAAAGTGTCATCTCGCCAAACAGTACGTGCTTCAGACACCAAAGAACGTGTAATGCTATAACAAACAAAAATACGTTAAATG
Source organism: Conchocele bisecta (assembly GCA_029237695.1). Classification (NCBI taxonomy): domain Eukaryota; kingdom Metazoa; phylum Mollusca; class Bivalvia; order Lucinida; family Thyasiridae; genus Conchocele; species Conchocele bisecta. Next base: position 23,753,634 of record CM055266.1, read on the forward strand.
GCCGTATAAATCGCTATATTAAGATTTTAATCGACACGGAAACGTGTTGTCCGATCATGGCGATGTATTGATCTGACAATACTATGAGATACGTGGTGATATGTGTGGTTCCATTGACCAGTGAATGAATTGTGCGACACAATATGTGTGTTACAGAGACCGGGGAACATGTTGATCGATCATAGCAATATGTTGCATTGACGGATTTACATGTTTAGTGGTCACATGAAAGTTTTTCAGCGACTGAACTACATGTGGTTTAGTCATGTGAACACGACTTGGTGACAAATAACTATGATATATGTATATGATTTCAGAAACTAGAAAACATATGTCATGGGGTGAGAAATGCATGAAAACGTTATATGGTAACATGTAGGCTCAAAATAATTGATGTGTGGCGATGTATGATGGCAAATATCAAACTTTGAATTACACATCCAGGTACATCAGCAAATAGGTACCATGCCCATATGCACATGTATATATTTCACATGTTGAGACATGTGCTGTGTTGTCAAACATATACCTTCACTGTATATGGCAGTTAGTATTAAATGACCAAATTACTCATATACATGTATCTCATACTTGAACTAACGCTCTGTGTTGCGTTGCCATATGCCTATTATTCGGAATGACATAATGTGTTAGACTGTCATATGAATGTGTATCATAGACGTGACAATATGCTGTATGACAAAATGAAGATGTTTCAGGTATAGAGTAGTGTATGTTGCAGCGACATAATGGTGTTTTAAGAATTATCAAATTGCATGAGGCAATATAAGTGTGTTGCATGGACAAAATACAAACAAATATTAACAGTCATATGAAGATGGGTCGTCTTTATCAGCTATTGTCCTTTTATGTTGTTAGATTCTGTATTTATCACCTTCCTATTAATGGCCACACATTTTGGTTCACAATGTAACGTGTGGGTTTTGTTGGTTTCGAATTCAATATACATGTTCTTATATGTACTGTTTAATACTACATGTTCACAATGAAATGTTAATCACGCCCATGTGATTGGGCGATACAGTTGACAGTGGCCATATATAGTGTGCGTTTTTAGCTCGACTATTCGAAGAATAGTTAGAGCTTATGTTGTCACCCCGGCGTCGGCGTCGGCGACGGCGTCGGCGTCACCGTCACGCCTTGGTTAAGGTTTTTAGTCAAGCTTGTATATGGAATACTACTGGCCCTACACCCACCATACTTGGAAGACTTCTTCTCCTAGTGATGTACATCAATAACCCCTGATCTATATTTGACCTTGACCTGCATTTCCTCTTGAATTACTTAGTTAATTCCCCTTGGTTAAGGTTTTTAGTCAACCTTGGTTAAGGTTTTTAGTCAAGCTTGTACATGAAATACTATTGTGCATACATATACCATACTTGGACAACCTTTTATCATAGGGATGTACATCAATAACCCCTGATCTATAGTTGACCTTGACCTACATTTCCTCTTGAATTACTTAGTTAATTCCCCTTGGTTACGGTTTTTAGTCAAGCTTGCATATGTAATACTACTGGCCCTACACCCACCATACTTGGACAACTTCATCTCCTAATGATGTACATCAACAACCCCTGATCTAAATTTGACCTTGACCTACATTTCCTCTTGAATTACTTAGTTAATTCCCCTCGGTTAAGGTTTTTAGTCAACCTTGGTTAAGGTTTTTAGTCAAGTTTGTACATGGAATACTATTGTGCATACAGACACCATACTTGGACAACCTTTTCTCATAGGGATGTACATCAATAACCCATGCTCTATATTTGACCTTGACCTACATTTCCTCTTGAATTACTTAGTTAATTCCCCTTGGTTAAGGTTGTTAGTAAAGCTTGTATATGGAATACTATGCTGGCCCTACACCCACCATACTTGGACAACTTCATCTCCTAATGATGTACATCAACAACCCCTGACCTATATTTGACCTTGACCTACATTCAACCTTGAATTACTTAGTTAATTCCCCTTGGTTAAGGTTTTTAGTCAACCTTGCTTAAGGTTTATACTCAAGCTTGTACATGGAATACTATTGTGCATACAGACACCATACTTGGACAACATTTTCTCATAGTGATGTACATCAGTAACCCCTCTATTTCACCTTGACCTACATTTCCTCTTGAATTACTTAGTTAATTCTCCTTGGTTAAGGTTTTTAGTCAAGCTTGTAGATGGAATACTCATGGCCCTACACCAACCATACTTGGACAACTTCATCTCCTAGTGATGTACATCAACAACCCCTGACCTATATTTGACCTTGACCTACATTCAACCTTGAATTACTTAGTTAATTCCCCTTGGTTAAGGTATTTAGTCAACCTTGGTTAAGGTTTTTAGTCAAGCTTGTAGATGGAATACTATTGTGCATACAGACACCATACTTGGATAACTTATTATCATAGGGATGTACATCAATAACCCCTGACCTATATTTTACCTTCACCTACATTTAACCTTGAATTACTTACTTATTTCCCCTTTGTTAAGGTTTGTACTCAAACTTGGTTAATGTTTATAGTCAAGCTTGTATGTGGAATACTCCAGGGCCTACAGCAACCATACATGGACAACTTCATCTCCTAGTGATGTACATCAATAATCCCTGACCTATATTTTACATTGACCTACTTTTATCCTTGGATTACTTAGTTATTTCCCCTTGGTTAAGGTTTTTAGTCAAGCTTGTATATGGAATACTCCTGGGCCTACAGCAACCGTAATTGGAAAACTTCATATCCTAGTGATGTACATCAATAACCCTTGACCTATATCTGACATTGACCTACATTTAACCTTGAATTACTTACTTAATTTCCCTTGGTTAAGGTTTTTAGTCAACCTTGGTTAAGGTTTCTATGCAGGCCACGGCTACCTTGTTTGTCAAGCTATGTGTACATCGACAACCCTCGTAGTCGAGCTATACTGTTCTCATACAGCTCTCGTTTTTCTCGTCATTGATTCATTCATCCAACTCACGAACTACACTGTACTCTAATTCTTCAGTCATTATAGAATGGAATAATTTACCGCTACACGTCCGGAATACAGGTTGAAGTAACGGACCGAGGCCTATAAATACATTAAATATACCTAAAAGCATTATAATTGAAAAAAATAAGCTAAACAAAATTCTTTACTCCCTCCTATGCACAGTACCATTGAAGGTGCCATTGTTTTTAATGGACCTTACTCGGACGGCCGCGAGACCACGGACTCTCACGAAACAGTCAACCAATTTATATCAGTGTCGCCTATTGTAGAAGTTAGGAAAATGTAAGCCCTCCGCAACGATATATTCCCCGATGCGCTATGTCAACGCGCTTTCGAGCTATCGATTATTTTGTTTTTAAAAAATGAGCATTATTGATAGGTCAGAAAAGATCGAGCACATTTCCGGGGCCAATACTGCTATATAACAGCGTAAACATCGGGTTCAAAAAACACTTTTACGTCCCGGCCCGTAAAGAAACATTTTGCATCGAAAAAACATTGTTTCCAATCGAACTGTTCATCAAACCTACATGTATACGCGTCCAGTGCGTCACGACAGACAATTCAATCGCACCGACATATGTGGTAGAATTTAATTGTTGTGTTGTGTACGAACTGAATCTGGAACGAAGTCGGCATTTAGCGATGGCGAATTCTCACCTCATAATTACTCGTTTCCGCTATTTTCGGTGTTAGCGAACGCATTAAAGTCTGTTCTCTGCAAATCCATCATTATCGATGACGGTGTTAAGTTATGTCGTTTACAGACAGTTTTCTATACAAAACATGTAGTCTCGGAAGTCTCGGCCGTTCGGCGATACGGACTCGAATTAATCTAATTGTATAAAATTGTCTGTGGCTTACCAATGAAACAGTTCGTACTTGTCTGTTTTGGCCGACAGAGGTCGGCCGAGGTAAATTATTCGGCGACTATATCATGTATATAATGCGAACTTTTGTTATTATTTGTTTGATCTATTTCGCGAGCAGATCAACATTGCTCATCGAACCAAGCAGATCAATTTTGCTCGTTAACTTTGCTCCAATCCTATCGCATAAACTGTCGCCTAATTATTATTCCACTACCTATAAACTGAGCTTGTATTTGAATACACTGAATTGTGAAACAATAGGTATGATAAATACTTGAAATGTTCCCTTGCCGTAAACTAATTGTCAAGCCGTATTGCCCCATACCAAGGATTTAATTTTAGATGTCTTTGCCTATACATGGGACAATCCTGAATGAGAATTTAGCTCACTTACGTCCGAGTGTCACCTATTCTCCTCCAGGATTCTCCATGCCCCTTCAGTCACAATTCAGTCACAGTTCAGTCCCCAGTCACAATTCAGCCATATGTATACATACTGGTACTACCCAGTGCTACAAATACCCACTCAAAAGTGGCATACATAGTGATCCATTGGTGTCTACATTAGCTCCTCAGGGATATTTCAGTCCCCCAGTCCCACTTCACTTACCATTCACCCGTAGTAATCACCCGCAACACCCTCAGTTCCGACAGTACACCCCAACATCCGAATCTGGGAACGATCAATTGCCTAGGGTAGGGTTGTCAGCCACATCCATCCCTACCACACATCATACCAAATCAGAGTAGCGAGACATACCTTTAACTTGATACTTTTAACCATCAACGTATGTATTATAAAATATGAATTATAACCGTTTATAAAAGTTACGTTTTTTACCACATAGTAAGTGCACGAGTTTCGGCGAATAAACCTGTCCCACGATGTTTAGACAAAATGGCTTCCCTTTAAATGATAGAAATGTCGGTGCGATTGAATTGTCTGTCGTGACGCACTGGACGCGTATACATGTAGGTTTGATTAATTGTTCCATTGGAAACAATGTTTTTTTTCGATACAAAATGTTTCTTTACGGGCCGGGACGACGTAAAAGTGTATTTTGAACCCGATGTCATATAGCAGTATTGGCACCGGCAATGTGCTTGATCTTTTCTGACCTATCAATAATGCTCATTTCTTTTAAACAAAATAATCGATAGCTCGAAAACGCGTTGACATAGCGTATCGGGGAATATATCGTTGCGGAGGGCTAACATTTTCCTAACTTCGACAATAGGCGACAACGATATAAATCGGTTGACTGTTTCGTGAGAGTCCGTTGTCTCGCGGCCGTCCTAGTACGGCCCATTAAAAAACAATGGCACCTTCAATGGTACTGTGTAAATAATTATTTTTAGCTTATTTTTTTTCACTTATTAATGTTTTTAGGTATATTTAATGTATTTATAGACCTCGGTCCGGTACTTCAACCTGTGGTGTGAAAGGTATCGTCAATTGCGAAATTCAAAACATGTCTTTATAGTCCTTCAAAGATAGTAAAGATAGTGCCAAAACACTACTACCATGGGATAAGAAAAGCAGAAATTCTACACACCAGATTGCGCACGAATTGTAGCTCTCTTAATTATGATCTCGACCAGAACAATATTTCACATTCTCTAACATGCCGTTGTGGTTGTATAGAAAATGTACAACATTACCTCCTTAACTGTCCATACTATCATGATTTAAGAGCAGATTTATTTCTAACCATTGCACACATACCTGATGTACATCTTCAATTATGGATACATGGTACCTTAGACATTTTACTGTTTGGCAATAATGACTTAACACACGAAGATAACGTTAAAGTCTTTCACGCTCTGCAAACATATATCCTCGGAAGTAAAATATGTTTGTGTATCAAGTACGTATGTATTGATATGTTTGATGTGTTATTCATAAATCATTGTTTTTATGCTATTTCACAATCCCATGATCAGACGATTTGGACCCTCCTGTAGCAAATGCATAAATACTTATGGCCAAAAGAAACTTTACAGTCTTTACAGTATATAAATGGTTCGATATTTCGTGAACAAGTATGTTTGACAACCTGATGTAAAATGTTTTTTAATGCTGAATCTAATCTGCAACTACTGCACTAAAACAGTAGATGCATGTGTTTTAAAGAGATTGTGTAAACAATGAAAAGACAACAACACCCTTCATTTTAAAAACTTCAGTAAAGAGAACACAATTTGGACATTTTCCTTGTCAATATTGATTATCCAGAGCATAAAATGGATCGCCCACAGTGATCACAATGATGAATTGACCGTATTCAGTGCCTAGTGTGCCCACCTTCTGTGATCACTGGTGGAGATCAGTTTTATGCTCGGGATATCAATATTGACTAGACTAGGCAATTGTGTTTCTCTTTACTGCAGGTTTTGCAATGAGGGGTGTTTCTTTTCATTTTTTACACAATCACTTTAAACACATGCATGTAATGTTTTGATGCAGTAGTTGCAGATTAGATTCAGTATTAAAAAACATTTTACATCAGGTTTACATCTTGTTGACGATATATCGAACCATTTATATACTGTAAAGTTTCTTTTGGCCTTAAGTACATTTACAATAGTTGTATGATTGTTATTTACTTTTCTGCTTATTCTTTTCTATGTTCATTCTTTTGTCTATCGTTTTAGTTAGGTATCGTTATCATTCTCATCCACGTATTTTTTTATTTTCTGTTTTTTTTTTAAAGCTGAAATCTAGCTCAAACCCCTTTTTCTATATTATTACCAAAACTCCGTAAACATAATACACAATTGAATTGCATCTGACATTAATTCATCGAATGGGCCTCAGGCTGACATGTGCGACCATTGCATTTTTGTAGATATGTAAGTGTTATGTCCGCCTGAGACCTTAATTACCTTGTTCAATGAGAGGAAATCTATAAAGTAGCAATATTTCGTTCCAATCCTCTTTACACTGCTTGTATGCCTAAAAATTATGTAAATTATTATTTAATAAAATATGTTTCTACCAACCAGCCGAGCCCAAATTAAACAAAGAACTCTTTAAAGTTTCGCACAATTCGAAATATCACTCCGTCATACCTATTATGTAATGCAATGTAATGTAATGGAATTATAGTTATGTACTCAAAACAAGGTTAACCCATTCAACCCTTCATATAATACGGTAAAACAACATTTGCAAACACTGTACATCCAGATGAGCATGCTTGTGATAAGTCATCTCATCAGGATCTGCGATGCTTGTCAGTATTTTTAAAATATTTTTGTCTCGCCTGCTTTAGCAGAAGCGGGACGTAGGCTTAGCTTTTCCGTCGGCATCGGCGGCGGCGGCGTAGGCTGCGGCGTCAACATTTCACTTTAAGTTGTTGCGTTTATCTCAGTTTCACATGCATTCAATGTTAAGTGTTTGCATTTAGCTCAATTTCCGGAAAACTATAAGTCCTACGACCTCTATACTTGGCATAGATCAACACTGTGGTGTAACCATCTCACACAGAGGGAGCTCATTGATCTAGTTTTCATGGTTCATTGACCTACTTTTCACATGCATTCAACGTTAAGTTTTTGCGTTTAGCTCTGTTTCTAAAACTTAACGCTCAGGTTAATTCATTGTAACTTCTGTTTCCCTCAATGGTATTCTTTAATATGCCATACATGCATTTGTAACAAATCCTGCATCAGTCTACAGAAAGCCTATAGTGCCCGCTAACCCCAAAGGTCAAGGCCACTGACTTAGAAATTTCCGGGTTTGGAAAACTTAACGCTCGGTTTAATTTATTACAACTTCTGTTTCCCTTGATGTAATTCTTCGGTATACATCAACACTGTGATGTAACCATCTCACATAGAGGGAGCCCATGCGACATTGACCTAGTTGTCATGGTGTATGGACCTACATTTCACATGCATTCAATGTTAAGTTTTTGCATTTAGCTCAGTTTCCGGAAAACTGTAAGTCCTACGACCTCCAAACTTGGTATACATCAACACTGTAATTCGTTACTACTTCTGTTTCCCTCAATGGAATGCTTTAATATTCCATACATGCATTTGAAACAACATCCCGCATCATGGTGCCCGCTAACCCCAAAGGTCAATGTCACGGGCTTAGCAAATTCCGGGTTTGGAAAACTTAACGCTCGGTTTAATTTATTACAGCTTATGTTTCCCTTGATGGAATGCTTTAATACTTCTTATGTGTAAACTATAGCAACATCCGGTATGATTCTACAGAAAGCCTATGGTCACGGGCTTAGAAAATGCTAAGTTTTGAATACTTAACGGTTGTGTTAATTTATTGTAACTTCTGTTTCCCTTGATGGAATGTTTTAATATTTCATACATGCATTTGTAAGAACATTCCGCATCACATGCAGAAAGTTCATGGTGTCCGGTAAGGTGAAGGTCACGGACTTCAAAAATGTCTAGTATAGAAATTTAGCGTCGGTGCCTGGAGATACATGTCGTTGGTTGCATTATTGTTTGTGTTTAGCTGTGTTTGTTGGCCGAAAATAAGTGTTTTGGTTTCAGTTTATTATCCCCTCGCGTAGCGAAAATGGGATATAAGTATGCAAAAGTTGTCCGTCTTTCCATCACAAAAATTAACATTGTGGTTACTCTGCAATAACTTCTGTTTCCATTGAAGGAATGCTTTAATATTTCATAGGTGCATTTGTAACATCATCCTGCATCATTCTACAGAAAGCGTATGGTGCCCGCTAATCCCAAGGTCAAGGACTTAGAAAATGTTTTGCTTTGAAAACTTTACACTTCATTATAACTTCTCCTTCCCTCAATGGAATGCTTTAATATTTCATAGGTGTAGTTTTAACAACATATCTCACGTCATTCTACAGAAATCACATGGTGCTCACTAACCCCAAGGTTATTACAAGCTCCTTATGTACTATCAAACTGCGCCAGACGGGACATCTTGCTCCGCGGAGCTCTTGTTAAATCAAAGTACTGAACATACTGTATGGTGGGTGGCAGGTGGGAGCACGCGATGGGTAATTTAACGATCGGGGTTCATCCATACCGGAATCCCGACTGGAGACCTGGTTTGGCCCTCACATTCGTCTTTGGCATTTTGTATGTGACAGTTGAATCTGGTTATACCCCTTATAAGAGTAATCCTACCGGTATTACTTTTAAATAGGGGAAGGGGCCAAGTGACTTTGGTGCAGTATGGACCTGCCACCAGGTCAGGTTATTCTAATTTCAGGGCTGAATATGTTGTATCTCGATGTAAATATTCCGTTCTGATTTTGGGATTTTCCCCCCAATGCAGCAGGTTAAAACGGGATCGAACCTGTTTGCCCGGCCTTACATGACCTTAGCTGTTGATAGGCCGTTAAACACCAATAAACAAACAAACAAAACTGAACATACTGAAACTAGATTAGCTCCACAAGATTACTAACAAGTATATTTTTGTCGAGCCCGCTTGCGGAAAGCGAGACATAGTGATCACAATGACGTCCGGGTGTTTTAAATATCTTATATCTCTGCAGTCCTAAGTCAAATTGACTTGAAACTTCATATGCTTATTAGTCATCATCCATATATTAATTATGTATCCCACTCATGTGGCCCCTGTGCCCCTATGTCAAGGTCAAATGACTTAGAAGTTTGCGTTAAAGTTTCTGTCAAAATTTTCGTTAAAGTTTTCACATACCTACTATTTCTGTAACCTTAAGTCAGATTTGCTTGAAACTTTGTATGCTTATTGGGCATCAAACTGCAAATAAATACACTCAGAGACCATCAAATGCCTCGGCGGGCTCGACATGCGGGCCGCGGCCATCAGTTAAAGTCATTTTAGGTTGGTTAACAGGGTAAACATCCCATATTACATGTGTATGGATAGAAGGAAAATCCCCAAATCAGAACTGAATATTTACAGAAAATAAATATCGTCAGTATAGTCAGATTTCTTCGCACACTTTTCATATATTTTGATAATTATCAGAAACAGGTATACAACTACAGTTCGCCTTTGTTTGTATTTTGGCAGAATGACACTCAACATCGGAAAAATGTGTGTCACATGTCAGATAGTTCACGCGAGATCAGGGATCCGCCATTGTTGTTGTACTACTGTTGATTTATGATAAAGTGGCAAGGGCAAAGGTCACAAGAGATTCCATATTGAGTCATAATATGTAAAGTAGGTGTACTAAAAATGCAAAACTGACACTAGCATGACGATGTAGCATGCATGTCACCAATGTTGACCCGAATATATATTCAAGCCACGTTCAGGCATATTCTGAATCAAGTTGTCACTTTTGTTTTTGCATATTTGCTGAAAAAGAAAATAGTGAGGACAGGCACTGGAATCGTATATGTATCACACCAACATACGTCCAGTGCTCATTGGAAATGCATGCATGAGCAAGTCAATATTAATCGATAACAATGGACCTGTGTTTCATTATCTAATTTTAGAACATACAAGCAGTATTATACATACATGCACCTATATCAACATGTGACCAATACATACAGTTCGTATCTGATGTATATAGTGTAATGGTAACAGTTATTGTATCCCCCGGACTATCGTCGGGGGATACTATGGATTTGACAGCGCGCCGCGTCCGCGTCCGCGTCCGCGTCCGCGGTCCGCGTCCGCCGTAGACACTTCTTGTCCGGAGAATAACTCGAACACCCTTTGGAATATTTTCATGAAACTTCACACATGCATAGACCACGACCCGAAGGTGTGTCGCGCACAAGAATGACAACTCTTGCATAGCTAATTTTTCAGTTATCTCCCTTTTTTGTTTTGCGCACTCTACAAACTGGACAATAATGCATGAAGACCTGTTTTCTCGTCTGCTCTGTATACCTTTTCTCGTGTGCTCTGTACACCTTACCTGTAGAGAGAACATAGAAACTGGGAGAACCATGTGCTAAGCATGGGCTAGCATGTGCAGATGTCCACTGCTTGACCACTGCTTGACCACTGCTGACCAGGTAATTTATACAGGTAAATCACTACATTGGGTACTGTGTTGAAAATATTGTGGCATTATGTGGACCTCTGCAGATATATGTAGATAAATATAGGACTATTAAAAAAAAAATCTGGTCTCCAATAGCAAGCATTATTATTTTTAAACTTTTTTTGTCATTTTTTTTTTTTTTTTTTTCATTATTTTTTTTATTTTTCATTTTTTTTTTTCAAATTATTTTTCAATTTGACTGGAAAAAAAATCTGGGCTCCAGTAGCAAGCATTATTAATTTTAAACTTTTTTTTTCCATTTTTTTTTTTTCATTTTTTTTCTTCAAATTATTTTTCAATTTTTGTCCAGTAGCAGAAGGTCGTAAGTGCTAAATACAGACTATTCACCTGTACATGTGCTAGCATGTGCAACTGACCACTGACCACTTACAGGTAATTTATACAGGTAAATGATTATATTACATTTCCGTAAACTGTGTTGAAAATATTGTGGCATTATGTGGACCTGTGCAGATATATGTAGATAAATATAGGACTATTAAAAAAAATTCTGGGCTCCAGTAGCAAGCATTATTATTTTTAATTTTTAAACTTTTTTTCCATTTTTTTTTTTCATTTTTTTTTTCAAATTCTTTTTTTTCAATTTTTGTCTAGTAGCATAAGGTCGTAAGTGCTATATACAGACTATTATCATATAATAAAACAATTATTGACTAGTGAGCCATAGAATATAATCTGATATTCTATGGTTCACTAGTCAATAATTGTATAATATGTTCGGGCCAGTGAAAATTGCTTTCGGGCCTAGGCTCGAGGTCAAGGCGGGACAAGGCGAGGCATCTGATTCCGCGGAATTCTTGTTTACTTATCTCCCTTTGTTGTTTCGTGCTCTGATTTTGTATCCAAAGCATAACTCGAACACGCATATACGCATTGCTCTAATGTCTCTACCGCCCTGTGCCAAATCCACGTTCGTTCTGCCCCCGTCAAGCCCAGGGAGGTCAAGGTCACATACTTAGTGCTTCAAAAACATTAACGCTTGGGTAAATATCTTATACTTTCTGTTTTCTTTCATGATCATGGATCATCTTCATATTTCATATACGCATTGCTCTAATGGTCCCTCTACCGCCCTGTGCCAAATCCACGTTCGTCCTGCCCCACCAATCCCAGGGTCAAGGTCACATACTTGGTGCTTCAAAAACTTTAACGCTCAGGTAAATATCTTATAATTTTTATTTCCATTCACGGATCAACTTCATATTTCATATACGCGTTGCTCTAATGGTCGTCTACCGCCCTGTGCCAAATCCACGTTCGTCCTGCCCCCGCCAAGCCCAGGGTCAAGGTCACATACTTAGTGCTTCAAAAACTTTAACGCTCGGGTAAATATCTTATAATTTCTGTTTTCTTTCATGGATCATCTTCATATTTCATATACGCATTGCTCTAATGGTCCTCTACCACCCTGTGCCAAATCCACGTTCGTCCTGCCCCGCCAATCCCAGGGTCAAGGTCACATACTTGGTGCTTCAAAAACTTTAATGCTCAGTAAATATCTTATAATTTTTCTTTCCATTCACGGATCAACTTCATATTTCATATATGCGTTGCTCTAATGGTCCTCTACCGCCCTGTGCCAAATCCACGTTCGTCCCGCCCCCGCCAAGCCCAGGGTTAACATCATATACTTAGTGCTTCAAAAACTTTAATGCTCAGGTAAATATCTTATAATTTCTGTTTCTTTCCACGGATCAGCTTCATATTTCATATATGCATTGCTCTAATGGTCCTCTACCGCCCTGTGCCAAATCCACGTTTGTCCTGCCCCCGCCAAGCCCAGGGTGAAGGTCACATACTTGGTGCTTCAAAAACTTTAACGCTCAGGTAAAAGAAAATTTTGACTTGCAATTTGGCCTCATTTATTATCAAAGCGATATGTGGGACATCCGTGTTTTATGAACACATTTTCTAGTTTATTAAACTTCACACATGCATAGAAGACGACCCAAAGGTGTGTCGCACGTAAGAATGACAACTCTTGCGTCGTTAATTTCTTAGTTATCTCCCTTTGTTGTTTCGTGCACTGATTTCGTGTCTGGAGCATAACTCGAACACCCTTTGGAATATTTTCATGAAACTTCACATATGCATAGACCACGACCCTAAAGGTGTGTCCCGCAAGAATGACAACTCTTGCATCACTAATTCTTTAGTTATCTCCCTTTGTTTTTCCGTCACTGATTTTGTCTCCGGAGCATAACTCGAACACCCTTTTTTCAAACTACTTGTGTATCTGGGGAGGGGGATACACATGCGCTTGTCGACAAGCGTCCATTTCTAGTTTATTGTTTAATTAATCAACGTTGAGGGTTGTGGGTTCGAAACCAACACTGTGCTATGTTTTTTTTATTGAATTGTGTCCCTTACTTCATACTCCCAGATAAATATCTTCAGTCGTTAATACGTTTTTTTCATTAACATTATTTGATGTAAGTTACAGAAACATAGGTTTTTTTGTATTGGTTCAAAAACTTATTAAGACGCATATTGCACAATGTCATTTGAATTGTTTTAGTTACACCCATGTCTGTCTGGACAAAATGTATAAGCGCAGCCAAAGTTTTCCCCGCTCTAGGGCGGCGGACATACAATGTGTGTGGAGTATTTACATTCAAACATTTCCAGAGACCGGGAATTAGGAGGCCAAGAACCCCGAGGATGTCGCCACAAGAGTCCCTCCCCCTCCTTCCGTACTGTCGTTTCTATGAAATTCCTACTGTCGACAATTTTAGAGTGTGTCTACATCCCGATTTTGTTTTACGTTGTTTGATAGTGAAAGAGTGTGATGAATTATGAACACCGTATGCCCTGATCTGACTGCGTGATGTGCTTCCTGATCTATGACGCTGTATACCCAGTGAACACGTCACAAGGACCCTCTTGTCAAACTTTATCTAATACATGTTCGTAAAAATGAGAAAACGTTGAATGTGTTATATGAATAAAAAAAAAATTTGTTAGCGGTCGAACTCGCATAAAAGGAAAGCAGGTCGAATGCATTTAACGAGCGCTCTACCACCTGAGCTGTGTGGACAATAAGGCTTATGCTTGCGGACGACTGGGTAATCAAAATGAATCAACTGTTGAAACGTTTTACGTTTACAATATGACATTTATTGTGGTTTTCGATCGCCTGTTTCACCAGTCAACAAGCTGGTATTTTAAATTATCTCCTAAGCATGCATTTTCAAGCTCTAAATTGCTCGAGATATGGTGTCGATTCGGCCAGCTAAAATGGCTGCAAACGGCTACATTCCTAGAAAGCTATAATAGTCCGCTTACCCCGTGACGTCAGGTGCCCTTGCCAATTTATCGGAAACCAACAATACGTGAATAAATTTGAAAACACATGGAAGTGTACAGGTTAATCACACTAAATAATCATAGTAAAAATGATCCATTATCTGAGTAGTGGAATAGTCCATAAATGAGCATGGAACTATCAATATCCGATAGTTAGCGCTAAAGAGCAATAAAACAACGTTTTATCCCATCCCGTAGAGAAACTGAGATATAGTGATGCAATCGGCCGTTCTTCCGTCCACCCGGAACGTCTGTCTGTCCGTCACGTTTTCTATTTTGCTATAGCTTCTTTACCGTATGACTGATTATCTTGAACTTCATGTGCATGCATATTATCATCCATATGTTCATTCTCCACCCGTCTATGCTCGCCCATGCCCAAGGTAAAGGTCAAATAACTTTGAAATGTCCGTCCATTAGATGCGTGGCACTGCGTGTTTCTCCATTCTGCTCAACTTCTTTACTGTATGAGAGATTGGCTTCAAACCGTATGTGCATGTTTCTCATAATTTGTATTTTCATTTCTCACTCCACCCATGCTCCTCCATACCTAAGGTAAAATAACCAATTCAGTAGATGCGCGCGCGTTTCTCTATTCTCCTATGACGTCTTTACTGTGTGACTGATTGGTGATTTAATATGATATTTATTCAACTCGGCACAATTGTTCAATAAATAACAGACTAAATTCGCTCTCATATTAGATCCTGTCTTGATATGTCGCTTGTGTTCTATTGCACTCAATGATAAGGATATGAATTGACCAAGGATGTCCGATGGATATTTTGACCTTGTGCATTATCTGATTCTATTTTGTATACATGTCCTGTAACAACATTTATACATTTATTTTGATATAAATGTATTTTGATTACCTTGGAGATATACATGAATAGACGTTGCGCATGGTGTCTCTACCAATACGTATTTTGCGCCGAAAATGTTAGAGAATACCAAATGGCGCGAAATCGCCCAAGTGGGTATGCAGAAGTATAAAAAAAATAGTGCGGGCGTTTTGAGGTCACAGACCTAGTTTGCTTGTAAATCTTGATCTATTACTACCCAGTTTCGATTGAGGAACATTTTTGGGTGCTTTTAACACCAGTTTACAGCATATTGTAGCATTTAAAAGAAACACTGAACCTGTTGAACAATATTGGGGGATATGACGAGTAGATCCCACAGCATCCATACGAATAGTGAAAGTAGGAGAGACTGGCCTTATTGCATGGGATTCGGTTAAATTATATAGTAAAACTACTTGGTGTGGTCTAACCTATAACAGCGTTTCTAACAAGACGGTGCATAACATCTTTAACGATTCCTGACATCCGATATAGCATATTAAAGGCCGTCATATCATTAAACTAATGGTATATGTTTTAATGATGTCGTACATGTAGTTTAAATCATATTAATAGTAAGGGACGACGTGACGCCAAAAACGTCTGTCCCGTGTAACATCGGTAATATTTTTTTATTGCTGAAAATCATATATTTAGTTTAAACAATATTTATTAAATTATAAGTCATGAAAAGGAACAATACATGGTATGATACAAACATTAAATAGTGTGTGGATTGGAAAACAAGCTTGAAAAAGCTTATATGAATTATTCTCCACTATAAGCGTGAGTACAATATACATGGCATTACTGTCAGGCAGGTCATTGACCATTTATATTTTAAATAGATGGTAATATGTGTAGATTGATGGTGGAATATGTATTTTATAATATTATTTGTAAAACTACA
This sequence comes from Conchocele bisecta, assembly GCA_029237695.1. Classification (NCBI taxonomy): domain Eukaryota; kingdom Metazoa; phylum Mollusca; class Bivalvia; order Lucinida; family Thyasiridae; genus Conchocele; species Conchocele bisecta. The sequence goes on from CM055266.1 coordinate 23,769,622, forward strand.
AATTCAGTATTTCAGTACTAGACAAGGGAGTACATACATAAAATAATCAATGTAATCGAAAGTATAACTATTGTATGGTGGGGACGAGGTAACTGGGCGGGGGGGGGGGGGGTAAAGGGATGCACTCATTGCTGGCATGGTGGCTCTCGTACTTGACATCTGCCCACTTGTCTCCTCAATTGCCGAAACGCCTTGTAGCCACGATGAACTTCTGGACCTGCTGAAATATGAAGCTGTTTCCTCGAATGTCAAATGTTCATTGCCACGGATCAGTGTGTCTGCTGTGGGAGGTCATGGAAGGTTGTTAATATTATGTGTGTTTCGCTGAAGTGTATATTTGTTGCAATACAAGATAAAGTGGCTGACTGTTTCTATGGATCCGCATGTGCTGTGCGGGGTGTCAACAATAGATATTCTGTGAAGGTCGAAGTTGAGAGCGCTATATGAAAGACGAAGGCGTGTATGAAGAATTTGTCCTGTCCTGTTTCCGACGTTAACAAGAGGTGATGATTTGACAGAATTGGCGTTTAGGGTTGCTTTGAAAGAAGACAGAGATTGAGAGTCCTTTATGTTCCGATTCAGTGCATTCCAGTCGTGAATGGTGGATAGTAAGTATGATTGGTTGTACTGTTGTGTGTGACAATGTATGTGAGGTATATGGTCAGCATTTCTAAGATTGTAGCGAGGCTGCCTTTGAACGGGGATTAAATTTGCAAGATAAGATGGTGTAAGATTGTTTAACATCTTATAGAAAAGAACTAGTCTGTGTTTCTTACGCCTATCCGTCAATGTTTCCCACTTGAGTTCCTGATGGAGACTGGCTATGTTGCAAAGTTTGGTCGCGCCCGACACTATTCTGACAGCTTCAGTTTGCACAGCCTCCAAGTCATCTTTCTTCTGTTTCGAGCAATTATCCCAGACAACATCGCCAGATTCAAGGAGAGGACGAATACACGAGAAATACATACGTTCCAGCGAAGACCTTTTAAGACTAGATTGTATGTATAGATCTCAAAATGCCTATGTTGTCATGCTTTGTTAATACACTGTGAGATATGAGAGTTCCACTTTCCGTCGTCAGATAATGTAAGTCCAAGATGTTTGTGTTCTTTGACAGGATCGAGTGTGAGGCATCATTCATGAGTAGAGGCGGATGTTGTGGTTTGTTGTATTTACGGGAAAAAGTCATAGTTTCAGTTTTTGATGGATTGAAGTTTACGAGCCACTTCTCTGACCAATTGTGGATAGTGTTAAGATCGTTGTTTAGAATAGTTGAAGAAAGGACAGGGTCGTCGACGATAATGTAGAGACTGGTGTCGTCGGCGAAAAGACGAATGTTTGATTTAATTTGCTCAACGATATCGTTTATGAAGATAAGAAAGAGAAGAGGACCAAGAATAGAACCTTGAGGAAGACCGGCATTCAATGAGGACCACTGATAACTGGAATTATAATAAACTACCCTTTGCTGTCGATTAGATAAATAGGAAGAGAACCATTTATGAAGAAGACTGTGAATATCAAGGGAAGACAGTTTGTATAGAATACCGCGATGCCAGACTCTGTCGAAAGCTTTAGAGATGTCACAAAAGACTGCTTTGACATTCTTGCCGTCATCAAGTGCCTTACAGATGTCGTTGTATACATAAGTAAGTTGGTTGATTGTAGAGTCGCCTCTAATAAAGCCTGATTGGAAGGAAGTTAGCTTAGTGTTGTCAATGAGAAAGTTGTACAGATTCTTGTGGATGCAGCTCTCCATCAACTTACCAATGCAGCTGAGAAGAGATATTGGTCGGCAGTTTTGTGGTTTTGATGGATCTGACTTTTTAAAGATGGGTGTAACGCTGGCTAGCTTCCAAGAAGATGGGAAATGAGACCTGCGGATCAATGTTGTGAAGTATGTAGAGAGGGGGAGTGATAATACGTTAGCTGCTTCCCGTAGAAATGTTGGGCTGATAAGATCAGGACCACTAGCTTTGGATGTGTCAATTACCTTTATTGCGTCACAAACGTCGCCAGCAAAGATTGCGATTGTAGAGATTGAAGGTTGAGGGGTTTCCGCTTGTACGAGTAGTGTGTGTGCATTGTCGTCGATAGTCGACTGTTTACAAAAGAAGTTGTTCAAAAGAGTTGCCTTTTCAATATCAAAGGTAGCTTCGAGACCAGTATCGTAAAGTGTTGGAATAAGGGAAGACGATTTCTTGTTAGTCAGTTGTTTCGCTAATTTGAACCAAGATTTTTATGATACGTTGTTGTCGTTAATTTTCTCTATTATTTTATTTTCGTACTCTGACTTGGACTTTCGAATAAGTTTAGTGACTTCATTACGTAATTTTCTGAATTCGGACCATAAGTGGATGTTATTCAAGTTTTTAGCTTTTCTATGTAGTCTGTTTCGTTTGCGTATTAACCTATGTACGTTGTTATTGAACCAAGGGATATCTGTGGGACGAATGGTTACAGTTGTGTTTGGAATAGTTTCTGTTGTTGCGGATGTGATTGCCGTTGTAATATTACTTGCAATTGTGTCTAAATTTTCATCGTTCAATATATCGTTCCAATTTTAAGTTTCCAAGATACGTCTACATTCAGAGAAATTTCCGCGATCATAAAGCCAAATTTTCCGTTTAAATGATGTTGATTTAGGTTTGTCGAATTTTAAAACAGCTACTATGGGACAGTGGTATCGCACAAGATCAGGAAGGAAAGGGTCTGCGACAAAACTTGAAATAATTTGCGTCCTGTCTTTTGTAAAAATAAGGTCGATGAGAGAGCTAGAAGTTTCAATGAAGTGAGTCGGTGAAGAAATCAGCTGTTCACCATTATAAGATGAGATAAGTCTACTAATCTTATCCGAGACCGAATTGTGAACATTGATATTGAAGTCTCCCGACACAACTATGATGTTGTCACATGATTGACCGAAGTCTTGATCTATACTTTGTTCCAGTAGTGTCCAATGGTTGTTGTTGGAATCAGGTTGTATATAGATACCTTCTACTATGAGCTTGCGCTGATGTATGTGTAGTTCGACTCACAAAGCTTCGAGCCCGTTGATGGAGAGGTCAGTACGTTCGGTGGCAGTGAGCCCTTCACGGACATAAATCGCTACTCCGCCCCCAAGTCTTCCCACCCTATCTCGCCGGAATGGCGGTTTGAAGTTAGGAATGTGTATGTCATCAGATGAAGTGTCCGGGGAGAGCCAGGTTTCTGAAAATCTGAGAATGTCGTAAGATTGAGCTTCGACTTCCAAGATATCGATCTTTGGTTTGATGCTCTGTACGTTAAGATGCATGATGCTAAAACCACTGTTAAGGATGTCGATGTAGGAAGCAGTAGATGTAGATGTTTCATGTTGTGTGTCAGAGTGTGTGCTTGGTCAATGGTTTGGATAAAGATCACCCGATACGATGAGGAAGAATGCTACTAAAACAAGGATACACAGTAACAAGAGACCGAATACGAGTGACAGTGTGTATATATGTATTTGAACCGCCAGACAGGGCTTCTTGAATAATGTGGCTTGAAGAGGGAAGATAACTCTGGACAACACTTGTGGTGCCTGGTTTAGGAATCATGGAGGATGGTATCTCAATATAGTTTCCCCAAGCGACGTCCACGTGAGATTCGACATGAAGAGACAAGTATGACAGAAGGACAGGGAACTACCAGCAGTAACGTGTGCATAAGGAGGAGGGATGGGTGTTTTATGCTCCCCGAAAAAAATGTTTCGGGGGAGCATATAGTTACCGCTTTGTCCGGCGTCCGCCGTCCGAGTTTTACGTTAAAGTTTTCAAATTGCTATATCTCTGTGACTGCTTGGGATATCAACTTGAAACTTCATATACACATTGATCAACATCCATAGTTTCATTGGATATTGTACATATGCTGTGCTGCAGCCCAAGATCAATGTCAAATGACTTTAAACTTTTTTTGTGAAAGTTTTACTTTAAAATGTTTCAAATTGCTATGTCTCTGTGACGGCTTTGGATATCAACTTGAAACTTCATATACACTTTGATCATCATGCATATATTCATTGTATACCCTACCCATGGTGCACATGAGCCTACTGTCAAGGTCAAATGACTTAAAACCTTGTGTTAAAGTTGGTGTTAAAATTTTAAATTGCTATATCTCTGTGATATATTGGGATATCAACTTGAAACCTCATATACACATTGATCACCATCCATATTTTCATTGTATATCCTACCCATAAACATCAAACCCAAACTAAATTCATGTTGAAGTATCACAAGTGCATCTTTCCTACCTTCACCCTGTATACAACCTGTGTTGTTGGAGCAACGTCATCGACTTTAAATATATATATATACAATATAATTATATATGTATAGAGATTATAAATGTCCATACAGTTCAGCAGTTAAAATGATACTAACAGTTGGCAAATTGAATACTACTTTTAGCTTTTACGTTACTGGAAACTGGAAAAAATGCTGTCTGCTAAATTTCAATACAGTGTATTCTTGTTTTTTTGTCCTCCTCCAAAACCCATTTTGCTAGCTCAATAAAATAATCTTGCACTAAGATGAATATATTATGCTACAAAATGATTTTTATTTGAAAATGTTGAAGACAGTTTTTTGTTTCCAGCACAGTATCAATTAATTTGTAACATTGCACTCATTTGTCAACGATGATTTATCGGCACAAGAAAAAGTATGAATTGGTTATTCATGAAATTACAATTTTTGCTGTGCTTGTGCAAATTTTGTACTAGATCTATTCCAAAATTTAAAAGCATTTGGTTACATCTGTCAAATTGATGAATAGCATAAAGTAATGTCATCAAACAATACTGGTATGATAATTTGATCAAGTTTTCCCATAGCAGATTTACAAACTTTTTGAACTGTTTCTCTAAATTTTGTATCCATCCATTATTATATTGATACCGTATTGATCACCTTAGAGCTGTTAATAAATACTGTACTACCAGTATAATTTAATAAAACTTATTGCATACATGTAATTCTGACATTTTCACCGTAAATGGTTTCGAAATTTATGATATTCATTTCATGCCATGGTGAAGGGTAATTTAACGATCGGTGATCATCCTAACCGGAATGCCGACTTACATCGTTTGGCCCTCATGTATATTTTAGGCTCCCTGATACTTGAGAGCTAAATGCTGTTATGCCCCATTAAACAGTAATAAGACAGAATAGAGCGGATCATATTACTTTTGGGGCTGGAGATAAGTGACTCTTGTTTGGCATAGTCCTGGCTCCAGGTCAGAATATTCTAATTTCAGGACTGAATATATATATTGTTTTGTAATATTCAGTTCTGATTTTGGGAATTTCAGTTTGTTGGGTGAAAGAGCTACTCGTACATAATCCTAAATATTTGAACATAAAAGTATCACCCTTTATCATTAAACTTCGTACGACCAACGAATTCTGAAGAATATTTTCAAACAAATATTTCGACGACATGTAACCGGTGGCCATTATTCATTTTTTTCAAATTGACTGACATTAAAGGGATGAAAATAAGAATTGTTCTCAGCTCATTTAAAATTGTATTCATGTTTCTCTTCAATAATGAGTGTTGATAGCCCTGCATAATTGTCTCTCCTGCTATGAGATGGGTAATTTAACGATTGGGGTTCATCCTTACCGGAATTCCGACTGGTTTGGCCCTCACATACGTCTTTGGAATTTTGTATGTGACAGCTGAATCTGGTTACACCCCTTATATGAGTATTACGAGTATTCATAATCCTATTTTATTGGAAGGGGCCAAGTGACTTTGGTGTGGTATGGACCTGGCACCAGGTCGGGTTATTCTAATTTCAGGGCTGTATATATTTGTTCTCGATGTAAATATTCTGTTTGATTTTGGGACCCCCCCCCCGCCAATGCAGCAGGTTAAAACGGTATCGAACCCGTTAGCCCGGTCTTACATGACATTAGCTGTTGATAGGCCGTTAAACACTAATAAGCAAACAAACAAACTCTCCTGCTATGATCAGTATACTATAATGTGCTTTGAAAACACGTATAGAAAAAATTAGCAGAAAACTGTTTTCTTAATCAGCGTCACAATGGTTAAAATTTGTGTATACCTGAAACATAGATGTCAATCATAATTAACATCCAAACATTTATGGTGACTAATGAACAAAACATTGCGTTAAACCTTTCTATAACGTATCTCTGTTACCAATTCAGATTATGATGTGAAACTTTATATACACATTTATCACCATTTATTGTGATTAATAAGCATACTACACCAATACCCAGGGTCAAGGACTTTGAAATTCAATACAGGCGTCATCGGAGAGAATTTTTCGGATTTACCGACCATCTAGTTTTCTGAGTTTCTATTTAGAAGAAACTTTGGGAATTTGTGCCATTTTATAGGGAATATCAGCGAGCATGACAACACATTGTCCCATACCGTAGTATGGCACTGGCCAAATAGTTATTATGGTAGTAATATTCATATTTCACATCGTCATGTGTCAACCATTTCAGCTGTCATTAATTAATCGATTATGAAAACTGCCTGATTGTATGAGATTGGAAAAAATATACGCCAGTTCTCCGCTTAAAGGCAATATTATAGACTGACAAACGCATTTAGATTACACACATTCTATAATGGCGTAATCTTATTATCTAATAAGGGCAAACTGATCATTGTCTGTCATTGCGATTCCTCCGTATATGTGTCTGCCAAAACAAACAATTGGCTATGGGTTACATTTCATCAGTTAGGTGTTTATGCAGGACTTTATCTGATGATCAAATTGTTTTATGTTTGACACATTCTGTTGATGCAAATTAATTACATTTCCTCTGTCATCCTAAATATAGTCGTTGCACATTTGTATTATAGATAGGATATATGTGTATATCTCAGTGAAGGGACATATGTGTACACTCAGTGAAGGATATTGTACATCTGTGAAGGGTATATGTGTACATCTCGGTGTATATGTACATCAGTGAAGTGACATATGTGTACATCTCATGAATGATATTACATCTCAGTGAAGGGACATATGTGTACATCTCAGTGAAGTGACATATGTGTACATCTCAGTGAAGGGATATATGTGTACATCTCAGTGAAGGGATATATGTGTACATCTCAGTGAAGGGATATATGTGTACATCTCAGTGAAGGGATATATGTGTACAACTCGGCGAAGGACTACGTGTTGTGTCGAGTCGCTCGACTTTTCAATGCGTTTACGGAGTTACCGTCTCTAGTTCATTATTTTAATATATTTATCGTTCGGATTTCCCGACTGTGTTGCAACTTTAAAATTTAGTTGGATTACATGCTGACCACTTTGTGTTTCTTGACTGTTATTTACAGTCACATGTACAATAATATATATAAACTGTGGTCAAAAACCCGCTTCATCTATACTAAGTCCAAAGGAGTCGTAATACGTGGCGAAGAATAAAAGGACGTCGTCGGTTCCCCGCCCTAGAAATGAAATACCTTCATGGTATTTCCATCCCAGTGGTGTTTCCGATGAGATTTAAAAGAAAAGGTCTGCTGTCCGTTTCACTAAACTTCGTACGATAAAACTGTTCTTAATACAAAAAATATGAATTGGTTTCTCACATTGACGCTACCATTCCCCCCCCCCCCTGCGTTTACACATCATTAAATGTGAACACATCCACAAACTATTTATTAGCATCCGCTGTAAGTGCAAATGTCATTGTAAATTTAAATTGTGCACTTACTAACTTAGCCGTATACAAAGTTTAGTGAAACGAGTCCCTTGTCTCCATATTATATATGACTTAACTGTTGTTGGGGCGTTAAACAATTGATTTAACTGATTAAACTAGTGGCTGCACCCACAGATGAATAACACGCGGCAGGGGAGTAAAATCATTACAATGTCCATACGTATGTGTTTAAGCCAGCAGAAGTCATTGAAATAATAATTACCATGAAAAAAAGATGGAAGAAAAGGGCATATTGTTAGGGATGGCTATAGTTGCGGGCAGTAACTCTGGAAAACTCCCGTACCATCCGTAGCAGGAGGTATTGCCCGCAACTAAGGTGTTTGTACCATGTAAAACCGTTGTTCTTCTCTTTCCAGTGCTGAGACCATGGGCACGTTGACAATGCTGCAGTACACGTCCACCAATTACCCAGATCAGCTCGTCGATTCTATCAACGAGCTCCGCCGTAACGAGGAATTATGTGACGTCTGTCTCCAAATTGACGACTTTTTCATTCCCGCGCATGGAGTCATCTTGTCCGCCAGTTGTCCGTATTTCAAAAACTTGATTTTAGAATCGAGAACAGAGAAAGTTCTAAGACTCTTTAATATCAATAAAAATGGTGTGAAGAATATTGTTGATTTCTTCTACACATCTGCCATATCTATCACAGAAGAGAACGCCACGGATTTGCTGTCATGCGCGATTACTCTTCATCTGGAGGAGATAGAAATGGTTTGTTGTGACTTCCTGTTAGAGCATCTGAGTGCGGAAAACTCTTTCAGGGTGTACGATATCTCGTGGAGGAACGGATTAGAGACATTAAAGCATGCTGCAGAAGAATGTGTTTACTCAAACTTTGAATTGGTAACTAAACTGACTTATGCGGTTGCTCGCATAGACATTTCGTCTGTTCGTTAAGACCTTCATTGTTGTTCATTGGGCGTTTTTCGATGTAACTCCGTTTCGATGTAACTTCGTACGATAAAATTGTTCTTAATAAACAAAATATGAATTGGTTTCTCACGTTGACGTGTCACAAATGCTACTAAGGTAACAAGAATAGCACTGGAACAAGCAGAGTTCCTACTCGAGTTAAAGAATTTGACATTTGCATCTTACTCGAGTAACGCGATTCGAAACTATGCCGCGTGATGGGTTACTAGAGTTCCAACTCGAGTTGGACCCGAACAACGACTCTGCTTGTTCCAGTGCTACTCGGGTAACCCGAGTTTAACACGGGAGTTGCAACGAAAATCGGCACTTGTTTCTACGCTACATAGAGAATAGTAATTAATTGCATAAACTTTAATATTTCTTCATAGATTGGTTCTCTTGACCTTTTTAACATTCACATGGTTCTAGAAAAAACATTGTTTTATGTTAAAACGTTTGTACTAGCTTCTTCATCATCATATAACTTTAATATTACTTGATGGATTTCTTCAATATTTGGACACTTGATACATGGGTGCATTTGGAACACACGTATGCCGCCATAACATGACCTTGATCTTTTTCACCTTCACATTGTTGCGGAAACACCTAAAGCCATTTCTACTTCATTCATTCGTGTGTGGTTGGTCGGGCGAACGCGACGGCGTAAATTACGGTGGGGTTCATCCTTATAGGAATCACGATTTGCCTGGTTGGCCCTCATGTACGTTTTTATCTTTGGCTCTTTTGTTACCTGTGAGTTGAATTGGGCTATTACCCATTTTAAAAGTAGTATAATTATCCTACTGCTTTTAGGAAGGGGCAAGTGATTCTGGTGTGGCGAGGACCTGCCATCAGACCAGGATTATTCTGATTTCAGGGCGGAATTTTTTATTTTTTTTATTTTAAGTATTCAGTTCTTATTTTGGGATTTTCACCCCCCCCCCACCACCCCCACCCCCATTTTGTACAGGTAATATATGGGATTTGTTACTAAACCGATGAACCGGACTTAAATGAGATTGGCTGTTGATAGGTCGTTAAACCCCAACAAACAAACACACTTTATTAATGTCATATTACATTATGCCATATAGATCTACTGGTCTTAAAACCGCAGCAAAAGAGAGATAACTAGTGCCTTACAACTTACTCCCATGACTTACTTCCCTTAGGTCACCACCAGGTGGCACCTGGCTACCTAGTCAGACATGCGCATACCGTCCGATAGCCGTCTTGAATTTCTGCGTGTTAAAGCCGGACGTATCTGCGATTGAGAAGCATGTAAATGTAAATGCTTGGATTTAACGACGACACTGGCTCGATGACCTTACATGTCGTCTCCCCAAAAGGGGAGAAAGAAAGGAGGTGGATACAGAGGAGTCTAGCCCCAGGGAGCCTAGCTCTTTTTAGGATAGTCCCCTCTGGTTATTTAACGTGCCCAGACTCTCCTTCAAATCTGATACACGGGATCTCATGTTAAAGTCCCATCCGAAAGGACTGGTAGAGAAGGAACTACAAATTACAAATTTAGAAGCATCACATAGTTCATACTATTTAAACGACGATATATATATTGTTGTTTGTTGTTCTAACTGTTAATACTGTGAACATATTGGGTGATACACTAAGCGCAATTTTGTCAGGGCGTGTACGTGCCCTAATTATCGGCCTTTTTCCGAATATGTTTGTGAACTATAAATGTATGTTTTCACTTGCCTTATTTTAATTTTTGTTGACTTCCACATTGTTATATGTCACATAATGCGGTTGTCTCCCCTAATTTAGATTTTATTGTGCAGCCTGCTAGGCTCTTAGGTGGGTGGTTTATCATTGTCGCTTGTACATGCCATGTATTATAGTTTGACCACCGTCTCACTATAGCTTCTCTTTTTATATTATTTCGAGTACTCTCTCTCTCGCAACTACCGTAATTGTGAGTTTGAGTTTGACACCCAACAAGTTCTGAAGAGGTTTCCTTTAATCTTCCACCAGTCTGACAAATTCTGATGACATAATGTAATCTGGAATGAATGAAGTAGAAAATATGTTTTAAGTAAAATATATTTCTGCGAATGATATTCCATATTACATTAGGGAGGCCCACCTCCCATCCCTCTTGAATGGGTTTTAACACACAGCTTCAAGATGGCTATCGGAATGTCTGCGCATGTCTGACTAGGTAGCTAGGGGTGCCACCATGCGGTGGCCTAAGGGAAGTAACTCCCGGGAGTAGGTTGTATGGCACTAGTTATCTCTCTTTTGCGTAGAAATACTTAAAACATTATTTTGTTTTTAAATTCAAATGTTTGTACAAGTTACTTCATCATGATATAACTTGAATATTACTTAATGCATTGCTTCAATATTTGGTTATACATGTGAGCATTTGGAACAAACACATGCCACCATTACTGTTGATTACCGATAAAGTGGCAAGGGCACGTGGCGTCACGGGGTCAGTAGACTATTTTAGCTTTATAGTGATGTAGCCATTTTGCAGTCATTTTAGGTGGTCGGATCGACGCCTTATCTAGAGCAATATAGAGCTTGAAAATATATACTCCTGATAGCTTGGGAGATCATTTAAATTGCCAACTGGATGACTGGTGAAACAGGTGATTGTAAACAACAATAAATACCATATTTGTAATGTACAACGTATCGATATTTGATTCATTTTGAGTGTCCAGTCTTGCGCAGACACACGCATTAGTGTCCCTACACATCAGATGGTAGCGCGCTCGCTAAATGCATTTGACAGGAGTTCCTTTTGTACGATTTCGAGCATCTGACAAATTATTTTTTGTTTTTTATTTTTTTATTCATAATTGATTCAACGTTTTCCCACATTTTATATGTAGTATATAGATATTATTGACAAAGTGTCCTTGTGACGTGTGTACTGAATTTACTGCGTCACAGAGCACGCAATCAGATCGGGGCATTATTCGTTCACAAATAATTTACTAAATTAATCTTATATATCTATCAACGTGAAACAAAACAAGGATTTAGACATTCTAAAATTGTTGCTTGTATGTATTTCATATAAACAACAGTACGGGGTGGGGATTGTGTGGGGATGGGGGGGGGGGGGGGCTCTTCGGGGCGTCAAATATGCACAATGCACATCCTCGAGGTTATTAGCCTCCTAATGTTCGGCCCCTGGAAATGTTTGGCTGGTAAACACACCCCAGAGCGGGGATGATATTGGTTGAGCGTATACGTTTGGTCCATACAGGCATATGGATGTAACTAAGACGATTAAAATGACATTATGCAACACACGTACATATCAGTTTTCGAACATAGTATGTAAAAATAAAAATTATATAAGCTACACTAAATAATATTAATAAAATAACCACGGCAGATATGTGGGAGTATGAAGGTGGGGGATGGGATTCAATAAGACAGATACAACAGTGATGGTGTCGAACTCACAACCCTCAACGAATGATTAATTAAAAAAAAAGATAACTGTAACCAGTACGCTACATACATCAGTCTTGGTCACAGATCGATATAGGTGCACGTATGTATAACAATGATCGTATGTTCTAAAATTAGATAATGAACTCACAGGCACATTGCTATCTAAAGCCTTGCATTTCCCATTGAGGGCCTGACGTAGGTAATAGTAGTTGGTATGATACACATTACGATTCGAGTTCCTGTGATCACTATTTTCTTCAACAAATACGTAACAACAAAATTGAAAAAGTGATTCATAATATGCCTGAATGTTGTTTGAATATATTTCGGGCCAATATTGGTCACATACTTGCTGCATCGTCGTGCTAATATCAGTTGTGCACCTTTTACACACCTGCTTTGCCTATTATGGTTCAATATGGAATGTCCTGTGACCTTTGCCCTCGCCACTTTATCGGAAACCAACAGTAACATGCCCTTGATCTTTTCTACCGTCACAAGTTTCTTCTTCATCAATTAACTTAAATAATATTGCTTGATGAATTGGTTCAATATTTTGATACTTGATACATGTCAGCATTTGAAACACACTCATGCCGCCATGACCATGACCATGAACCTTTTGACATTGACCTTCACGTGGTTGTTGAACCACTTAGCCATTGTTCTATGTCCAACGTTTGTAAACGTGACATTTTTCGTGCATAAAGCATGAACTTCTTTGACGGTTTTTGTGATGCTTACGTTAGAACATGCCCATCATGTTACGGTCAAATGCCTCGGCAGGCGCGACACCGCTTCCGTGGCGGAATTCTTGTATGAATTAATGGAAGAGTCAAAAAATAAAATGGAATATTCCATTCCAGTTACTTCTGGGTGAACGTGTTCATTGTGTAGTTTTATTTTGTATGGAAACTTTAGAAACAGTTTGACGAATATCGGGATCCTAATACTGTGTTTCGTGGGTGGCAGGTGGGAGTATGAGATGGGTAATTTAACGATCGGGGTTCATCCCTACTGGAATTCCGACTGGAGACCTGGTTTGGCCATCACATACGTCTTTGGAATTTTGTATGTGACAGTTGAATCTGGTTATACCCCTTATGTGAGTATTGCGATTATTCGTAATCCTATTTTAGGGGAAGGGGCCAAGTGACTTTGGTGTGGTAGGAACCTGGCACCAGGTCATGTTATTCTAATTTCAGTGCTGAATATATTTGTTCTCGATGTAAATATTCCGTTCTGATTTTGGCATTCCCTCCCCCCCCCCTATGCAGCAGGTTAAAACTAGATTGAACCCGTTTGCCCGGCCTTACATGACCCTAGCTGTTGATAGGCCGTTACACACCAACAATAAACAAACAAACAAAATACTGTCTTTCAGTTTGGAAAGTTTTTTAATTATAATTTTAGTGTGGCAACGCCCCCCTCCCCCCATAATTATATATATGACATTGATGTTGAATGGACGAAAAGTGCAAATTTAGCAATCAATCCATCAGCCAATCAATCAATCAAAAGACCAACTAAACATCCAAACTAATAAATCAACCAAGCATCATACATTCAATCAATCACCCAACCAACCAACCAATCAGTTTATTCAACGAACAACCAACCAACCCTTTGTTTTGCAGATCATACAGACTAGCGGGTTTACACAGCTGACCGTGGACGCTATGCTGAGCCTGTTGGACCCGCTCAGTGATGTGCTGGCCATGGAGCAGGTATACCGGGCCTGTGACCAATGGCTGCGGAATGGACATGGTGACCGCCGTAATGCCATAATACAGGTAACTATGACAATTTGACGGTATTACTTTCAAACGTTTGTGATAAATTCTGTAAATTGTACGCTGTCAAAACTGGCAGAGCGCATACGGAATTAAATGAAACAATTACTTTCAAATTGATTTTTTTTCTAATTTTTACATAATTTACAGGAAATATTATTGTTTTGGTAGGGATCAATTTATGAATTTGTAGCTCAAATATTGACTCAATAGTTTATGTCGCGCGTACTGTAGCATAAGGTGCGACTATTTTCGACGCTTTTCTGTCGTTTCGACGCTTTTCTGTCGTCGTTTTCGGCGGCGGCAGCTTCGTCTTCATCGGCTGCCTCGCTGTCATTCGCGTCAACAAATGTCAAAAAGCTTCTTCATCATGATACATGTATAACTTTGACGGACTGTTTCTATATTTGGACACTTGATACATGTGAGCATTTGGAACGCACTCATGCCTCAATAAACATGCCCTTCACCTTTTTAGCTCGTATGTTTTCTAAGAAACATGAAAGAGCTATTGCCACCACCCTGGTGTAGTCCGCGTCCGCATTCAACGTTAAGTTTTTGCGTTTGGCTATGTTTCTATAACTTAACGGTCATGTTAATTCGCTGTAACTTCTGTTTCCCTCTATGTAATGCTTTAATAGACCATACATGCATTCGCAACAGCATCCCGCATCATTCTACAGAAAGCGCATGGTGCCCGCTTACCCCAAATGTCAAGGTCACGCTCTTAGAACATTCCGGGTTTGGAAAACTTAACGATCGGTTTACTTTATTGCAACCTCTGTTTCTTTGATGGAATACTTTAATATGTCTTAGGTGTAAACTATAGCAACATTCGGCATGATTATACAGAAAGCCCAAGGTCAATGTCATGGGCTTAGAAAATGCTCAGTTTTGAAAACTTAATGTTTGGGTTTATTTATTGTAACTATTGTTTCCCTTGATGGAATGTTTTAATATTTCATACATGCATTTGTAAGAACATTCCGCATCATCTGCAGATGTTCGTGGTGTCCGGTAGCCCCAACGTCAAGGTCACGGACTTCAAAAATGTCTAGTATAAAAAATTAGTATCGGTGCCAGGAGATACATGTCGTTGGCGGCATTCTTGTTTGTGTTTAGCTTTGTTTGTTGGAAAATAAGTGTTTTGGTTTCTGTTTATTATCCGCTCGCGTGGCGAAAAGGGGATATAGGGATGCAAAAGTAGTCTGTTCGTCCGTCTGTCCATCACAAAATTAGCATTGGGGTTAATCTGCAATAACTTATGTTTCCATTGATGGAATGCTTTAATATTTCATAGGTGCATTTGTAAAATCATCCTGCATCAGTCTACAGAAAGCGTATTGTGCCCGCTAACCCCAAGGTCAAGTACTTAGAAAACTTACACTTCATTATAACGTCTCTTTCCCTCCAAGGTTATTACAAGCTCCTTATGTATTATCAAACTGCACCAGGCGGGACATCTTGCTCCGCGGAGCTCTTGTTAATGTCGGATACGATGCTCCGGTAACTATTCGAGCTACGGTAAATGATGAGCATTTCAATTGTGGTGGTTATTGCTATGAATGATTGTCCACCACCATCATCCCAGGTATGAAAATTTGTTGATATAATACATTTGTTATTGTATATTGTATACTACAATTGAATTTAAATGGGTTCCTAAGACAATATATACAGTGTATCATTAGTGTACCCAACAAGTACACACTGTTCTGTGTTGATGGATTACACTTATACTTTGGATTGTATATTGTAATACAATAAAAACGTGTTTCTAAGACATACAGTGTTATCATTAGTGTTACCCAACACGCGCACTCTTTGTTCTGGCTGCGAGTAACTAGCATCAGATCAAGATTATTCTGATTTTGTTATTGTAAATATTCAGTTCTGATTTTGGGACCCCCCCCCATCTGTACATGTACTTGTACAGGTACTATATGGGATTTAGTACTAAACCCATTGACTCGGCCTTAAATGACATTAGCTGTTGATAGGCCGCTAAACCCCAACAAACAAACAAACAAACTGACTGCGAGTAGATTGTATATTGACTATATCATGCAATATCATTTATGACAGTATAGTAATTAAAGTACACAGTCAACCGATGGTAAGTCCATTTTTGCATACCTGCTATTGAAATGTGTAACGTGTATTGGGCCAGAAGGTCTTTTTATATACATCACACACCCTCATGCATGCACATATCATGCTTTTATTTATAGAATGATGGCGGCTATGTGGTGATTACTAAATTATAAAAAAACATAGCTTAAACACTGAATGCAAATGTCCCCAATGACAGATTGGAGAAACTTCGGCAAATTTCTTAACCATTCCAACGGACACACACACACACAGTTCAAACACTATATGCCTCCCAAGTGTAACATGACCAGGGGTATAAAGGTGTCAAAATGCTTAGCTATATGTTCTTGTGATGCTAATACAATATCACCGAACAAAAATGAATCTGTACACGACATAGTCATTGCCTGTAATGAATGTTCAATGTATGTAAGTTAATTTCAGGTGATACAATAGTTCAAGGTTTCGTTTGCATATGACACTTAGCAGTTGCTGGAACGTTACACACGTTCCCTTTCACTGTGTTGCCAAAGAGACCATTTGAACATCTATATTGGGCAGTTACCGAAACAATGTATCCGACATTCACATTTAGTCAACTCTTCCAAAGACATGGCGGCTCGTGGACAAGTCACATGAGTTGTGCACGTTTCTGTCATAATACAGTGTGTACGTATCTGCATGATAGCTCGGTCGGTAGAGCACTACGAGTACTATGGCAAAGTGATTCGAGTGCTTGGACAGACGGATTCTAACATAGTTCCCATCCCCACTATGACTCACGACATCCTTGGACTTGCCAACTGTTTCTTGCTAGAGACTGGTTCCATAGATATCCCCCAGTTTGGTATATCACATTAATGCAGCATAATCTTCATACCAAACTATTCATGGTTACAATCACCCAGATATATGCCACAAAATGATGTCATCCAGTTGGTATGCAGCAGGATATTAACAGCTAAAAAGTGTAAGTACTCTTATGAAGGAAAACAGTTTTTATTAATCCCTACAGCAGCGTCGTCTAACATGAATGTTTGGCCATATTTTGGACTTTTACATCAACTATGGGGAAACATGTAAACGAGGGAAAGCCGTCTGAATAAAGGGAGATTACCTGAAATGGGGAAGTTTTCAATGGACAATAACAAGTAAATAATATATGTTAACTACATATAGTATATGTTGATGAGGGATATGTTAAAATAACCACATGGAAGATAGAAGTATGAATGCATGTGGTTTCACTGCTAATCTGAGCTTTATTGCTTCTATACTCGGTTACTGTCCAATCAGTGATATGAACAAAGCTTAGGCAGATAACATATATTTGCCCAAGGCATTCTTCGCGCGGTTTTCAATAACTTAACTATTCCGAAGTAACTTTGAAAGTACACGGGTTCGTATTGCGCAGATTGAATGCACAAATTACCAAGTCCAGGTTAATCTGGTTCGCACCAGACAGGGTCAGCATGAGAACGTTATTTGCTATGCATCGCTGAGGCTATGGAACAGTTGATTAAATGTGAGTGTCGGCTATGATGCTCCGGCTACTGCAACTAATTACAATTTATCGATCATTGCAAGTGTAATGGTAGTTGATATGAATATCACAGTCCACCACCATCACCACAGGTATGGAAATCTGTTGGTTTACTACATTTGCTGCTTTGTATTGTATTGTATTGGTTTCTTAGACAATGCATACAGGGTATTATCAGTGTTAGCGAACACGTTCACTATATGTTCTGATTATGTGATTGCATATTGACTAGTTACTGTGACATGAATAATGAAAACATAAGAACTACATTCCACAGTCAATCGATGTTGTGTCCATTGTGTACATATAAAGTGAGATGCTTACCATGTATTTGGTCCGAATGGCTGTTTGTATACATTATAAACAAGACTCATATATCATGTATGTATCCATAGAATGACGGTCAATATATAATTGGTGATTACTTGTAGTTTGAAAAGCTTACGCAATGTCATCACAATGCATCAAACAAACAAATTGAATATATACATGATATAGTCCATGCCTTTATAAAATGTTCAATGTGCGTGTGTAAGTACGCTCTAAGATATGGCTAAGATTGTACAAAGCCTGTTTTACTACGTTCATTGCGGCTGTCTTGGATATATGCGTGTTACTTTGACAATGTTTATTGTCAAAGACATTGTGAAACAAGTCAGTTGATCAAATCAAACATAATTTTATGTATCACCTAAGTATATGAATTGAGAAAACGATATAAATATATAATTATTGATATTTGGTGGCCATCTTGGAGTCATGTAAATGATGCTAATGTTCAATTAGTTAATAGACTCACTCGAACATGGCATCGAAAAACATGAATAGAGCTTTATAAATAGCCTCTGATATCAAATAAACATGAACACATGTGGTTGTACAACACTATTCGTATTTGGCGGTCATCTTAGATTTATGCAAATGATGTTAATGTTCAATTATTTATTAGACTCATTCGAACGACTGCGTGCATCGAGAACTCTGAATATAGCTTTCTAAATAGCTTTCTACAATCAAATGAACATGAACACATGTGGAAAGTTGTACAACAATATTGGTATTTGGCGGCCATCATGGATCTTTGCAGATGAATCATGTATACCATTTACATCGTAGATTTACTGAAACCAGATTTTTGCGTCCAATGAGCAGTATATAACATTTTACACCACTTATAACTATCAACTGACAGCAAATATGTGATGAAATGTGAACATTTTGACATTTGTCCACCATCTTGGATTTGTGAAAAGGTCAAACTGCTTCCTAAATTTTATCTATTTATTCCCTATGTTCAAATATCAGACTATAATAATTTGAATCGCTAAAATATTTAAATTGTGAGCAGTGAAATGAACAAATATGGTAATTTGGCGGCCATCTTGGATTTAGGCTAATATCTAGCTTTTACCCCAGTCAAAGTTGCGTGTACTCGATCAGACCTTGAAGTGGATATATCAAAGGTCATCTGGGCATAATTTGGTGATTTCTGCCACAAGTGCACACTCTTTCCTCTTATCGGGTGAAAGAAACTCATTTTCTTTGTTGAACGGGCTTCTTCTGGTCGACCTTGACTCTTCACGTAAGAGGAAATATCCAAATCACGTGATTCATATTGTAGAAATTGTGATTTTCCAGCAGTCTACTTCCGGTTTCGTAATATCTATATTACACCTACTACAACACAATTCTGGCGAAAAATATTGTATATTATTACAGATAATGATTAGCTTTATTCAATGTATGCATTTATTAAATATGTTTAGATATACTCTGAATGTAGAGTTCAAGCGTCTGCCAATGACTTTAAAACTATACTAGATTGATTGTTGAATACCCCAATATGGCTTTGTCAGACTACATGCATACTAATATACATATACCATACTGTATGCATTGTAGACTGGAAAGCATCATCACAGCGCTCGTCATGACGGTTCGGTCTGCGTCTGTGGACGTCACTGAGATAGTGAAAGCGAGGCGGACAGCGCCTGGGCAAAAACAGATGATGTCCCATCTGTTGGCCGTGACCCCACCAAATTCGAATTGGATAAGGGCAAATTACGACTGATCGTAAAAATAAAACCTATGCCCGCCCGTCCTGTAGAGGCCCTGTGGGCGGCCACCGCTATGCTAGGCTGTGCTAGCGACGAAATGGAAACAGTCGAGCCGATGCTATTCGCACGGTGGAGACCACGTTCAGCAATAATGAGATATACGAAATACTCAGTTGGATGGCTGACCGACCGTTAAACCTTCGCGAACTCCGGGGACTCGATAAGGCTATGCAAACAGTCTGGGGCGAGCTAACGAACACGCTAACGTTGGATGATCATATCGCACTAGAAAAAAAAAATACTGAAAGAAGCCCATGATGACGAAGATAAGCGGCGGATCAGTGAATGCCTGCAGGCGTTGCATGATGAAAGAGAAGTTCGCGTGGAGGCTGCCTCGGCTAACCGTGAGGCGCTCCACACCCAAATAAATCGGATCCGCGAAACAATCTCGCGGATCCTGCATGAGAAAATGACACTCGGTGAGCGTCTTCGCACGCTGTTCAGAGAGCAGGGCGTCACAATACTAAGCATCATCACAGCGCTCGTCATGACTATATCGACCCTAGTTCTAGCTCTCATGGGCGGCGGTGTCGCTGTTGCGCCAGCACCCACACCAGCGCCGCCCTCTTTTCAGCTAAAAGCCCTAACCAGTCTCCTAGCCACATTAGCCGGCAAAATGGCTGCCGCACTGCCTGGGATGATAGGCGGGCTCGTCTCCTTCTTGTTATCCAGCTTGTCAAAATCACCAGTCATCTAATATCCAGCTAGTATCACACTGTGATTATCTGCATTTAACTATCACATATTGAGCACCCACTAATACAATAAACAGTTAATTTCTACTCCACTGTTCTAACTGACCACTCTGGCTATCCACAAAGTATTCAAAGTTTGTGTTGCCCAAACTTTTGTTCATGATTAATCTGAGTACCTAATTGTCCGCACATCCCTGGAGCAATCATTTACCATACATACCTACCTGAAATGCCGGTCAATTCGTGACAGTTACATATAATATTTTATTTACATATTTTTGTTTTTACTCTAGACATTAGAGTTTCCGATTTCGGCTGTATGTTCTATCTATGTTCTATTCGGTTTTTAGCTCACCTGAGCGAAGCTCATGTGAGCTATTGTTACCGCAATGTGTCCGTCGTCCGTCGTCCGTCGTCCGTCGTCCGTCGTCGTCCGTGAACATTTTCAAACGTCTTCTCCTCGGTAACCATTGGGTCTATAGTCACCAAACTTCATGGTCATGGTCCTTAGGTAGGGGGATTAAAAAATTGTTAAAATGACGTTATTACGTAATCCAAGATGGCTGCCGTCTAAAAATAGCACACATTCTTAAAAAATCTTCTTCTCAAGAACCGCCAACCGGATTTCAACAAAACATGGTAGGAATGATCGATGTACATTGCTCTTTCAAAGTTGTTAAAATGGTGACCCCGGGGTCAAACATTGGCGTGGCCCGTGGGGTCAACTTGGGGTCAAATTTTATTTTTGACTGAATATGGTCATGTCATATATCAAATTGAAGGTATCAATGAGGCGATCACTCTGGTGCATTTTTTGTCGAAATCGGATTGTTATGTCATCCAAGATGGCCGCCGAAATGTCAAAAGGTTCTTTTATTAAAGATTTCAAAGTTCTTCTTCACATGAACCGCTTGGCCCATGGTAGCCAAACTTAAAAATTATGGTCCATGGGTGAAGCCTTTTCAGATTTGTTAAAATGGAGGTCATCGTTAATCCAAGATGGCCGCCATCTAAAAATAGCATAAATTCTTAAAAAAATTTCTTCTCATGAACCGCTAGCCGGATTTTGACAAAACTTGGTAGGAATGATTGATGTACATTGCTCTTTCAAAGTTGTTAAAATGGTGACCCCGGAGTCAAAAATGGGCGTGGCCCGTGGGGTCAAATTGGGGTCAAATTTTATTTTTGACTGAATATGGTCATGTCATATATCAAATTGAAGGTATCAATGAGGCGATAACTCTGGTGCATTTTTTGTCGAAATCGGATTGTTATGTCATCGAAGATGGCCGCCGAAACGTCAAAAGGTCGTTCTTTTATTAGAGATTTCAAAATTCTTCTTCACATAAACCGCTTGGCCCATCGTAGCGAAACTTAAAAGTTATGGTCCATGGGTGAAGCCTTTTCAGATTTGTTAAAATGGAGGTCATCGCTAATCCAAGATGGCCGCCGTCTAAAAATAGCATAAATTCTTAAAAAATCTTCTTCTCATGAACCGCTAGCCGGATTTCAACTAAACTTAGTATGAATGATTGATGTTCATTGCTCTTTCAAAGTTGTTAAAATGCTGACCCCGGGGTCAAAAATGGGCGTGGCCCGTGGGGTCAAATTTTATTTTTGACCGAATATGGTCCTGTTATATATCAAATCGAAGGTATCAATGAGGCGATCACTCTGGTACATTTTTTGTCGAAATCGGATTGTTATGTCATCCAAGATGGCCGCCGAAATGTCAAAAGGTCGTTGTTTTATTAGAGATTTAAAAATTCTTCTTCACATGAACCGCTTGGCCCATGGTAGCCGAACTTAAAAGTTATGGTCCATGGGTGAACCCTTTTCAGATTTGTTAAAATGGAGGTCATCGCTATTCCAAGATGGCCGCCGTCTAAAAATAGCATAAATTCTTAAAAAATCTTCTTCTCATGAACCGCTGGCCGGATTTCGACTACACTTGGTAGGAATGATCGATTTACAATGCTTTTTCAAAATTGTGAAAATGGTGACCCCGGGGTCAAAAATGGGCGTGGCCCGTGGGGTCAAATTGGGGTCAAAATTTATTTTTGACCGAATATGCTCATGCCATATATCAAATTGAAGGTATCGTTGAAGCGATTGCTCTGGTGCAATATTTGTCGGAATCGAATGATTATGTCATCCATGATGGCCACCAAAAGGTCCATTTATTCAAGATTTTGAACGTCGTTTTCTCAGGAACCACATGGCCGATGCTGGCCAAACTTCATAGGAAGTTAAGATCCTTGGGTGAAGCATTTTCAGATTTTGTAAAATGAGAGTCATCGCTTAATCCAAGATGACCGCCATCTAAAAATATCACAATTTTTTTAAAACACATGAACTCAATGTCACATTCTCCTCTGGTGTTCATGGAGTCAGGTGAGCGAATTAGGGCCATCATGGCCCTCTTGTTTATATGTTCTATCCATAATGGACTTATGCTGTTCAATATACTTTGATATTTTATAAAATATTAATTTCTTATGTTGAATATTGTTGAAAAATCAGTAAATCGTAAAAATATATTTTTTATATTTTGATGTTTTAGATTTGAATTGTTCTAAATTATTTCCTTCTAAACTATTTCGTTGTTTTGGGAATAGTTTTCATGTGCCAACGCTTTCATGATATTATTCAAAAACCTATTTTCTTCTGCGATATGTTTTACATCTTCTGGTTTTAAGTTACATTCAAAAATAAATGTTCCACCATATCTTCTAAGTATGTTTCC
Source organism: Conchocele bisecta (assembly GCA_029237695.1). Classification (NCBI taxonomy): domain Eukaryota; kingdom Metazoa; phylum Mollusca; class Bivalvia; order Lucinida; family Thyasiridae; genus Conchocele; species Conchocele bisecta. The sequence continues at coordinate 23,792,720 of CM055266.1, forward strand.
ATAAATTGATTTCCATTTACCTATGTTTATTGAGTCACATATTCTTTTTACTCAAGATGCTCTTATTGAAGTTATAAAACTATCAATGTCCAGCATTTTTAAACCCCTCCCCCCCCCCTTTTCATATGGTTGAATTATGCTGTTTCTTTTCATTTTATCTGGTTTATGGTCCCATAAAAAGTTAAACAATTTAGTTTTATTCGTTTAATCATATCGTCAGGAGGATCGTGTAGCACTGTTAAAGGGTATATCAATTTTGGAGCTGCAACTGTTTTTATGACAGTAATTTTTCCTCGTAAACTTAAGTGTTTTTTTTTCCATTTCTCGAGGCACTGTTCAAACTCTATTATTTTTGGCATAATATTGTATTCATGAATAGCAGTATTGTCATTTAAAAAGGTAATCCCTAAAGTTTTTGCACTGGCTGAAGTCCATTTAAAATTCTTATCAGGGCAGTATGACACATTTGTATTTTTTAAAGCACCCACCCGCATTACAATATATTGTTTTGTGTTAAGCTTGAGGCCTGATATTTTACTGAATTCGTCTATTATGTAAATTAATCTTTCAAAAGATTTCCGTGTACCATCCGTCATAAAAGTTGCATCGTCAGCAAACATCGTATTTGTTAATTCTATGTCACCGATTTTCACGCCTGTTATGTCTTTTTCGTTTATAATTTCTCTGGATAATGTTTCAATCGCAATAATAAATAGGTAAGGTGACAATGGACAGCCTTGGCGAACGCCTCTATTTATTGAACAGAAGTCAGATAAGTAACCATTGTTTGAAACACAGCTTTTTTCGTCAGAATAAAACAGTTCAAAGTCTGCGAAAAGAATAGGCCTGGTGAGTCGGTTTCATTTAAATAGTCCATTAATTCATATAGTATTCTAATATGTTCACCTATGTACCTATCCTTAAGAAATCCCGTTTGTGAATAATCAATTATATATGGTAATACTTTTTTTATTCTGATTGCTATGTCCTTCGATGCAATTTTGTAGTCTACGTTGAGTAATGTTATTGGCCTCCAGTTTGTAAGTATTGGTAAGTCACTGTCTTTTTTGGTATTAATGTGATTATATATTGCTTTTGCATTTCACTTAGCATTCCATGTGCGAAAGAATAGTTAAAAGAGTCAATATAATATCGTTGTATGTCATTACAGAATATTTTAAAGAAGTCAACAGTTAGACCATCTGAACCCGGGCTTTTATCGTTTTTCATTTCTTTTAAGGACATACTACATTCGTATTCAGAGAGATTGCCTTCACACCATTGTTTATTGTCGTCTGATAATTTGCTTATGTTGTTATTATCTGCAAAGAAGTTGTGATGTTTATGTTGGATCTTCTTTTTTGTATATAATTTATTATAATATTCTTTGTCTTCGTGTAATATTTCGTCATTGCTCGTTATACTATGTCCATTTACATTTAACCTGGTTACTGTTTTATTTTCTGATATTTTCCTTTCTAAGTTCGCAAAATATTTAGTATTCTTTTCTCCGCCCTCAATCCATTCGGCTTTTTATCTTAGTATAATCTCTCTAACTTTCTTTTCGTGTAGATCTTGTAAATTGTCTTTCTTATTCTTTAATTCATTTAAAACGTTTTCCGACATATTGTTTGAATATTCTGCTTCTAAATTACATATTTCTTCTATTAACCTTTTCTATGTCGTTATATCTTTTTTCTTTTCAATGCACGTATAGTTTATTGTTTCGTTTCTTGTTCCTTTTATTATCTCCCATAGTGTCTTTGGATTAGCGTTTTGGTTAAATTCGGCTATTTCAGCTATATTGCGTTTTATTATTTGTTGGTATTCTATTTTCAAAAGTAGACTATTATTTAATTTAAAATAACCCGGACCTCTTTCATTGCACTGTATGTGTAAACAAATGTATACTATTTAATGATCTTATTTAAATCCTGTATTTATTTTACTTTTTGTTATGCGATTAACTAGATTTTGGGATATTAGAAAATAGTCTAAACGACAAAATATTGGCTGTTTAGTATTTGAATGCCATGTGAATTTCTTTGCATTAGGGTTGAATATTCTCCAGATATCATTTAGGTCATACTTATTTATGATTGACAATAATTTATCTCTTGTTCTTTTGTTTGTATCTTTTCTGCCAGTTTTGATTGTCTAATTCCGGATCTAATATTATATTAAAGTCACCCCCAATTATTAGTGTCTCAAGTTCGACCGAGTCTAAATATTTCTCTAGATCTGGATAAAATCGTAAACTATTTTCGTTCGGACCATATATGTTTATTAATGTATAATCTTTATCGAAAATGCATATTTTAAGGACCTGTATTCGACCAGTCATAACTTCGTCGTACTTTTTAGTTTCATTAAAATGCATATACCTTCTTTATTGCTGAATACTCCACTAAAATAAGCATCCCCACCCCATTCCCGTTCCCACTGAACTTTCTCATTTGTAGCAATATGCGGTTCTTATATGAAACATATGCCGTAGCAATTATCCTTTATCCATTGAAATAGTTACAGACGTTTGCTTTTCGACCCCATACCCTTAACATTAAAGCTTCCTATTTTTAAATCCATATGCTTATATTATACCTTTGGTCTTAAACAGTTAATCAAGAACATTTCTTCAACTTAACTTCATTGATCCAGAGGCCTATCAAATATGAACACAAAGGGATGTGGATTAGAGGTGAGTGACAATTGCATCAGTAATTAATTGTAAATGAAGGTCGCCAAGTTAAATTATGAATACTACTCTTGAAATAAATACATGTAGATGCATATACGTTCAATATTAATGATGGGCCATACATATATCCATTAATCCCGCTTGTAGAGCTCACAAGCAACTCGGCAGAGCCTCGTTGCTTGTGAACTCGGCAAACCGCTAAACAACCATATTATCAAACCATCACGCATGCAAGATGCTAGAACGTGTTTGACGTTTCACGTCGTGATCATGCATCATATAGGTAAGTTCGCTAAAAAATCCAGCACAAACGTGTGCACACAGCAGTGATAAATGAAATACAGTAGTCAATATTATCGTGAAAATCAATTACATGTATGTCAACATGGGCTACTATATGTATCTCATTTTTTTTTTAAAGAAACAAACATACATATTATTTCAGTGTCCATCTGATGAACAATATATACTTGTGTGTGTCAGCCGAGACAGCCACCATGAGCCCGTCCCCAGCACCTGCTGATACGGGTTCGTGATCATGTATCGAGATATATATGAGTTCCCACTGTTGCGACATCGGTTTAGATGCGAAACCCGTTCCGGCATGCTATAACGCCTTTAATATATGAATCATTACTGGTCTAGGGGAAACAACTAATTTTGGTATCCTTGACTGAACACGACCTTTTTCACGTACGTAATGTATTGGTGAATGACCTGGAACGTTCTGTCAAACTTGGCGTTTTTTAATACCACCATTGTATGACTGGATAAATCGGGTATATGGAATTTCCTGTCGGTCTACATCCTAATTCTCCAGGACATTTCCGCAGTCTGACATTGATATAAACCGTTTCTTAAAAATATGACACGTAGTTTACTTACTGAATGGCAAACAGTGCAGGGCCTGATCGGACTGCGGACATGCGCATGCTGATATGTGGCTACACAGGTCGCATAACCAATAAGCTCCCTTTACATATACAGTGTAACTTGTAGTCCGTCCGTCCGTCCGTCAGTCCGTCCGATTGGAACAGACTCATGCCGCCATTAACATGACCTTGACCTTTTTGCCTTCACATTTTTGCGAAAACACTTGGCCATTTTGTTTGCGTCAAAAAGTTTGTACAAGCTTTGTCATCATGGTATCACTTTAATATTACTTGACTGATTGCTTCAATATTTGGACACTTGATATATGTGAGAACACACTCATGCCGCCATTAATATGACATTGACCTTTTTTATCTTCACATTATTTCGGAAACACTTAGCCATGTTTTTGCGTCAAAAAGTTTGTACAGTTTTCTTCATCATGATATGACTTTAATTTTGCTTAATGAATTGCTTCAATATTTAGACACTTGATACATGTGATCATTCGGAACACCATACTGCTGCCATGAATATGATCTTGACGTTTCTATCTGCCCATGTTTGCGGAAAGACTAAGTTCTTTCATTATCGTATAACATTAATGTTAATTGATGGATTGCTTCTATGTTTTGACACTTGATACATGTGAGCATTTGGAACACATTCGTGCCGCCATTAAAATGACCTGGAGACTTTTTACCTTCACATTTTTGCAGCAATACTTAGCCATTGTTTTGTGTCAATAAGTTTGTACAAGCTTCTTCATTATGGTATAACTGTAATATTACTTGACGGAATACATCAATATTAGGACACTTGATACATGTAAGTATTTGGAACACACTCATGCCGCCATTAATATGACCGTGACATTACGGTCAAATGCCTCAGCAGGCGCGACACCGTTTCCGTGGTGGAATTATTGTATGTTGTAGTAGTACACATTCATATGAACCACTGCCTCATCTGCTGTAGACATTATGTAAGCAGGACATGGGCATGGAACATACATTGCAAACAATATTGAGTACCATCATCATTGATACAATTAATATACACTGCGAGAGATTTTCGTAAAGGGACTCATAACGTAGTTGTTACGTTGACTGAGTAAATGTGAAGCAGACGGACAGACGGACGAACACTCGGACACACTGTATCTGAAGTATGTACGGAATGCTATTAGTAGTACCTAAGTAGTTGCATATGCATTTAATAAATAAAATGCATTACATATAAAATTCCCATTGTAAAATGTGTGGGTCGGGAATGGTGAAAACATACTTTGTTTTTAACGTTGTATCATCGGCTACATACATCAGATAAACGGCTTATTTGCAATTAAAATGTCTAATGACCACTACTAGGTACCATTGTCACAGAGGAAATACAAAATTACCATACTTTTATGGAGTTATATGGGTAGATGTTTTGCCATTGAAATTCAGTGGGTGGGGTAATAAAACATGCACAATTCTTCATTTGAATTGCAAGATATTATTTAATTGTTACGTTATGAAAACATCTGAAAACGTACAAAACTCCATATCAGTTGCTTCAAATGATAAAAAATAGTGGAATTGCAATGTCTGAGGGTGGTATACTTCAAAATGGTGCCCAACATTCAGCGGATTACAGAGCGCAGACATACGGCATAACACTAGTAATTGAGTGTAGTTTTAGAAAATATATTTCTTCAAAATCCCCCAGCAGGCAGGGCGGGTTTCCATTCAGGCTGGCGGCCTATATAATATAAACGTACAGTATGTTCGTACCGTACATACCAATAAATATCGTATAGATATACCATTAGTAGTATATAGGGAGTCAAAATGATACCACCTACTGTGATATCATTTACAACCCTCTATAATACCCCCACCACCCCCGAAAAATCAAAAATTGGTTAACAAGGAAACTGTCCCCCACCACCCCCGAAAAATCCAAAATTGGTCGTGAAAAAAAACATAATGTTTTCCCGACAGCAAATTTATGAATTTTTGAGAAAATAATTAATGCAATTTTAATGTGCCCACGAGTGATAGTTTATATTCCAACACCCCATTTTTCTCCTCCAATATAGCTAATTTATTTCGCAGATCAGCAACTAATTCTACCAGCTCTAGTCTACCACGTTCACCTGTATCCACCTGACAGCGTAGTTGCTTATGTCTACAAAGAGTTTGGGCACTAACGAATTTACAAGGGCATCTGGGGCATTGAAATTGCGGGGGGACACAAGGAATTTTTCTACGTCTCGCTAGATGCCTTCGTAGATAGTCTTTACGCGTAAACGTCTTACAACAAGTCTCACACTCCATTATATATGTATATGTATATGTTTATATTCAATTGGACGTGAAAAAACATAATGTTTTCACGACCAATTGAACAGATAAATTTCATAGGTTATACAAAAGTATATTACAGAAAATATGATAACGCCAGAAATCGAAAGTTTGAGAAGAGAAGCAGAATCTCTAGGGATTACTTATAGTAAACGGTTGAGAGTTAGGGGGTTGACAAATCTGATAAACGCCACAAAGAATGAGGCGTTTATGAAGCGGTTTACCCGCGCCCACAAACGAGGAGCCTTTAAAGACCTCTCACTAGCAGAGGAAGTTGGTAACAGAATTCAAAAATAAAGTATTGCGGGGTTAAGGGCTAGTGTAATTAATTCTAAAGAATTACCTTCAAGTATCAATAATTTGTCCCAAATTAGACACCCAATAGCAAATAATAAGAAAAGATCTATAGTTCGCGCGATAGTGGAAAAAGGTGAAGAAATATTGGGGGCTCATGATGAAACATTGGAAAAGGTAGAAAATGGAAGACGGGTAGTTACATTATCCTTTCGTAAAAACATTAACATCAACGAGTCTGAACGCATGTCCGATAAACTCGCTCCGTATCTAACAACAAATTTTTATTTGAGATATTCATATTCTTACAAGCTAGAACATATGGAGGAAACTAAAAATGGAAAACCTATAACTCTAATATTTCACAAAAGTCTCGGTGGTAGCGAACCACTATCATCAATGAAAACCGTTAAAAAATGGCTGTCAGATAAGGAGCAAACACGAATAATGTCCGATAAAATAGACAGACCGAATACAAAGTGGAAGTTTGTAAGATGGGTAGAGGTTTTCGTAAAGCTAATACAGGGCAGTAGGGGAATAGATTTGGAACTACAATCCAAAGAAGCAGCAGGAGGAGAACTTCCAGAATGGTTGAAGAATAAAAAAGGTATGTATTCTTTAGATAAGTATAATGACGACCTTTGTCTGTTCAGATGTTTAGCGATGCATATGACAGGTAACAAACCCGACAGATGTACAGACAAAGCGAGAGAATTTAGTAAGCAATATTTCGGTAATAATGTGGTTTCACCAATTCCTTTTTCAGACCTGAAAAAGGTTGAAGAGTTTTTTAAAATCGGTATAGAAGTATATCAACCGACCGAATGTGACGTATGGTGGTTGAAAAAGGTACCAGCACACTACAAGGAAATAGGTAATAAACCAATGACAATAGGACTGTTTAATAATCACGCATTTCTGATAAAAAAACCTTAAAAACCTATCTAAAATTTACGCCTGCGATAATTGCAAACAGAAATTCACGAAAGCGAGTAATATGAAGAGACACGGACCAAAATGTATGAAAGGTGAAGACAAAAATAGTATGTGATGGTAATTATTTAGAGCGCCCGCGTTCGTCGTCGAGAAAGGTTTTACCAAAAAGTTCTAAACAGTTATGGGGCGATCGATTGGATGTATTCTGTGGAAAAGCGGGAGGGAATTCACATTCACCACGAACAGTGCGGAAACGGGGGTGAAAGTGGATTTTAGGAGCTCCAGTAGATGGATACTGCCAAGAAAACAATACCGTATATCAATATCACGGCTGTTATTGGCACGGGTGCGATATTCATGCAAAGCATAGAAAAAAAGAACGCGCATCCACTATGAGAAGAGATACATTTATTAGAAGAAGCAAAGAATTCAACCTAGTAGTTATGTGGGAATGCGAATTCCAAAGAACGGGTAAAGATATAAAGATCGGTTGCGACACTACTCTTTATCCATATCAGATAGTATATGATTTTGAGCGATCTCAACAACCCAGAATTTAAAACGCTAGGTAATAGTTTAGAGTACGAAGCTGAGCACGTTCCGATAAGTGTTAGTATAGGAGATAATTTCTCAAGAACAGTAACTCATATTTATGATAAAGATCCTGCAAAACTTATAGAAAAATTCGTAGAAGATTTGAAAGTCAAGGGGAAAAGAAAAAGCTAGATAAGAGAAGAAGTATGGTTGAGATATGGGTTTAATAGAGAACATTTACATAAAAACCAAATCGCCAAGATCGAACAGTGGATAGAGCAAGTACCGGTTATAGGTTTTAACAGCAGTAAGTACGATATAAACTTAATAAAGAAATATTTAGTAGGCGAATTGCATCAACACAAAGAAAGTAATGGTCGGAAAACGGGCAAACGCAACAATATTTCTATTTACTCCGGAGTTTAGATTTCTTGATGCAATACTTTACCTAGGACCGGGTGTAAGTTACGATAGTTGGATAAAAGCCTACGACTGCAAAGGACAGAAATCTTTCTTTCCTTACGAGTGGTTCGATTCTCCAGACAAACTTGATAAACCAGGACTGCCTGATATAGAGAATTGGTATTCCAAACTATCGGGGAAAATGTTAATAGATGAAACAGAATTAAGTAAATGTCGTAGAATTTTCAAAGAAAAGAATATGAAAACTTTCAGAGATTGGTTGAAATATTATAACGATTTAGATGTAGCACCGTTCCTAGAACCGGTGGAAAAAATGTGTGAATTTTATTAACACAGAGGTGTGGATATTTTCAAAGATGCGGTAACACTACCGGGTGTGGCTATACAATATTTATTGAGAGGAACCATTAAAGAACAAAAATCTATAAAGGTGGTTATACCGGAGGGGGCTCTATATGCACCAAAAGAAGAAACATACAAAATGATGAAAGACGCTCTAGTCGGGGGTCCATCAATCGTATTTACACGCTATGCAGAAGCCAAGGGTGTTTCAAATATTAGATCTAATTCCACAGGAATTAACAAACCTTGCAAGGCTATTTTGGGGTATGATGCAAACGCGTTATATTTACTACGTTAAATAAAGATATGCCGTGTGGGAGAGAAATATACACCATATAGATACCCCACATAATCCTAAATTTATTAAAAAGTTTTGTAAAATAGTTTTATCTGGAGACTGGTTTGGGTTTGCGGAGGTGGATATAGAAGTTCCACACAACTTAAAAGATAAGTTTTCTGAAATGTCTCCACTTTTTATAAACAGAGAAGTAGATGTTCATGAGGTTCCAGAACACTTGATAAAATATTTGGAAGATACTGGAAGAACTAGAGGAAATGGAAGAAAATTGGTGGGATCTATGTCGGCCACCAAAGTACTGCTGTACGCTCCAGTAGCGGATATAATGAAATTATTAGGCAATTCGTGTTGTGGAAAAATGATAGAGGCAAAAGAGAGACATTTAAATACGACATATACACAAGACGAAACCTGTGTTGACAAAGCGTTAAGATCTGCATTCTTTGATGATTTGGAAGAGATAGGAGATGCGTACGAAATATCTTCCCGAAAACCCCGGTGTGCAATAAAGAGCCCCTTCCACTGTGGAATATCGGTTTATCAACTAGCTAAATTGAGAATGTTGGAATTTTACTACGAATTTCTAGACAAATACGTAAAAAGAGAAGACTTTGAATTAATACAGATGGACACGGATAGTATGTATATAGGAGTTAGTGGAAAAACGATAGAGGAATTGATTAGACATAACTTACTAGACGAGTTTGAAAAATAAAAAAATAAATGGTTGGCTTGAGATAAATGGAGCGAAAGAGAGCCAGGACTTTTCAAAATGGAATTCAGCGGATATAGGGCGATAGCGTTATCTAGTAAGTGTTATTTCGTAGAAAAATTTAATTCAACTAATTTTGAAAAAAATAATAAAAACTCTGCGAAAGGAATGTCCAAGAGAACTAACAATTTATAATTGGGATAGATATAAACGAGTACTAAGTGAAACTACAGAAGATGGAAAACACATTATAGATGTAGCACAAAATAGAGGATTTAAAATGAAAGACGGCGTTATGAAAACGTACTGTCAACACAAATTAGGACTCTCGGCGTACTACGATAAAAGACGCGTGTTACCAGACGGAATACATACAGAACCTCTCTTGATTTAAGCAATCGGGGGCAGCTGGGTGTCAGAAGGTACCATAAGAAGTTCTTCGCGAACAAAACCGCGAGATTGACCATCAGCCAAATAATAACCTTGGTCGCCGCTGCGAGGTTCTTGATGGCCGCGAGTCCCTTCCAGTAGCCACGTGGGCTATAGTATGTATTCGCTAGCTTGCGCGTTAGTTTGGTATCAAGTGTGTGCGTGTTCATCGTATGCGAAGTATTCTAATATATCGGACAATCTCCAACATGCCCTCGCCAGTTCGTCCGGTAACTGCGTTGTTAATAATAAACCTTTGTTGGAAGTCCAATTCCAATCGCGATTGGTTTTGGAGGTTAAGTTCTGAAGGAACTCGGAGGAATCTAATTCATCGAGTGGAGTTGAGGAGGATTCTAACATCCGCTTTGCGAAAAGGGTGGCCGCTTTTTCATCCTCGCGCCACGTCTCAAGAGAATATTGGGCCAGACGAATCATACTCTTTGCACCAGCTATACGATCTTTTTGGGCAGTGTAGCCTACATCGATCATAGCGTAATAAAGTTTGTCAACTAACATCGTTCTATATATATATTTTTATAAATTCTTTTTTTTTAATTAATTAATTTGTTCAATATAGTAGCCGACGAGACCCACCACACCCATTCCCACGACGATGAACGCGATCTCGCGGTCTTTTTGGGCCTCTGACGGTACATAGAAATCTGAAAGTTGGGGCTCGGGATCCATTGGATCGAGACTTTTCTGCGGATATGCCAGCACGTACTCGCGGTTGGCTTCTTCAACGTTCTGGAAAGTTTGCGCGGCGTGATTCTCGCGGCGAAGCTCTTCGTTACATATAAGGTCGCGAGCCCTGCGTCTCTCACAGTAAAGTCCAATTTGGGAGTGGACCCTCCTAGGGCCATCTTTGATAGTCGAGCATACCCGATACTGAAACCCGATATCACCACGGCGTGATAAAGCGCATTCACTATCATTTTACCATCTTGTTCAGCCATTGTTATAATTTATTGCATATAAAAGGGATCGCGATCAATGTTTAAATGGGGTGCATCCAAATTCAACATTGTTGATGATTGGGGTTTCGTAACTTTTTTAGGAACCGCCGTTGGAGTTCTGTTGTAGAGATGGTAAAGCACACCCAGGGTGCCAACAACTGTCAGACCACCACCAACAACCCACGGGGTCCAATCAGTTGGAGCAATCGGTTCCGGGGGTGTTGTTGCACTCGGAACCGATTGCAGATGTTTTGCTGTCTCCGTCCCCAATCTCGATTGGAGTTTGGCCTCCCGAAGCTCGGCGAGTATTTTATCTTGTTTAACTTTTCGGGTGGCAGCCGCCGCCCGCCCAGCTGCCTGTCTTTTTGGGTTTTTATGTCGTGTAATCGGGTTCAACTCCAACTCCAACGGCGGTTGGTATTGGGTTGGAAGTGCTGCAATTGGGTTCGAAATTGGAGTTGGAGCAATCCCCAACGCCGTTGGAGGTGCAATCGGGGATTGCTGTTTCGTCACTCTCGCGGGTGTGTCTTGTGTCATCATTTATAATATTAGAGCTTATAGTTCGTGGGCATATATGTCCAAATTGACAGTGTTTACCCGTGGTCAACGCGGTTGTCAGTGGAGCTAAGTACATTACAAACTTGTGATAAATTGAGCAGCAGGCTGTTCTAAGAGTGTGTCCTATAAAAGGGTCAGTCTCTAGATCGTGAATCAACCCCTCGGTGTTTGGTATAGGGAGAAGTATACTAACGGCGGTAGCGTACAAATGAATAGCCGCCGATCCAAGAGTTTTTGTCATCTCTGCCCCCAATTTGGATTCGTATCGCGCATACATTTTATCAATCTCCGCATCTGACATCTTATCCACCTGACAAACTGAGAGACGCCTACCGAGATAATGCTCCGATTGTCACCCAGCAATCAGCGCAGCTAGCCGCTCACGTCGCGCCGCATTTCATTCGTATCGGCCCCAATCGCGATTGTCAACCCCGATTGCTCTGTCGGATCATTATCTGTCAGGATGTCAGCAGTCGGAGTTGAGGTTTCTTCCATTAGCTGATCGAGAAGTTCGTCGCAGTTCATTTTTTCAAAATTATTAATTTAATTATTCTAACAAGTCTCATCACTTTAACATATTTATTTATTACAAAAATAATAAAAGCGCACTCAACAGTGTTGAATCCGATACTTATGCTCGCAGCGGAGCACCAACTTGTTAACATTGTTAACCATTGTTCAGCATTTGCAACATTTGTTAAGCATTTCTTCAGCATTGTTCAGCAATTGCTAATTAATAATTAATTTTAAGAAAATTATAAAAAAATTTGTTAAGCATTTACTCAGCAGTTACTAATTTCTTAATTTTTTCAAAATTATTAATTGATAACTTTATAAGCAGTTGGTTGATCAGTCTTTAGCAGAAGCTTGGCGTGCTTAGTTTCGGAAAGCATCTGTGGAATCTCCAGGCGCTCCTCGCGCGTTGGGATAACGTCATTCTCTCGAAGACAGTCATCGAATGAGTCTCGGTCCTTGCAGTGAAAGAGGGCGACCCATTTCGTTTGCTCGCGCAGATCCTTGAGGACGGCGTTGTATTTTTGAGTGGAGATCCATACGCTTTGCCTCGCATGGCGGCCAGAAAATGCGAGCTCGGAGAGCATGTCCTTCTTTTTGGTCATCGCCGCCTTGGCCGAGCAATCGTCAATCACATATAGGGTGGGCTCACCCTGGAATCTTTGGTATAAACCACGCAACCAATCGTGAAGCCTATCACCGGGGTCAATAACGTATACCTCAGGGTCGGTCCATATCCACGGGCGCCGCTGATAAGTATCGTTGTGCCGCTCAGTGGGACATAGGATCACAATGTGACGAAAGGCATCGCGGTAGGACCCCTCGAGTAAGTCGAGGATGAAAACCGTTTTTCCACATCCTGTCTGCCCACATATTATGGCAGAGCGGGCATCTCCAATCGTGAATTGGTATTGATTGCTAGATGATTTTTTAGTAGATCGCTGATACGTATCGGCCATCTTCGATGTTCAGTTGTGCGTCTGTAATTATATATAAGTACACGTTCAATGCGCCATTTCCATCCGCCTCTTTGGTTATCTGGATCGTCACACCCTCGATACCGTTCTCAACTTGACGTCCGCTACCGTGCATTTGGTCGTCGTCGCTGGCTCGCATGTCTAGCCATAACGCGTATTTGGTAGTCAGGAACTCCGAGAGGGAGACGGCCGATAGCTGCAGGTCTTTGGCAACCGCCGCAACCTCCGGGGAGCGTTTAGAGCCGGCAGCAAACTGCTTTCTAGCTTCGTCCCACTGCTGGTGCGCGCGAAGGCCCGCGCTGTAGAGTTGATTGGGTATTCCCTCGATCGTCACCTCTACCTTCGTGATTTTGGGGTTATAGAATTTGTCGATTTTTCTAGCACCGAACGCGAACCGAGCATCCTCAAACAGCATCAGTATACCTTTCATCGAGCGGGCGGGTACGTTGACATTAATATTCCACAATGTGTCGCCTTTGTCTTTCGTCATCTTGCGATGGCGAAGAACTCGGTCGTAAAGTATGGCAACGCGCCCGGCGTACTGGGTTCTGATCAATCGCGCGAGTTCGGGCATCGTGACCATGTCGTACTCCAGCGAAACATTGTCGATCGTATACGTCGATAACATGTCGGTGGCTATGAGAACTCGGCCGTAGTCGTTGAACGTTAGTTCGTATTCGAGGCGGTCAGCCAAAGCACTCTGATAGTAGGGCATGTGACTCTCCAGCAACTCAAAGTCGAGCGGGATGTAGAAGCGGTTGCCGTAAGCGGCCGCGATCGCGTTGTCGCTCGCGTCGTTATCTACCTTGTTATCAGACCCGATTCTAAGTTTGGTTACGTTCTTATTTTTGCTGGTGTCAATACCCTGATAGACAGCGTTTTCGCGCTCTTGCGCCGTCTTCTACAGGTCCTGATAGCAATGGTAGACGTCGCTGTCGTCGATCGACATCACCTCATTACCAGAAATCTTTATCATGGTCTTCTTGACTATGGCGTGTCCCAGGTTCTGAACGACGGTTCGGTTCGCGTCCGTCGATGTTAGCGAAATAGTGAAAGCGAGGCGAACAGTACCCGGCACAATGACGTCGTGAGTTCCGAGGTTGGGGAAGCGGACTAAGAGCTGCTGGTTCTGGTCGATCGTCGATGGGTTGTTCGTAATAACGACACTCTGTCTCACGCCTTTTGCCCCGAGGGGCTCACGCAGTCTGCGGTATGGATTGAGTTTGCGACCGTATTGACTCGAAGACATAATTAATTTTAAGAAAATTAGTGAAACTATTAAACCCGTATGGTTTTGTCTTTAATACATAATTAATTTTAAGAAAATTAGATGGATGATTACGATATTAACATGGATGAAATCGGCAGAGACGATGAGGATAATGATGATGATAACTTCGAGGATTCCATCACAACCTTCGACAAAACACCCCCTCCAATTAGTGAATTGGATGAAATAGGTGGCGCTACCAGCAGCGTTGGTCAAAGTCAGGAATTACTTAAGGGAGCTGTAAACGACTGCTACAACAATTTGTCAGAAATCGGTCTGGTCCCGTCTGTCGGTCGCGACTACTCCAAGTTCGAATTGGATATGCGTGGTAGGTTGCGACTAAAATCATCAAATATCCCGATCATCAACACGAATACCGGTAAACCCCTATCGCTAAAAACCATTGCCGGAAACCGGGGCGGTGGCGAAATCATAAAGAACGAACTAGGATTTCCAGATTGGACGCATGGTAAAACAATTGTACCGGCCGGCGCTGTAGAGGCCCTACAGTCTACCGACGAAACGATGGCGAAGACGGCCACCGCGATAGAAACGGTAGAGCTCAGCGAGGTCCCTCAAATAGCCACCGACCTTATTAACACGATGGAGACCACGTTCAGCGAAAACGAAATACTCAACGATGACCCACCGTTACCTCTTCGAGAACTCCGTGGACTCGATAAGGCTCTACAAACGGTCCGGGGCGAACTGGTCCTTAACCTCTCCAAACTCACGGCGCTGGATGAACATATCGCGCTAGAAGAAAGAAAACTGGAGGAAGCCGGTGACGATAGAGAATCTACCGAGCGGATCGCCGAACGACTGCGGTCTTTGCGGGACGAAAGAGAGGCTCGCTTGGAGGCCGCCTCGGCTAACCGTAAGGCTCTCCGCACACAAATAAGTCGGATCCGCGAAACAATCTCGAGGGTCCTGCACGAGGATACGACACTCGGTGAGCGTCTTCGCACTCTGTTCAGAGAGCAGGGCGTCACGATAGCAAGCATACTCGCAGCTGTCGGCATGACTATATCAACCATAGTTCTAGCTTTCACTGGTGGTGCGGCGCCACCACCCGCGCCACCACCAGCACCTGCGCCATCCGGTGGAGCCAAGGAGTGGGTGAAAAAACAACTAAAAGCCCTCGCCAATCTTCTAACTAAATTAGCTGGAAAGGCGGCTGCCGCACTACCTGGACTGATCGGAAGTATCGTTTCTTACTTGTTATCTATGTTATCAAAAACGGTCGGATGGCTCACCAATAATACTTGGGCTTTAATCGTGACAATCGCCGGTCTCCTATTATTCTCCGCCAGAGAGTTCCTGAAACCAAAGCGCGAGTAGTCCGACCACTACGAGGGCGACGACGAGCCCTAATTTCTCCTCATCGTGTGTTGTGCTTCCAATTTCACCCAATCTGCGATTGGTGTTGATGATTGGTGTTTCTCCAATCGCGATTGGTCTGTTGACGATTGACTTGGGGGGATTCAATTCGTGAATTGGGTTCAACTTCAATCCCGATTGTGGCGCATCCAATCGCGATTGGTTTGGGTTTTTTATGACCGTCTTGGTGATGATATCCGTGTTCACGTTACCGTTGTGGCCGATTTTTTGATTGGCGGTGGCGATTACGATCTGATTATTGTAACCGTCAACCGGGTCGTCTCGTAGTATCATATTGCTCGGCGCCATATAAAGACCTATTCCAAATACATAGTCTACTGGGGTGCTGGCATTCTGCAAAACGTCTTGATAATTCTGGATCGCCTTCTCCAGGTCCACCCTAGCTGAGATGGCGTACTCTACAAGTGCCAAGAATTGTTTTTGTGCATCAAACGCTGTTCCCGTGCCCAATATAGAACTGCGAGTTTGCTTCTGTGCGCCGAGGATGGCCCAGACGTACGTGCGAATGGAGTCGTTGACGCGAGTAACCCCGGCCTGCGTGATCCATAGACCCTTATGTAACATAAATGTACCCCACGCGTTCTGAACCTCAGCAGCCTGATGTATGTAATCGACGTGAGCCCGTTTCGGAGGTAACATTTTACAAGAAAACACGCCACAGTGCCGACCTCCAGACACTTCCGGCCCGAAAGTCATAGTCGCGGGGTCAAAATTCCCGGCGTTCCGACTGACGATGTGGTCACCGGAGTGATCGTGTCTAAAATCAGTCTGCGTCCAATTCCCGGACTGGCCCCGAATGAGAACGTCCCCGAGGCCGGTGCTGGTAGGAAATGCTTTCTGTCTCCAGTCCGCGTCTTTTGAAACGTTAAATTCGTTACAAAGTCTGTCAAACGCCATACGGTCGTATGCGTTGGAAATGGGATCCCAGGCGTCGTCTTGAGGTAGTGAAATACCTAGTTCTTTGAGAATCTTCCTAATAGTATAATACGCGTGAAAGTTGTAGACACTTCGGAGCATGACATTCTTGGATGTCAGATGGTCTTTATGTGAAACTCCACACCCGGCTGTTGCGCACCATACAGCGAAATTTATTTGGTTCTGCCAAAACTGCATCGGTGTTGCTTTCCACCAGTTTACCGCCTCCATCGTAGTAATCTTGGGCAGCCTATATTGTTCAAAAATGTTAGGGAAATTGGTGGCAAAGCCACTTTCCGGTCTAACTGTTACGGTTGGGTGTACAAGGCGGTTAACAACGTCTTTTTGCGTGTATTTACCACCGACCGCATACTTTGCATTACAATTAAAACTAAATGCTTTGGTATCCATTGAAATATATTATTATGTTCGCTACTATCACTAATGTTCAAAAAGGGAGTTGTGAACTTCAAAAATTAATAGACAACTGCTGCGGACAACGTCGGGCAGGCCTTAGATCAATCACGCTCACGGTCGGGTGGAAAAACATTGAAATGCACAAGGATATCTCCGGAATAGAATGGTTAGAGTGTATCTATTCCGGAGATGGTATAGATCTAGAGGACTCCGATAGTCCTGAAGAAACAAGGAGACGCATTCGGGAAGCAGCTGTCATATTACGTCCTGGCCTTTGGGGTTTGGGGTTTCGGAGATGTCCAAGGTTTAATCGCGACGAATATGCCTGATAATGGCACTCTCGCAGTCTCAAAAGCCACGGGGATTGCGACATTGTCCGCTGATAAAAAATTAAAGATCACTCCGGGGTTGGCCTCAATGTTAGGATTTAAATTTGCACCCCCTTACAACGAGGATGAAGGGTTTCAGTTCCCGTTGAAATTTGTCTTCCCCGTGGGCGAGCACCGCGGCGATACCCCGGTGAACTTTGCCTTCACAAAAACTCTCGGGGTGCACCTGGATCGGGTGAACACATCATACAACACGGTAGTCGGCACTCCCACCACATTACTGAAAACCGTGCCCGCCAGCGACTGTTTCAATGGCGAGACTGTGACCTTAGACTTCCCACACCCCGAGATGAAAGTTTTGGAATCGGGACATATCCACGAATTGAAGATTTCTATTCTTGATGATAAAGGGCGAGAGTTGAAGAACGATTATCCGATTTCGGTCGTCCTAGAAATTTCAAATTAATTAATTTTAAGAAAATTAATTTTAAGGAAATTAATTAGAATTAAACGCATGTTCGTAATTTATATATATATATATATTATCAACATTATTGAAATGAGTATATAAGGACCAGGTAGTTCTTCCGATTGGGTGACAAATTCAAAGAATTTGGAACCGACAGAAGGGGGATTCATCCCGACAGAGGGCGACTTTTTAACTACCCAAAAAACAAAGGCCTTGATCAATAGAACTATATCGGTGGCCACGGACGAGATTCACAAGAGTCTACTATCACAACTTAGAGAATATGCCCTGGCTGTGAATACACAAAGTCGTGAAGAAACGCATACGGAACTAAACGAACTAGGTGAAAAAATAACCAAATTTCGAAAAGAGGCCCGGTTGGGGATTGATAAAGTCCGAGAAGACCACCAGGCGGACCTTACGGAGGCTTATGATGCGTTGCGCTTAGAGGACTCTCTCATCGGTGAAGCGACACTTACCGAACTAGACGGGAAAATAACCAAATTTCGAAAAGAGAGCAGGTCGGATATTGATAAAGTCCGAGAAGACCACCAGGCGGCCCTTATGGAGGGTTATGATACGTTGCGCTTAGAGGACTCTCTCATCAGAGAAGCGGCACTTACCGAACTAGACAAAAACATAACCAATTTTCGAAAAGAGGCCAGGTCGGGTATTGAGAAAACCCGAGAAGACCACCAGGCGGACCTTACGGAGGCTTATGAGGTGTTGCGCTCAGAGGACTCTCTCATCAGAGAAGCGGCGGTTGCCGAACTAGACGGAAAAATAACCAAATTTCGAAAAGAGACCCGGTCGGGTATTGATAAAGTCCGAGAAGACCACCAGGTGAACCTTGCGGAGGCCATTGCGGAGGCTTATGATGCGTTGCGCTTAGAGGACTCTCTCAGCAAAGAAGCGACACTTACTGAACTAGACGAAAGAGACCAGGTCGGGGGTTGAGGGGGTCCGAGAAGACTCCGTTAAACGTAAGCAAAAGAAAGAAAGACAACAGTTGGTCTCATCTCGTGCATGCCATGTTGTTGATCCGGTATGACGTCCGTCTCGTCTGTTTAATGGTAGCAGTCTATACATATGTGTGTATTTGGCGATGTAATTGCGTAGCTCAAAGGTGCCGGCCTAAAAGATTTCTGCCTAAGAGCTTTGCAATTTCGGAAACCAAATTCACACATAGGCCCGCCTTACTTCGCTGGTTTCTCTTAATAGAGGAATTGGTAATGGGGTTCAAGGCGAACCCAGACTGTGAGCCAACATATGCGTGGGCTTAAGAAGGTCCCAACACCCCAGTGGCTGGGTGCCGGCTAGAAATCTGCCCAGTCGCTGGGGTGTTGTGCACGAGTGGAGGCTTTTGCTATTTTTTGTTCAATATATCTTTATAAGCGATATCGTAGAAATGTATATTCGTAAACGAATCGTTGGGTTTTAACAATTTTATATAATACACCTTAGTTTTATATCCGATACGCATTATCAGTCTTAATGTTTGTATTTGCCTCTTGTATAGTTCACATAATTGTCGGTATAATATTGTAAATGCAATGTTTTTTTCGGAGCGTAATAAATTACGCTGATATTTCATGTATTCGATATCGCCTAGTGTTCTCATTTTATAGAATTTATATATAGGACTATAACCCCCGTATTCTTCGTAAACTTCTTCGACACAGGCATTATAAGCTTTCAATTTCAATTGTATTTTATTATCCATTTTCTCTAATAATTGGTATTTTGACTCCCTCTTTTCAAAAATTCATAAATTTGCTGTCGGGAAAACATTATGTTTTTTTTCACGACCAATTTTGGATTTTTCGGGGGTGGTGGGGGACAATTTCCTCGTTAACCAATTTTTGATTTTTCGGGGGTTGTAAATGATATCACAGTAGGTGGTATCATTTTGACTCCCTATATACTACTCCATTCAATTCGTACGTTTAAATACGAAGTTTATACATGTGTATACTTCTAGTACGTTTTTATCGTACAAACATACCATACTGTTTGTCGCGCTCGCTTGCGGAAAGTGCGATATAGTCGGCACAGTGGCTTACGTACGTCCGTCTGTACGCTTCGGCATGGGTGTTTATCATTATCCATATTGTCATTCTAAGCCCCGCCCGTTCGACCCATGTGCCCAATGTCAAAGTCAAATTACTATTGCTTCCACAATGTGTCCGTCCGTCCGTCGTCCGTCCGTCAACGAACATTTTCAAACGTCTTCTACTCGGTAACCATTGGGCCTATAGTCATCAAACTTCATTGTCATGGTCATTAGGTAGGGGGATTACAAAATTGTTAAAAGTACTTCATTACGTAATCCAAGATGGCCGCCGTCTAAAAATAGCCCAAATTATTCAAAAATCTTCTTCTCAACAACCGCCAACCAGATTGCGACAAAACTAGGTAGAAATGATCGATGTACAATGCTCTTTCAAAAAATTTAAAATGGTGACCCCAGGGTCAAAAATGGGCGTGGCCTATGGGGTCAAATTGAGTTGAAATTTTATTTTTGACCGAATATGGTCATGTTATATATCAAATCGAAGGTATCAACGAGGCGATCACTCTGGTGCATTCTTTGTCTAAATCGGATGGTTATGTCATGCAAGATGGCCGCCGAAAGGTCAAAAGGTCGTTCTTTTATTAGAGATTTCAAAATTCTTCTTCACATGATCCGCTTGGCCCATGGTAGCCAAACTTAAAAGTTATGGTCCATGGGTGAAGTCTTTTCAGATTTGTTAAAATGGAGGTCATCGCTTATCCAAGATGGCCGCCGTCTAAAAATACCATAAATTCTTAAAAAAATCTTCTCATGAACCGCTAGCAGGATTTCGAGGAAACTTGGTAGGAATGATAGATGTACAATGCTCTTTCAAAGTTGTTAAAATGGTGACCCCGTGGTCAAAAATTGGCGTGGCCCGTGGGGTCAAATTGGCGTCAAATTTTATTTTTTAACGAATATGGTCATGTCTATATATCAAATCGGAGGTATCAAAGAGGCGATCACTGTGGTACATTTTTTGTCGAAATTGGATGGTCATGTCATCCAAGATGGCCGCCGAAATTTCAAAAGGTCTTTCTTTTAATATAGATTTCAAACGTCTTGTTCTCGTGAACCGCTTGGCCAATATTGGCCAAACTTCACGGTAATGGTTATTGGGTCCAGCCTTTTTATTTTTGTTTAAATGGTTGTCATCGCGAAATCGTAGATGGCCGCTGTTGAAAAGTAGGTCAAATTCTTAAAAAATATTCTCGCGAACTGCCAGGCCGATTTTTACGAAACTTGGTATGAATGATCGATAGTTAACGCTGGTTCAGATTCCTTCAAATGGTTGACCCCGGGTCAAAAATGGGCGGGGCAGGAGGGGTCAAATATGGGTCAAATGTCACATTTGACCGAATATGCTCATGTCATATATCAAATAGAAGGTATCGACGAGACGGTCACTCTGGAGCTTTTTTTGGTCGAAATCAGGTAATTACGTCATCCGAGATGGCCGCCGAAAGGTCAAAAGGTCATTATTTCAATATAGATTACAAACGTCTTCTTCTCGTCAACCATTTGGTACTATTGGCAACATTTCACAGTAATGGTCAGTGGGTCAAGCCTTTTCATTTTTGTAAACTGATTGGTCATCGCGAAATCCAAGATGGCCGCCGTTAAAAAGTAGGTCAAATTCTCAAAAAAAATGCTTACGAACCGCCTGGCCGATGTTTCAGATTCCTTCAAATGGTGGCCCCCGGGTCAAAAATGGGCGGGGCAGGAGGGGTCAAGTAGGGGTACAATTTCACATTTGACCGAATATGGTCATGTCATATATTAATTCGAAGGTATGGACGAAACGATCACTTAGGAGCATTTTTTTTTCGAAATCAGATGATTACATCATCCAAGATGGCCGCCGAAAGCTAGAGATTTCAAACGTCTACTTCATACAAACCGCTTGGCCATTGGTAGCAAACTTCGCAATTATGGTCCATTGGTAAAGCCTTTTTAGTTTTTGTCGAGCCCGATTGCGGAAAGCGAAACATAGTGATCACAATGACGTCCAGGTGTCCGTGCCGTGCCGTGGCTTGCCGTGGCGTGCCGTGGCGTGCCGTGGCGTGCCGTGCCGTGCCGTGCCGTCCGTCCGTCCGTCCGTCCGTCCGTCCGTCCGTCCGTCCGGCACACATTAGGGTACTTATGGGATAGGGGGCGTGGTCTTAGACAATGGGTTAGGGTTAGAACACAATGGAACTTAATCCGTACCCCGTAAGCCTATTGTGTCTTACGGGGTATTTCCTTTGATCTTTTATATAGCAAGTACCCCCTAAAGTCCGAAATGTAAGTTCGTCCGTCCGTCCGTCCGTCCGTCCGTCCGTCCGTCCGTCCGTCCGTCCGTCCGTCCGTCCGTCGTCCGTCCGTCCGTCCGTCCGTCCGTCCGTCCGGGCAAACATCAGGGGTTTAGGAGCTTAGGGTAAGGGTTAGTTTCCTTTGAAGTTCTTTGAACTTATACCATTAGCCCATAAAACCTTTTGAAGTTTAGGGGCTAGTCCTTTGATCTTTTATATAGCAAATAGCCCATAAACCCAAAATGTTGGTACGTCCGTCCGTCCGTCCGTCCGTCCGTCCGTCCGTCCGTCCGTCCGTCCGTCCGTCCGTCCGTCCGTCCCCCGTCCCCCGTCCCCCGTCCCGTCCGTCCGTCCGTCCGTCCGTCCGTACTTACGAGAGCTACATTGTGAGGTTGCTGTGTTGTGCTGAAACCTACCCACCGCCCTATTTAAGACACTTGGATAAGTGTTTTTCAAATATAATTAACTAATGGCTAGCTCATTTGCATATTATGCGATTTATTCCGTAAGAGAATCGTTAAGGAAGAAAATAACGGAATAAGTTGCTACATTGTGAGGTTAACCCCACAGTGTAAACATCAAAGGAAATAACCTCACAATGTATCTCTCGTAAGAACGTCCGTCCGTCCGTCCGTCCGTCCGTCCGTCCGTCCGTCCGTCCGTCCCCCGTCCCCCGTCCCCCGTCCCCCGTCCCCGTCCCCCGTCCCCCGTCCCCCGCTTATTAGTCATGATCCATATATTCAGGCTGTATCCCACTCATGCGGCCCCTGTGCCCAAGGTCAAGGTCAAATGACTTAGAAGTTTGCGTTCAGAAATCTGCGTTAAAGTTTTTAAATACCTTATATCTCTGCAGTCATAAGTCACATTGACTTGAAACTTCCTATGCTTATTAGTCATCATCCATATATTCATTCTGTGTCCCACTCATGCGGCCCATGTGCCTTTATGTCAAGGTCAAATGACTTTGCGTTTGCGTTAAAGTTTCTGTCAAAATTGGAGTTAAAGTTTTCACATACCTACTATCGCTGTAACCGTAAGTTAGATTTGCTTGAAACTTTGTATGCTTATTGGGCATCAAACTTCAAATAAATACACTTAGTCGGGTGATTTATGTAAATTCGTGCGATATGTCTGCCGAAATTGATTTTTTTGTCTAAATGTATTGTTTAGGGACGTAGTAAGCTGGAAAAAAGTGGTGGCAATTTTACTTTTCATTTTTGATTTTTTACGGGCCCGCGAAAATACCCCACCCACTTTTTTGCTATTATACACGGGTTCACATTTGCATCAGCGATATATACGTGATAAACATAAAATGTGTACCCAGACAATTCATATTATGACACACAACAGACAAGGTATTATCATAAATGTGTATTTACATTTGTTCAACGTTGTGTGCATCTGTGAAAAATTGAAAATACCCCACCCCACCCATTTACCTGTATATATATTTGCGTTAGTTGACATTTGAATAGATGTGAGTAAGTCTTCGACAATTCACATTTTCTTTGTTCTAAATTGATGTATTGTGTCCCAGATAGACACACTAATGGACGACCCGGTCTTTCCATTCGTATGCGATGTTCTGTTACCTCCCTCACCCACCCGCCCCCCCCCCCCCCACGCCTCTCCCATCACTATACAGCTGCACTATTTAATTTGTGAAATAGCGTCAATATATAACGAATAGTGTAAGTTGATTGGCGGATCTACCTATTATATTTGAATGTTGCATATGTAATACTATGATATACTGACATTAGTATGCCAACATATGAAAGAGTAAAAAAACGAGGAGGAAAATAAATAACTTATATATTAACACGATGCCAAAACAATATATGAACCACAAGGGCAACATTCTCAGCGTACGGTGGTAATCGCCGATTCTTCAAAAAGACACAGAGGTACACGCAACGATCAGCTGTGTACGGTTCCCCTAATTCCTAATACCCTACCCACTTTATTTTTGCAACGAATGCGCCATATAATACAAACGTAAGAAAAGTCCTAACAAACAAACGCCTCATCCAAGTACTGGATAAAATGTGATATATTAACTATGTGTATGCATTTGCATAATTATACATTGTCACTAAAACTTACAGGTCCGCGTCATCACGTATGCCGTATCCCTCAATATTGCCACAATCGACACACTTCCAGAGTGTGGTACATGATAGTCTGTTTCGCTTACATGGACAGTTTGGTTTCTCTTTGCAAGAACCTTTGCAGTCACACTTCACCAGCTCCAGCACTGCCAATGGAGCCGGTTTATTGAGACATTTAACCGGCAACAGTTTACCCTTGGCGTCCAGTTCCCAATCATTATCATCAAGACGCGGTAGGCGTGGTCTTGGTTCTCGGTACGTTTTGTCTCTCATTGAGATGAAGTTGGCTCTCTGTATATGTGGTTTGAGAGTTGCAAGAGTAGGCGGGAGCTTTTCACTTTCAAGGTTGTTGGTTCTGAATAATTCCCATCGTAAGTCATGTATACTCTTGCATATGCTATTTGGCGAATAAACCATGCATACGAATCTCTCTAGACTTGTTATACCAATATCGTCAGGTGCCAATATTTTCCAAGTCCCTGTAAAGCACCAACTATGTCATCTTCAGGTTTGAGGGAAAGGTATTTGACAATCCAAGTTTTCTTCGATATATTAAAGAACTTGCCGCCCCAGTCTGCGCCTGTAAAATTGTGCAGACCAACCAAGCCTTTTGTCTGTTCCGGCCCTAGTTCAGAGTACCTTTCTTTTACATCGATAGTTCGGAATGACTTTCCTCTTCCAGTTAAAGGTTTCAGCTGCCCAGGGATATTTTCAGTTGCTACCATATCCATCAACAGAAGGAACACATCCGTGTCAGGGGACCATACATAAATGTCCCGAACTGAATGACTTTGTAAAGAGGCATCGAGGGCGTGAAGTGGAATCTGTGTATCTGCCTCTTCATGGGAATGGGCCGCCAAAGCTGGGTTAATAAGATGTGGCTTGTTCGTGTGAGCAGATGTTCTAAACACAACAACAATGCCCTGAACACTATTCGCAAAGCGTTTAAGCAGTCGTTGTCCAAGGTATGCAGTTAAATGGGATTTTGTTTCGCTGTGTGACAAGAGAAGTTTGATAGACACGTTGCGTATGTTCATGCAATCATGTATTATGAATTTCACTGGCTGTGTCTTACCCGCACGATTGACTCTTGTCTTTCCCTTCAGTGAGCCACTATAGTATATGTCAAATATTACTCTTCCTTCGGAATAACCGGTCGTCAGTTTCGATATGCGTTGCAAAAACGCAACCCCGAAGTCTGATATTGTGTCCATTCCATTGAACGACGGCCTGTGTATTTATTATGATTATCTTCTCTCCGGCATCAGTGGGCACACACGTATCGTTGTCATTGTCAGTATTGTTATCGGGAGTGGCATCGGAAATTGTACTACACATTGCAATGTCCTCGCCTGTCTGAACTGGATGTTCTACTGTTCCAATTGTAAGTTCTCCTAACTCTGCAACAGTAGTATTCTCATTAGATGTAGCCTTTTCTATTTCCTTCATAAATGAGACTTTGTCCGATGGTAGCAGCAATGTTCCGTCGGTTGCAAAGAGAGATCGTGGTGTTATAGCCATCTCATAATTTCCGATTGTTTCCCCCAGCTTCGACCGACATCATGTATGGGCGTGCCTGTTGAACGACTAAAGACCGCGCAAGTAATTGGCGATCTTCACGAAGCTTCACTACTTTGTTGCCGATTGCTACAATTGATTTTGTCAAACATGTACTGTGTGTTTTCAGCTTCAATTTTTCAATTCTATCCCAAACAGATAGCGCAGATGCCGTTCTCAATCGCATTTCTACGAACTCTTTATACCGTTCAGTTCCCTTCTCATCTCTCTTAAGAATATCGTACACTGCAGTGTCTGGTAAAGCCATCATGGAAACTATGTTTACCAGTGGCAGCTTCTTTTCGAATGGATATCCATCGCAGTGGCTTTCTATAGATATCTTGATTTTTGCTGCATTTCTTGCAGCTCGTCTGCCAAATTTCCCAGACAATTGATAATTTTCTTCAGGGCGTGAGCTGCTATCGGATGAATACAGTGACTGAAACTCACCGACGATGCGTGTCATTTCGGGAGCTGTGAGTAGGAATCGATTGAGCGTTGGTTCACTTTGCGTTATACCAGTAATGCCTCCAACCACCTTCAACTCTCTAATACTCTGCTCCAGAGTCTGATTCACAAACAGATTGTTAAATGGTATACCAGTTTTCTTCACACAAAACTCACCTTCTATGAGTGCTTTCCATGTTTCAGGGCATTCGGTCTTGAGCTCGTTCATCTGGGCAAGGTGTATTGGAAGCATGCGTGCTTAGTTGTATAAATCTTGCGCGAAGAAGTATTTTACTTGAACTTACTTGAACTTTAATTAAATATTTCATGATGAACACACCTCATTCTCCACTAGCCTCGTCTGTCATGTCTTTGTGAAGTATATCTGCGTAGCACAGAGTTAATATATCACATTTTATCCAGTACTTGGATGAGGCGTTTGTTTGTTAGGACTTTGTTGACGTTTGTATTATATGGCGCATTCGTTGCAAAAGTCGTTACTAAGTCCCTAAACAATACTTTTAGCCAAAGTAATCACTTTAGGAGACATATCACACGACTTTACACAAATCACCCGACTATAAGTTGTTAACCTGTAACCAATGGTTACCAATGATACATAATGGTTAATGTGGCCGCATTGTTTTCAATTTGGAAGCGTGTGTGGGCTCGCACAACAACCCATCTTTTCTTTGCTATTTTACACTGGTTCACATGAGTCGTCTTCAAATGGTAAGTGTTGTCACGTATACAAAGCGTGTGCAAAAATGTAACATAGTGGGTAGGGTATTTTCGCGGGCCGTAAACGATTAAAAATGAAAAATGAAACTGGCACCTAAGAAATTTCGTATGCGTTCGTTAAGAATACCATGTTAAAGTTTACATAATTGCTACACACATGTACATATACATTTACAAAACACCTACAATATTCATACTGGCAAGTAGATGGGTGGGGTATTTTCGCGTAAGTATACAGAAAAAATAATAACTCGTCATTGGAATATTGGTAAATTGATTTTAAATCATCCGACGATAACATCACACTCAAAATATCAGTTTCATCATGTATGTTAAGCTGATGCGAACGCGAACCCGTGTGTAATAGTAAAAAAAGTGGGTGGGGTATTTTCGTCGGCCTGTAAAAAGTTAAAAAATAAAAAGAAAAATTGCCAACACGTTGTATCTGCTTAATAAGTCACTCAACAGCACTTTCAGCCAAACAAATCAATTTCGGCAGACATATAGCACGAGAGCCTGTATCCTACCGTCCAGTACTATACTAACTCTGAGACCATCAAATGCCTCGGCGGGCTCGACATGCGGGCCGCGGCCATCTGGTGTTAAAATAGCGGTCATTGTTAATCCAAGATGGCGGCCGTCTAAAAATAGCACAACATTTAAAAAAAAATGTTCTCTAAGAAACTTGGCAGAAATGGTCGATGTACAATTCTTTTTCAAATTTATTAAAATGGTGACCCTGGGTCAAAAATGGGGTCAAATAGGGGACAAATTAATTTTTGACGGAATATGGTATTATAATATATCAAATCAAAGGTATTGATGAGGCGATCGCTGTGGTGCTGTTTTCATCGAATCGGATGATTACATCATCCAAGACGACCGCCGAAAGGTCAAAATGTCGTTCTTTTATTAGTGATTTCAAATGTCTTCTTCATACAAACTGCTTGGCCATTGGTGGCCAAACTTCGCAGTTATGGTTCATTGGTAAAGCCTGTTCAGTTTTGTTAAAATGGCGGTCGTCGTTAATTTACGCCGTCTTAAAATAGCATAAATTCTTAAAAATCTTCTCACGAACCACCAGACAAATTTCGACGAAACTTGACAGGAATGATCGATGTACAATGCTTTTTCAAAGCTGTCCTAAATGGTGACCTCTGTGTCAAAAATGGGCATGGCCCGGGGGGTCAAATAGGGGTCAACTTTTTTACGGAATATGGTTATATATTACATAAAATCTAAGGATTGCAATAAAAAGTAGGCTGGAAGCATCCTGTTGTGGTCTCCAAACCTCTCAAAGTTTTGTAAGATATATCTGTACATATCACGAGACAACTCCTACCCTGGTAACTTCTCAAGTTTGTCGCATTGACATTTTGTGCCTGTCATGGGCTTATTTTGATGTATATGTAGTGACAACTTTACATACCAGTGTTTGCTTGATTTTTGTGACATTGCACAGGTGAGCGATATAGGGCCATCATGACCCTCTTGTTTGGATTTAGGTTAAAGTTTTTAAGAACGCTACATCTCTTACACCTCTTCGCTAGCTAACTCGAAACTTCACAAGTGTCTTTATCATCATCCATATGTCATTCTATGCCAAACCCGTCAGGTCCCTGTGCCCAATGGCAAGGTCAAATTACTTTGAAATTTAGCTTACTTTGAAATTTGAAGTTATTGCCGTGCCTGCTTTAGCAGAAGACGCTACTATAGTCTCTGCTTTTTCCGTCGTCGCCGTTGTCGTCCGCGTCGTCGTCGTCCGAAATGTCAAAAAGTGTGTACAAGCTTCGTCATCATTGCATAACTTTAATATTACTTGACGGATTGCTTCACTATTTTGAAACTTGATATATGTTAGCATTTGGAACACATGCCGAAATTAACATGAACTTTACCCTTTTTGCTTTCACATTTTAGGGGAAACACTTAGTCATTAGTCAAAAAGTTTGTACAAGTTTCTTCATCATCATATAACTTTAATATTTCTTTACGTTACGGATTGCTTCAATATTTGGAAGCCTGATACATGTGAGCATATGGAACACACTCATACTACCATTAACATGACCGTTTTACCTTCACATATGTGCGGAAACACTTAGCCATTTATTTTTGCGTCAAAAAGGTAGTACAAGTTTCTTCATCATCATAGAACTTTAATATTACTTGATGGATTGCTTCAATATTTGGACACTTGATATATGTGATATATGTGATCATTTGGAACACACGCGTGCCCCCAGTAACTTGACCTCGATCTTTTTTTCCTTTTACCTTCACATTGTTGTGGAAACACTTAGCCATTTTTGTCTCGCCCGCGAAAGCGGAAAGCGAGACATAGGTTTTGCTTTTCCTGAGTCGGCGTCGGCGGCGTCGGCTGCGTCAGTGGCGGCGGCGTAATCATACAATGTTAAGTGTTCGTGTTACTGCATTACTTCAACACCTTATCAGCTACAGTCATCAAACTGTATACATCCCTTTACTATGATATGTAGATGAATATTGGACTATTATTTTTTTTCTCGGTCCCCAGTGTCAAGGTCAAACTCTACGTTTGTAATACTTTCAATGTTAAGTTTTCGTGTTACGATCATTACTTCAACACCTTATCAGCTACAGTCATCAAACTTTATACATACCTTTACTATGATATGTAGATGAATATATGAATATTAAATTTGTTTTTCTTGGGCCCAGGGTCAAGGTCAAGGCGGAACAAGGCGAGACATTTGATTCCGCGGAATTCTTGTTTACGTCAAAAAGTTTGTACAAGTTTCTTCGTCATCATATACCTATAATATTACTTGATACATGTGAGCATTTGGAACACACTTATGCCACCATGAACATGACCTTGACCTTTTTGACATTCACATGGTTGAGGAAACACTTAGCCATTTCTTTTACGTTAAAAGTTGTATCATCATATAACTTTAATATTACATAATGGGTTACTTAAATATTTGGACACTTGATACATGTAAGAATTTGGAACACACTCATAGTGCCGTTAACATGACATTTACATTTTTCGTGCCCATGATCATATTACGGTCATGTTACGGTCAAATGCCCCGCCAGGCACGACACCGCTTCCGCGGCGGAATGCTTGTTTTGGATTTAGGTTAAATCACATGATTGGGTGTTTATCATGATGCATATGTATCATTCTACGCCCCACCCGTGTGGCCCCTGTGCCCAATGTGAAGGTCAAATTACTTTGAAAATTTACCTTAAAGTCTATTTTGGATTTAGGTTAAAGTTTTTAAGAACACTATATCTCTGAAACCGCTTCACTCGAAACTCAATATTTTTTGCACTGAAAGTTTTGTTTACCACTATCAAAGCCTCGGCGGGCGCGACATGCGGGCCGCGGACATCTACTTTAAATTTGTGTACGGTATAAATGTACAATATAGAACCTTCACCAGAACAGAACAGAACATACTTGTATTTGAAGACCGGTTACATGGTAACAACATGACTGAGATTGATAATCTTTGTAGGTGGGTAGACATGGTTAGCAATGTAACATATTTATGTCAGATTTAACTTTGAGGGGGAGGTATGGGGACAGTAAACAAACATGTATAAATATGCAACAGCAATCGAATGTAGAAATAGTGGCAAAACATAACATAGGAGAGAAGCTACATGTAACCAGGGATTAAGTCTCCGATGTAGCATTTATATTTTAATAATTGCAAAAATAGTGTTGTCTTATCATTTAATATTAAATGAATGTGAACATGTTTTCTTACTCTCTTGCTGTCATTATCAGCATATTTTCCCAATGTATGAACTGTACACTAGGTTTATCAGACTATCGGTAATCTGTACACCAGTGTAGTCACTGAGCAGCCGGCATATCTAGCTAGGCTGACCAGACTATCAGTAATCTGTACACCAGTGCAGCACTTGTTGCATATTAGCATCTGTACACCAGTGCAGCCGATATCTCTAGCTAGGTTGACCAGACTATCAGTAATCTGCACACCAGTGTAGTCCCTGAGCAGCCGGCATATCTAGTTAGGTTGATCAGACTATCAGTAATCTGTACACCAGTGTAGTCCCTGAGCAGCCGGCATATATAGCTGGGTTGATCAGACTAGCAGTAATCTGTATACCGGCGTGCCAACAGATAAGGGATTAACAGCATATGGGAAAGTCAAACAATACACATCCTAGTGAAGTCCTGTATCGTTTATTACACGTGTAGTAGAGGACGGATACTACCCGCATGCATGCATTCACATTGTACTGACTGGAATTTGCTATGGCATTTTCAGATTGCTTGCATTTTGCACAATAGTGCGTACGTGTAAGAGGCGGAGCCTATATGCTCAAACCATATCCGTACAGATATCGTATATACGTACGAATATCGTATAATTGGATAATATTCGCATAGTATGCTTGTATAATATAAACGACCGGTATAATACGATGATACTGTACAAACGTACGAATATTATACGATCATACGATATTCTCATTAAATATACGATATGTATATATAATAACAAATAGGTAACCAGCAGAAGGCGCTGCTGTATGTTCACGAACATTTGACTTATTTGTGGAGCTTGAAATAGTTTATGTTTTTAAAGGTACATGCCCACTCAGTGGTTGCGGAAACACAAAATGTTCTTTATATGAATTATATAAGTGTATAATTGTGTAACTATTCCACCAGTTCTAAATATTACGAGTGCCCGCTATACAGATATAATCACGTAGTAATAGTTATTGTACTGATAGTGACGCGCGGTGGTATCGGGCTATTTTCATATGCAAATGAGGCATGCTATTATTTATAGCCAGGTTTTTTGAAAAAAAATCCAGGCTATTGGATTGGCGAAAGCCGGGCGGGCGGGCGGGCGGGCGGCGGGCGGCGGGCGGCGGGCGGCGGGCGGCGGGCGGCGTCCACAATCAATGTTAAGTTTTCGTGTTTGAGTCCATTTCTTTGTTACTGTACCACCTAGGACCACCAAACTTTCACAGCTTCATAATCAAGGGGTGCCCACCACATATCACTATCCAACATGCTACTTTTTTTTTAACTTGACCCATTTTTTCCGCGTAGTCGACTTAGCCATTTTCAATGTTAAGTTTTCGCGTTTACAATGTTAAGTTTTCGTGTTTAAGTCCATTTCTTTGGTACTGTACCACCTAGGACCACCAAACTTTCACAGCTTCATAACCAAGGGGTGCCTACCACATACAACTATCCAACATGTGACCATTTTTTTACCTTCACCTATTATTTCTACGTAATTGACTTAGCCATTTTCAACGTTAACTTTTTAACGTACGTCTGGTTGGAGTTTTTTGGTTAAGACTTTTTCGTTATACTATATCTCTGCAACTGCTTCGCCCATTACCTTCAAACTTTACATGGGTGTTTATCATCATCCATATTTTCATTCTAACCCCCAACCGTGCGGCCCCTGTGCCCAATGTCAAGGTCAAATTACTTTGATTTGTTTTGTTAAAGTTTTTTCGTTTACTATATCTCTGCAACTGCTTCACCCAATACCTTGATACTTCACATGGGTGTTTATCATCATTGTCGCACCTGCTTGCGGAAAGCGCGATCCTGTGCCCAATGTCAAGGTCAAATTACTTTGATTTTTTTTGTTAAATTTTTTTCGTGTACTATATCTCTGCAACTGCTTCACCCAATACCTTGATACTTCACATGGGTGTTTATCATCATTGTCGCACCTGCTTGCGGAAAGCGCGATCCTGTGCCCTATGTCAAGTTCAAATTACTTTGATTTTTTTTGTTAAAGTTTTTTCGTGTACTATATCTCTGCAACTGCTTCACCCAATATACCTTGATACTTCACATGGGTGTTTATCATCATTGTCACACCTGCTTGCGGAAAGCGCGATATCGTCGGCATTTTAGCATACGTCCGTCCGTTCGTCCGTGTGTCCGGTTAAAGTTTTTTGGTTAAAGTTTTTCCATCTACTATATCTATTTTTTTAGTGTCCATGCCTCGCCCCAAGGCGCGATATGCAGGCCACGGCCATCTAGTCTACAAAAAGTGGGTATAATTATGTTATCCAAGTGTCTATGCTTGGAAAAAACCTGGCCTTCGTGGCTTTGCCTCGTTTCTTGTTAATTATGTATACTAATTAAATGCATCAATTGAGAAAATAATATTTTCGACAGATTATTAAGTATGATCATTGCACATCAAAAAATAAACACAGACGAGTAATGTCCCTTAACGTTTTATGGAAACACAGCTATCGCCCCTGATATCGGTGTGGAAATTTATGTCTGGTATAAAATGTATAATAATGCCAATATATACGTGGAGTAATTGTGAATGAATGTTGATTTTTCCAGAAAATATCTCCGATAATGTCTTTGATATAAATAACATCGTGTGCCTACTGAGTGGGCATGTACCTTTAAATCTTGGTGAACCTCATCCTCACAACAACCTGTAGGTCTATGTATTCATTCACTGTCCATGTGCTGTATATTGCTGATCATTTCGGTCATGCAATTTCAGACGAGTGTTGCATCGTTTTGCGGTGCTCTTGTTGACCTTCACACGGTTTCGGAAACACTTGTTTCCGTCAAAACGTTTTTTCAAGTTTATTCATCATGATATAACTGTATTATTACTTGATTTATTGCTTTAATATTTGAACACTTGTTTTTTTTGTTTTTTTAGTAATTTCCTTTTTTATTTCTCTTTGTTACGCATAATATACACTTATACAATTACAATTGAGTTGTACAAGTATTTAACCGATCTGACTATATTCTGACAAAAAAAAAAATGTTATATTATTGTCAGAGTACCGCCTTATCGGCACGATAAATGACATGCAGGAGTGTACCAGTATCTATGAGGGCAACAATGAGTTTATTATAGTATTGTATACACATATATATATTGGGATAGGAGTATATTATAGGGCAGTTATTGGGCTTAATATGATCACCGTGGAAGAAAAACAATAAGGTAATATTAGGCAACCTCATTATAATATACACTATGTTACTTATCTAGTTTAGTTATACATAGCCATTCCATTTTTACTTAAACTGTTCATGTTTGTTTTTCATAATTTCTATTGTTTCTTCAATTGAAATTGTTTGTAGAAGGCAGATATTAAATGAGTTTAAAGTAGGTATTGTTGAAGAACATTTACATTTGAAAATAAAGTATTTTGCTAACAGAATAATGAAACTAATTAAGATAGATTTCTGTTTGGATAATATGTTAATATTGCAAAATGAGATGTATTCGTAAGTTAAATTCATGTACTTTTTATTTTATCAGTTGATTTATATCCGTCCAAAATGATTGAATGATTAAACATTCTCAAAACATGTGTTTATTAGAGTCCACTGACATATGGCAAAATTCACACAAGTTGCATGGTTTTATCTTGCATTTGAATAAAAAATAATTATTTGGAATGATTCTCATTAGGTATTTATACTGGAATGCTCTCAGTTTGGTACTTATAGTACATTTGTAAGGTATTGAAAAGATATTTTTCCAATCAATATTCTGAATGTTCAATTCATTTTCCCATTTTTCAATGTGCTTTAAAAATTAAAGTGTTTAATCTCATCGATTGTATCTGTATATTGTATACATTGGGGTTTTCAGCTGATATGATTTTCGAAATTAGATACTTAGGTGGTTCAGTGTTTATAGGTTGTGTTTTAAGTGTTTCTTTCCAATCATTTTTAGCCAGGTTTGTTGAAAAAAAATCCAGGCTATTGGATTGGCGAAAGCCGGGCGGGCGGGCGGGCGGGCGGGCGGCGGGCGGCGGGCGGCGTCCACAATCAATGTTAAGTTTTCGTGTTTGAATCCATTTCTTTGTTACTGTACCACCTAGGACCACTAAACTTTCACAGCTTCATAATCAAGGGGTGCCCACCACAAATCACTATCCAACATGTTACTTTTTTTTTAACTTGACCCATTTTTTCCGCGCAGTCGACTTAGCCATTTTCAATGTTAAGTTTTCGTGTTTGAGTCCATTTCTTTGTTACTGTACCACCTAGGACCACCAAACTTTCACAGCTTCATAATCAAGGGGTGTCCACCACATATCACTATCCAACATGTTACTTTTTTCTTAACTTGACCCATTTTTTCCGCGCAGTCGACTTAGCCATTTTCAATGTTAACTTTTCGCGTTTACAATGTTAAGTTTTCGTGCTTAAATCCATTTCTTTGGTACTGTACCACCTAGGACCACCAAACTTTCACAGCTTCATAACCAAGGGGTGCCTACCACATACAACTATCCAACATGTGACCATTTTTTTACTTTCACCTATTATTTCTAAGTAATTGATTTAGCCATTTTTAACGTACGTCTCATCTATATCTATTTTTTTAGTGTCCATGCCTCGCCCCAAGGCGCGACATGCAGGCCACGGCCATCTAGTCTACAAAAAGTGCGTATAATTATGTTATCCAAGTGTGTATGCTTGGAAAAAACCTGGCCTTCGTGGCTTTGCCTCGTTTCTTGTTAATATTACCTATCAATGTGTAGAACCGCAGAAAATCTCCATTAGGTAGATTATATAAGTTTTTTAAATCATGGAATTTGTAGAAGTCCTTTATTCTGTAGTCATATATGTTTTTAATATATAGTATACCTTTATTGTACCAATCTTTATAGAATATGGTATTGTTATTGTTGAGTTTTATGTTTGTATTGTGCCATAAAATTTCGTTGGAAATTAGAGGGCATGTTTGTTTAAAATTATTTTTACTCCATGAGATAATAATTTGGCTTAAAAATGTATACTTTTTGATTATATGTTTTGCATCACATTGATTAAAATTTCTTTTAAACAGTAAGTCACCACCATGATTAGTAAGCTGATTTCCACCGATTTTGTGTACCTTTTAGTCTTTTAGTCCACGAGGTTTTTAATGAATTTATAAATGCATGAATATTTATCATTTTAAGTCCACAATTTTCGTAGTTCTGGATGATTACTTTCCTTGTATATTATCTGGTTTGCCGTCCCAAAGAAATTCATACATGCAATTATTAATTTCCGTAATTATTTCATCTGGCGGAATTTCTAGTACTGTTAGCGGATATACAAGTTTGGGAAATGCCAATGTTTTTAGTACAGTTATCTTTCCTATCAATGTTAAATTCCATTTTTTACCAGCTATTTAGACAGTTTTGGAATGACTTAACTTTGGGCATTAGATTTAATACATGCAGTTTCGTTTCATCGTTTGTAAATATTATACCTAGTGTAGAGGCTTGGTCATTTGACCAGGTACATATATTGTTGTTGCACCATTTATTTGAGTTATTTCTACTTATTCCTAATTTTAAGATAATACATTTACCATTATTTAATTTTAAACCTGAAATTTTGGCAAAATGTTCCAAAGTTTTAATCAATTCCTTGAAAGATTTTTCTGAACCATCAAGTGTAAGACTTGCGTCGTCTGCGAATAATGTTTGTTTTATATCTTTGCCACCAAGAAATTGACTTTTTATGTTTTCATTGCTGTTTATTTTTCGTGACAGAAGTTCAATACATAAAATAAGAATGTAAGCCGACAATGGACAGCCCTGTCTTACTCCCTTTTTAATTTTGAAATAATCTGATACATTACCATTATTAGAGATACAGCTTTTTGTGTCTTTGTAGAATAAAGAGACCCATTGAATAAGAGATTCCCCGAAGTTAAGATGCTTTAAGCATTTAATTATAAATTTATGATTTAAGCTGTCAAATGCTTTTTGAAAATCAGCAAAAAATATAAGTCCAGATTTATTTTTTTCATTCGCTTCATCAATTAATTCCATGAGTGTTCGTACATTTTCTCCAATATAACGGCGTTTTATGAATCCAGTCTGATTGACATTAATTAGTGAATTTAGTACTTGTTTTATTCTATTGGCTATTACTTTTGTGACTATTTTGTAATCTACATTTAAAAGTGAAATTGGTCTCCAATTGCCAATGTAAAGCGTGTTTTTATCCATTTTTGGTAATACAGTAATTATTCCTTGCTTTTGTAATTCAGTCAATGATCCATTTTCAAAAGAATAATTAATTGAGTTTATGTAATATTGTTTTACATCACTCCAGTAAAGCTTATAGAACTCAGCAGTTAAACCGTCTGAACCAGGACTCTTCATATTTTTAATTTCCTTTATAGCTGATTGACATTCGTGATCGTTTATGAGACCCTCACATGATTGTTTTTCATTTGCATTTAGCTTTTTCCCTGTTGAATTAAGAATACTGCTATCTTCATTATCTATCTTTTGATCTTCGCTATAAATACCTTCATAATATTGCTTCACGTGATTTAAAATATTAATATGATTTGTTTCCATGTTGTTATTTATTTTTAGTTGTTTAATTGTGCGTTCTTCTGATGATTTTTTTTCTAAATTAGAGAAATATTTTGTATTTTATTCAGCGCCCTCCGCCCATTCAGCTTTTGATCTGAGGAGCAGGCCTTCTGTTTTTTCTTCAATTATATCATCAAGCTTACTTTTTTCGTTCCTTATGTTATTTGCTATATCTTGGTTGGTTGGATTTTCAATTACTTGTTTCTCTAATTGTCTTATTTCCTTGTCAATGTTCGCTTAATTTTCTCTTTGTTTTTTTCCTTATTTTACTTGAATATTTAATTGCTTCATTACGTACTGAACCTTTTATTAACTCCCACATAGTATTTGGGTTGCATCCGGCATTATTTATGGTTGTTTCTTGGATTGCGTTTTTTAGTTGTTGCTTAAACTCGGTTTCTAATAATATGCTAGTGTTTAGTTTAACATAGCCAGGTCCTCTAGTTGTTTCAGATAAATTTAAACTGAATGTAATTACGGAATGATCAGATAGGAATCCTGGTATTATATCACAGTTCGTAACCGTGTTTAATAAATTAGATATTATTAGAAAATAATCTAATCTGCAAAATATTGGTGGTCTGTGATTTGAATGTCAAGTAAACCGTTTTGTGTCTGGATATCTTAGCCTGAATATATCATATAAATCATTATTACTAATAATGTCATTTACTTTTTCCGAAAACCTTTTGTTTGTATCTTTTTTTACCGTTTAGCTTATCCACTTCAAAATGTAGTACATTGTTGAAGTCCCCTTCTAAAATTATAGTTTCACTATTATTTTCTATAACTAGTTGTTCTAACGATGTGAAAAAATATATGTCATCTGTATTTGGTCCATATATATTTATTAGCGTTATAGTTTTTGATACTTACTTTAGCACATGCCCATGATCATGTTACGGTCAAATGCCGCGGCAGGCACTCGCTTCCGTTGCGGAATTCTTGTTCTTAAATGTAAGATTAAGAGTATTCCATATATACTCCGGTGTGTGACAAGGATATTCCACCCGAGTGGTCAGAATATGTCGTCAGAAACGAGGCTTTGCCGAGTTTCTGACGACATATTCTGACCACGAGGGTGGAATATCCTTAGTCACACACCGGAGTATATCTGGAATACTTTTTCTCGCTTACCTACTGAGTCCAGAATCATGTTTAGCCATAATATGCCGTCAACGAACCACCATAGTATAATACTAACTTTTTTTCTTTATATGCTATCTCCAATACAACCACTCAATCGCATTACCCGTATCAAGAAATGGGTGTAAACACCAACAAATTAGAGTCTCCTACATTGGATCGAAACATTTAACACATAACGGCCCAATAAAAATACGGTCTGAAGACGACCATGACATCATGTGTAAACCCAATTACTACATACACAAAATAAATAGGACGTAGTACGAGACAAACTCATATAAATATTGAAAATAGACCATATATCCTCGATTCAAATTTGTACAATAATGTTTACAGAATCATTTTATGTTTTTATTTTGAGTATTTATTGCAATTCTGAGACGCTGTCTTCAATTACGCAAATATCAGTCCGCCGAAAGTTTCACTCAGACGGACATTTGTCATTTCAACACGTTGCCGTTATCAAGAAATTATTGATCACTGGATTATTAAACAAATATTCCAATCACTATCAACTGTCACTATACATATGTTTGGTGAAGAATCAACAACATACGAGGTAAATAGTTTGCTGTCACTTACATATGTTTTTTTTAATAATAATGTTCGGCCAACTGATTTACAGACGCCCCTTACACAACTCGTCCCACAAATTTACGCAAATTTGATAAAACTGGATAAAACCTGAAATAAATAATAGCCTACATAACAAATCCAGAGCGACGTTGTTGATATTGTTGTCTACTGACAGTACTGTGTAGAGAGCGTGTGTTTGTAAACAATGCAGACGACGTTTGGAAGCCAATACACAAAAAGTAGTTCCGGCAGTGTGTGACATGTCAGCCGTGTGAGACAGAAAAATCCCACATGGGCGTGGCTTCGGAAATAACATTGAAATGGACTCTGGGTATGCGAGAAAAAAATATATATAGTCGGTTTCAGAATGAGAACAAAATATTCATTTGCTGAAATATTTGCCATAGTCGTAAATATGTGTTTATTTTCATTCTGAGACACTGAAAAGCAAAAACCAAATTGGTGCCATTTTTTCCATCACTATCTTAGCCGCCATCTTGAATTCAAAATGGCCACCACTAGCTTGCATGTATTATTATGACATATTTATATACGTGTGTGTATCTTACATCATAAAATTTAACATCATTTTGTTGTTTATATATGGTTTTGACCAATATAATAGTAGTTGCTGTTTTCTAGTTTATTTGTATTTCCTTGTTTCGGTTCATCAGCAGATGATACAGAGGTTACCAGATTTACAAGGACACTTCAAGGGCGGCGAATCATTAATTGTTGGCGCTGACGTCAACGTAAAGACACCAGCTGGTAATATGTGTTTCTTGTGAATACTTAACCCTATTTTGTTTTTAACTTTGATTTTTTATGAACAAAAACATAGTTTGGCATCACTTTAGAGTCATGTCCAATGGACATGGTTCTAAAGGGCAGCCAAATCATGTTTTAAAGATAAAATATAAAATACCAACAGATGACAAATATCGTTAACTACCATACACATACATTGTATTTTCATTCAGAGCAGTTATGTCAAATCTGGTGGGTGCAAACATTTCACTACTTCATACTAGCAAACTATTCCGTAGACCCATCGTATACTGTGCGTTGTCCTGGAAATAGGTTTCGTCCATCATCGATGACCTAAGATTGTTGCATTGTAGCCTCCATCAGGTATAGGTGTAATTTCGGGATGTATGACGACGTCTGTGTTTCGACTGCGAGGTGGGAGCATGCGAGGTAATTTAACGATTGGGATTCATCCTTACGGTATCCCGAACGGAGACCTGATTTAATCTGGTTATACCCCTTGTATGAGTAATACGATTATTCCTAATCCTATTACTTTCAGGGGAAGGGGACAAGTGACTTACTGGCACCATGTCCGGTTATTCTAATTCCAGGGCTGAATATATATTGTTCTCGATGTAAATATTCAGTTCTGATTTTCGGATCCCCTCGCCCCCCCCCCCCCCCTATCCCCCCCCCCCCGCAATGTAACAGGTTAAGTACGGGATCGGACCCATTGACTCGGCCTTAAATGACCTTAGCTGTTGATAGCCGGTTAAACACCAAAAAATCATAGGATATCGTTACAACGAGTTAGCTATGTCGTTCCCTCGAGATAGTATCTCGTTACCACGACATAGCATCTACTTCCCACAAGATAGGATCTCGTTACCACGAGTTAGCTATGTCGTTACCACGACATAGCATCTCGTTACCACGACATAATATATACATAATGGCTGTCCTGGACCAACTCACTACGTTCGTACTGGTCCAGTCCATCCCATTATGTATATATATATATATATCCTACTCTTGAATATAAGATAAAAAACATACTGTTGTATATAAATAAGAACTCTGATCAAACAATATACTATCTATACAGGGTGTAAAATTAGATGTTAATCATTCTCATTTTTAGCCAGGTTTTTTGAAAAAAAATCCAGGCTATTGGATTGGCGAAAGCCGGGCGGGCGGCGGGCGGCGGGCGGGTGGCGGGCGGCGGGCGGCGTCCACAATCAATGTTAAGTTTTCGTGTTTGAGTCCATTTCTTTGTTACTGTACCACCTAGGACCACCAAACTTTCACAGCTTCATAATCAAGGGTTGCCCACCACATATCACTATCCAACATGTTACTTTTTTTTTAACTTCACCCATTTTTTCCGCGCAGTCGACTTAGCCATTTTCAATGTTAAGTTTTCGCGTTTACAATGTTAAGTTTTCGTGTTTAAGTCCATTTCTTTGGTACTGTACCACCTAGGACCACCAAACTTTCACAGCTTCATAACCAAGGGGTGCCTACCACATACAACTATCCAACATGTGACCATTTTTTTACCTTCACCTATTATTTCTACGTAATGGACTTAGCCATTTTCAACGTTAACTTTTTAACGTACGTCTGGTTAGAGTTTTTTGGTTAAAACTTTTTCGTTATACTATATCTCTGCAACTGCTTCGCCCATTACCTTGAAACTTCACATGGGTGTTTATCATCATCCATATTTTCATTCTAACCCCCAACCGTGCGGCCCCTGTGCCCAATGTCAAGGTCAAATTACTTTGAATTTTGTTGTTAAAGTTTTTTCGTGTACTATATCTCTGCAACTGCTTCACCCAATACCTTGATACTTCACATTGGTGTTTATCATCATTGTCGCACCTGCTTGCGGAATGCGCGATCCTGTGCCCAATGTCAAGGTCAAATTACTTTGAATTTTTTTGTTAAAGTTTTTTCGCGTACTATATCTCTGCAACTGCTTCACCCAATACCATGATACTTCACATGGGTGTTTATCGTCATTGTTGCACCTGCTTGCGGAAAGCGCGATCCTGTGCCCAATGTCAAGGTCAAATTACTTTGAATTTTTTTCTTAAAGTTGTTTCGTGTACTATATCTCTGCAACTGCTTCACCCAATACCTTCATACTTCACATGGGTGTTTATCATCATTGTCGCACCTGCTTGCGGAAAGCGCGATCCTGTGCCCTATGTCAAGTTCAAATTACTTTGAATTTTTTTGTTAAAGTTTTTTCGTGTACTATATCTCTGCAACTGCTTCACCCAATACCTTGATACTTCACATGGGTGTTTATCATCATTGTCACACCTGCTTGCGGAAAGCGCGATATCGTCAGCATTTTGGCATACGTCCGTCCGTTCGTCCGTGTGTCCGGTTAAAGTTTTTTGGTTAAAGTTTTTCCATCTACTATATCTATTTTTTTAGTGTCCATGCCTCGCCACAAGGCGCGACATGCAGGCCACGGCCATCTAGTCTACAAAAAGTGGGTATAATTATGTTATCCAAGTGTCTATGCTTGGAAAAAACCTGGCCTTCGTGGCTTTGCCTCGTTTCTTGTTCTACTTTCATCTAGGTAAGGCTTAATTATTTTAATGTATTTATGTTTTAAGTTTAACAGTCCACAGGAATAATATATTTGATATTTAGCAGTTGTACCACCACCACATTTTGCACACACTTGATACATAGCACAAGTCAACCTTTTACATTGTAAACATAAATATATACATACCTGGATTAATAGAGTTTATTTA
Source organism: Conchocele bisecta (assembly GCA_029237695.1). Classification (NCBI taxonomy): domain Eukaryota; kingdom Metazoa; phylum Mollusca; class Bivalvia; order Lucinida; family Thyasiridae; genus Conchocele; species Conchocele bisecta. Next base: position 23,835,259 of record CM055266.1, read on the forward strand.
ATAACTCTCGTTTGCTTACAATGTAATTATTTCGGCAGATAACCATACCTGTGTAACACACACGTATAATGGTCACATACATGTACATATATTGCACTTATCAATGTGTTTGATGCAAGTCACTTCAGAATGATACGAGGCCCTTGTTTATGTAAAGGTACCTGTTGATATTTGCGCCCAGCGTAGGCACTCTGGTAATGCTTTGAATGGTCAACTGTGCATACTAACCAACAACGCAAATATTATGCAATCCACTGAAGACGTATATAAGCACTATATACATGTGTTTTAATTATTTCACTATTTCAGGACTGGATTTCTCCGGATACATTCCATCTTCTCAAAACCCAGGATTTTGTGAGAAAATGGAATGTTAGGAATGTAATAAAACCCAACCTTGTGGTATAATGGGAACAACTGATAATTGAACCATTAACAAATATAAAGTTTGGGTTATCCTTGCTATATACGACACATTTGGTTTGATGTGAATACTGTTTAAGCATTATTTGGTTTGATGCGATTGTTTATCCATGTATCAAACGACGGAAACACAGGCATAAAAACATCACTATTTAATCCAATCGTATTTGTGCTTGAAACTCTATTTTTTTATCCCACCGCACTAAAATGTAAATTAAAATAACATATTTTTACAATTTTGGACATGAGAATCGTCTCTAAGAGACATCACTATATCGACTTGTAATATATAATTTTATATGTTTTCGGGCATATTGAATGCCGGATTGAATGGAACACCTTACAAAAGCGTATCTTCAAGGGTTTTACAAAATAAGCGTTCCCGACCATTCAACACCAAGTAAAAAAATAGAAATTAAACATGATTTTCTTATAATATATAATTTTAATGCTGGCGCCACCGCATATATATATATATATATATATATATATATTATAAGAAAATCATGTTTAATTTATATATATATATATGCGGTGGCGCCAGCATTAAAAGTAAGCCAATCTATACGCAATGAACCCAATAACCGTCATTCCACCATTTCATTATTAATCCAGTGGGTGGCAGGTGGGAGCACGCGATGGGTAATTTAACGATCAGGGTTCATCCTTACTGGAGATCTGGTTTGGCCCTCACATACGTCTTTGGCATTTTGTATGTGACAGTTGAATCTGGTTATACCCCTTATGTGAGTATTACGATTATTCTTAATCCTATTTTAGGGGAAGGGGCCTAGTGACTTTGGTGTGGTATGGACCTGGCACCAGGTCAGGTTATTCTAATTTCAAGGCTGTATATATTGTTTCTCGATGTAAATATTCTGTTCTGATTTTGGAATTTTCCCCCCAATGCAGCAGGTTAAAACGGGATCGAACCAGTTTGCCCGGCCTTACATGACCTTCGCTGTTGATAGGCCGTTAAACACCAATAAACAAACAAACAAACAAACAAACATTATTAATCCAATCTAATATTTCCGTTCTTTTTTCTGCCCACTGTACTTGTGCCTTTTGCAATTTCTCTACGGCCTCGTCATGTCGTTTACGCTCTTGATTTGCCGTCGAATTACTACCCAGTGAACTAAATAAGAAATTACTCCCTGTAAATGCCGATGCATTAACTAATGCACCACTAACCATTATAGCTATTGACGCCATTTTTTTATATAATAATTGTTATACTTCAAATTAATATCTGTAATTATACCTTGTTTAACAAGCATATCTCTCGTAGCCATAGCAAGACCAGTTTCCAACATAAGCATTGCCATATTATAACCGTCAAGCTGTAGTTTTGGCACAGCTTGTTTCATAATTATTTTGCAAAGCTGTAATAACAGCAGCGTGGTATACAATATTTCCAATTATTTTACCGTCGGTATTTGATCGTTGTCATTGTTTTATATATTAATATAATAATGAAATGTTCATTTTATTCCATATAGGGTGGATTAACTGTAGGTATTTCATTAACAGTTTTGTTTTATGGACAATGACTCTGACGGGTTCGTCGTCAGGTCTTATATCTTCTTTTTTCTTATGTAATATTTTTATTACAGTTTCTTGTTTGGCTTTACGCACAGCTGCACCCTTTGTGCCAACTTCCACTCGTGTTGGATTCTTTGGTACTTGTTTAATCTCCTCCTTTGGCTCTTCTTCTTCAGATATCTGTTGATTGTTCTCCATTGTTTATATTTATATCTTTCATATTTTTAAACTGGCCATATTTAATTGTTATAATCATTGTGGTAATTGGTGCCAGAAATGCACCGAACTTAAAGTATAACTCGTAGCAAGTCGTAGTTAGAGCGGGTTCAACAAAATGGTCATCCTCCAAGGCAGATACTAGCTTGCTTTGATTTTCTTCATGTATATGTAGAACTTTACCAGCTATCATAGCATACACATTTAATATAGTATTGCCAAGTGTTTTGTCATTGAAGCACCTAACCTAGCTTCAAATATGTTGTACAGTTTTAGAACTTGTTCATTCGGCATATCATCTAGCTTCGAAATACTTATATCTTTACCCAGATACTGAACTGATTTCCCCCCTAAAATAATTGAAGATAACCGTTGTATTATGTGGTCTATACTGGCTTCATTATCAGTACTCCCATCATCAATTAATTTCTCAATAAGCTCGTCACATTCCATATTTTTTTATGTAATATGTTTTTAATTTTAAAATAAACCCAAACACAGCCAAGTATATCAATGATTCTATAAATATCAATATATCAAACATTCTTTCTATTACTACTATTTAAGTTAAAATCTAGCTTAAGATTACACAGTATTACTTATTTGCTAAGGTGTTCTCGACAATTTTAGCTATGAAATTACTCAGCAAAGCTAAGCTAAAACAAGCTAAAACAAGCAAAAACAAGCAGAATAAGCAATACTAAGCAATCTTCACCATTACTTAAGTACGATAACTCTTTTCTTATTTTGTTTCTTTCCTCCAGGGTTGGAATAACATAATTTTCTCTCAAACAGTCCTCAAAACTATCTTTATCTTTCGTATAAAACATACACAGCCATTTTGTCTGTTCTCTTAAGTCTTTTAAGACTGAATTATATCTCTGTGATATAACTCAAACGCTTTGCTCTGCATGTCGCCCCGAGAATGCGAGCTGTGACAGCATATCTTTTTTCTTGGTTATTTGCTTTTTAGCTGACCTGTCATCAATGATATATAATGTAGGACTTCCAGCATATTTATTAAAAAATATTCTTAACAGTTCTTGCAACATCTCTTCACCATTACGACTAACTGGATTAACAATCTTTATTTTTGTATCGATCGTGTGTCGTACATCACCTATCCAAGTTATGTTTGTATAAGTCTTGTTCCTTGCTATAGTTGGACAAAGTATAACGTTATTATCAAATACTCCAGCATATCCACCTTGTTGCTGTGAAAGCTCAAGTAGGTCAAGAACAAATTCCGTTTTACCACATCCGGTTTGGCCGCATATAATAGCACTATGAGCATACTTTGGCAAATCAATACAACGCCGATACATATCTTCCATTTTTGTCGCGCCCGCTTGCGGACAGCGCGATATAGTCGGAACTTTGGCGTACGTACGTACGTACGTACGTGTGTCCGGTTAAAGTTTTTGGTTAAGTTTTATGGTTAAGTTTTTTGGTTAAAGTTTTTGGTTAAGTTCTTTGGTTAAAGTTTTTGGTTAAGTTTTTTGGTTAAGTTTTTTGGTTAAAGTTTTTCGTTAAAGTTTTTCGTTATACTATATCTCTGCAACTACTTTGCCCATTACCTTGAAACTTCACATTGGTGTTTATCATCATCTATATTTTCATTCTACACCCCTCCCGTGCGGCCCCTGTGCCCAATGTCAAGGTCAAATTACTTTGAAGTTTTGGTTAAGTTTTTTGGTTAAAGTTTTTGGTTAAGTTTTTTGGTTAAAGTTTTTCGTTATACTATATCTCTTCAACTGCTCTTGCGGAAAGCGCGATATAGTCGGCACTTTGGCATACGTACGTACGTACGTACGTACGTGTGTCCGGTTAAAGTTTTTGGTTAAGTTGTTTGGTTAAGTTTTTTGGTTAAAGTTTTTGGTTAAGTTCTTTGGTTAAAGTTTTTGGTTAAGTTTTTTTGTTAAAGTTTTTGGTTAAAGTTTTTCGTTATACTATATCTCTGCAACTGCTTTGCCCATTACCTTGAAACTTCACATGGGTGTTTATCATCGTCTATATTTTCATTCTACCCCCCTCCCGTGCGGCCCCTATGCCCAATGTCAAGGTCAAATTACTTTGAAGTTTTTGGTTAAGTTTTTTTGGTTAAAGTTTTTGGTTAAGTTTTTTGGTTAAGTTTTTTGGTTAAAGTTTTTCGTTATACTATATCTCTGCAACTGCTTTGCCCATTACCTTGAAACTTCATATGGGTGCTTATCATCATCTATGTTTTCATTCTCCCCCCTCCCGTGCGGCCCCTGTGCCCAATGTCAAGGTCAAATTACTTTGAAGTTTTTGGTTAAGTTCTTTGGTTAAAGTTTTTGGTTAAGTTTTTTGGTTAAAGTTTTTGGTTAAGTTTTTTGGTTAAAGTTTTTCGTTATACTATATCTCTGCAACTGCTTTGCCCATTACCTTGAAAACTTCACATGGGCGTTTATCATCATCTATATTTTCATTCTACCCCCGTCCCGTGCGGCCCCTGTGCCCAATGTCAAGGTCAAATTACTTTGAAGTTTTTGGTTAAGTTTTTTGGTTAAAGTTTTTGGTTAAGTTTTTTGGTTAAAGTTTTTCGTTTTTTTTTTTTTTTTTTTTTTTTTTATTTTTTTTTTTTTTTTTTTTTACCTTATATTTAACGGCGGCACTGGCTCTAGGACCTTGCATGCCGTCTCCCAAGAATGGGAGAAAGAACGGAGGTAGATATTTTTTGAGAGAAGCCGGTAATTCGTAATTACAGAGCAACTACGAATTATCGGTACCCATTTACAGCTGGGTGAACTGGAGCAGTGTGGATAAAGTGTCTTGCTCAAGGACACAACGCACGCTGCTAGTCAGGCTCGAACCCACGACCCTTGGATCAGTAGTCCGACACACTAACCATTACGCCACGGCGCTCCACTAAAGTTTTTCGTTATACTATATCTCTGCAACTGCTTTGCCCATTACCTTGAAAACTTCACATGGGTGTTTATCATCATCTATATTTTCATTCTACCCCCCTCCCGTGCGGCCCCTGTGCCCAATGTCAAGGTCAAATTACTTTGAAGTTTTTGGTTAAGTTTTTTGGTTAAAAGTTTTTGGTTAAGTTTTTTGGTTAAAGTTTTTGGTTATTTTTTTTGGTTAAATTTGTTCGTTATACTATATCTCTGCAACTGCTTTGCCCATTACCTTGAAACTTCACATGGGTGTTTATCATCATTTATATTTTCATTCTACCCCCATCCCGTGCGGCCCCTGTGCCCAATGTCAAGGTCAAATTACTTTGAAGTTTTTGGTTAAATTCTTTTTCGCGCCCGCTTGCGGAAAGCGCGATACAGTCGGCACTTTCTCGTACTTACATATGTACGTACGTACGTGTGTCCGGTTAAACATTTTGCTTAAGTTTTTTGGTTAAAGTTTTTCGTTATACTATATCTTTTTTGTTAGTGTCCATGCCTCGCCACAAGGCGCGACATGCAGGCCGCGGCCATCTAGTTACTCAACCTTGGTTAAGGTTTTTAGTCAAGCTTGTAGATGGAATACTATTGTGCATACAGACACCATACTTGGATAACTTTTTCTCATAGGGATGTACATCAATAACCCCTGACCTTTATTTTACCTTCACCTACATTTAACCTTCAATTACTTGGTTAATGTTTATAGTCAAGCTTGTATATGGAATACTTCTGGGCCTACATCAACCATACTTGGACAACTTCATCTCCTAATGATGTACATCAATAATCCCTGACCTATATTTGACCTTGACCTACTTTTATCCTTGGTTTACTTAGTTATTTCCCCTTGGTTACGGTTTTTAGTCAAGCTTGTATATGGAATACTCCTGGGCCTACAGCAACCATACTTGGAAAACTTTATCTCCTAGTGACGTACATCAATAATCCCTTGGTTAATGTTTTTAGTCAACCTTGGTTAAGGTTTTTATGCAGGCCGCAGCCACCTTCTTTGTCAAGCTATGTGTACATCGACAACCCTCGTAGTCGAGCTATTCTGTTCTCCTACAGCTCTTGTTTATTTATGTACTTACATTAAATTAATACATAAATAACTAATAGCGGAAGGTGCAGAAGGAGACTTTATGCATTAAGATAATGAAACTTATGACCCTGATGACTTACTCAGTCCTAGCGAGATGACAGGCGATATACCACCAGCTGTACAAATTGATCAATCAACTCCTGAGAGAGAAAAATCTCAAAAGTCGCGTGTTATAGAGATCTTTAGAGACCCATTCGTAAATAAACTTGGAATGTCCTACCTTGATTTCAATTTACTAAGACCAGAACTGTGCATTGACCATAACACACTGTATTGGAAGGATGTACAAATAAGTCGGAAAGGTAATACATCTCAGTTCTTGAAATCATTTTCTGGTAGAGGGGCGGCAGAATTTAAAAGATTATCTGGCACCACATATAACTTAATCAGGAATCTAAACTTTTAAATGATACTACAAGAGTAATCGAAAATATAGAAATGAAAGAGTTACCAAACGCTATTGATAAAACAGAAACATCAGTAAAAGAAATCATGGACACATTACCAAGAGATACATCAACAGGGATTACTGATGACTTTGAAACGTTACCATTGAGAGAACTTAATGCTTTAAACAAAGCTTTACAACAAACGAAGGGCTCTCTCACCAATAATATAGCAAAACTTGATGAGCTTGACAAAAATAAGAAAGCCGCTGAATTAAAGTTATCAGTCGCAATGACATTTGATGCTGTAAATCCAGAGGCACAGAAAATAGAAAAATAAATTGCAGATATTGAATCTGAGCGTGAAGCTCGTCTTGAAGTTATATCAAATGATAGGGAAATATTAAGAACCCACATAAATAGAATAACAAGTATAATCGAAAGAGTATTACACAAAGATACAACATTAAAAGAGAGACTAAAACACTCTTCAAAGAACAGGGAATATCAATAGTTTCAGTTATAACCGCTATTGGATTTATAATTTCCACTCTAATTTTAAGTTTTACTGGAGGCACAAGTGGTGCTGCACGTATTCCAAAACCACCAGGAAAAGGAGGAGCTAAAGAATGGATTAAGAAACAATCAAAACATCTTGGCTCTTTACTTGCAATGTTAGCTGGAAGGCAGCAGCTGCATTACCCGGAATAATTGGCACTATTGTAGCTTGGTTGCTGAAAACTGCAGAGAAAGCCGTTGGCTGGTTAGCAAATAATGTATGGTCTTTACAAATAGCAATTGCAGAACTTCTATATATGTTTGCTAAAGATTATATTCTATCTCGATAATAAAATAATAATACTCCTAAACTAATTATAATACTACCGGTAACTAGGGCGGTCTTTTGATTTGCATGAGTATCTGCTTCTGGTATAGTTTTCATGAGATTGGACATGATGCTTAATAGTACTTTTCTCTTTCGTTTGTATCGGTGGCGGTACTGTCATACTATTTACATTATTTTTAAAACCAACTGATTGATTGTCGGTAGCTATTACTATTAAATTATTATAATTTTGAATACTTCCTATCTGCAAATCCATGTCGCTTGTTGCCATATATAATCCAATTCCATATACAAAGTCAACTTTTGACCTAGCATATTTTAAAACATTCTGATAATTTGAAATTATTTTTGGTAAGTCTACATCTCTGTTAATAGCATCATTAACATTGGTTAAATACTGTTTTAGTGCATCAAAAGCAGTACCAAGAATGGAAGTTCTAGTTTGTGATACTATCATTCAGTCGTTCAACTCCGGCTTGAGTATATCCAACTGAGTTATCTAGAACACAACAGTCCATGCATTGGTGATATCAACGTTATGCTGGATACAATCATTCTCATTAAAGAATGGTGCATTGGCACCCCCGTGACTTAATCTATATGACCAACTTGGCTGGAAATACATAGAAAATCCGTCAAGATTATCATTCCCATGGTCTATTTTTTGTCTGAAATCCTTGTTTGGATTAATACCAAATTCAGTGCATATTCTATGGTAAGCCGAAATATCATAATTATTATCATACCGGCAATAACTGTGGTCATCTGGTAAAGGAACTTTAATTTGAGCCAAGATTCTAAGTGTTGGATATATAATATGAAATATATATAACGACTTCAAAAATGGGTCACCCAGCATCGCCAAATGTTGGTTATATGAAACGCCGCACCCACATGTATCACACCATATTGCAAAGTTAAATTGATTCTGATACCACAGCATCGGATTATTCATCCAGTTAGTATATGCTTTATTATTGTTATCAACATTACCAGTTATTCTGGGATTAGGATACCCTGCTAAGGCATCTGAATATGTAGCCTTGAAACTTTTATCTTTTGTCACATAAACATCAACATTGTTAAACATTGGAACCGTTTTGAAAGCATATATATGGTTATTATCGTAGTTGTTATTAAATTTGAATGCCATTTTATAAAACAATAAAATATATGCATAATATAAATTTAACAAATACAATACCAAAATTGCAAGACTGTATCGGTGATAACGATTCCAAACGAAAAATAGGTTTAAAAAGTTTAACATACTGGGTTGGTTGGTACAACCTGTTACATGATGTACAGTATGTATGGTCTTCTACAAGTGGTGTCGCCATAAAATATTCAATTCCAGCGGGATTATATTCGTTTAATAGGTTGAGTAAACTTTTAAGTAATGATGCCTTAACACTGACTATAAAAAATCCAACGGAATATGTACTTTACATATTCATCTGGGATATAAAGTGAACATACCAAGCGATATTCTTAATCTGCTAGGGTTTAATATCAATCCTGATTGGTTACGTGCAGGTACATATCCAGGTCCTAATCCAGTTAATTGTATTAACCACGCTGTATATATTTATCTTGACCAAGTAAATACTTCATGTAATTTATTCAACGGTAAAAGGAGTAATGTTATTGGTGTTATACCAGTTCGCAAAATGACATTTGGGGAGTCAGATACTGTAACATTTGCACATCCAGAATATAGAAATCTACAAAACGGCGATATAAACGAATTGAGACTTGAATTTGGAGATGAAAATAATAATGTAATTGACAATCATAATTTATAATGACATTAGAAGTTATATAAAAACAATGAGTGTTTACGGAGCAGATGAAAATAGTCTTACAGATTATATAGGCGCCGGAGATAAAAATGTAACAGAGATGTTCAATAAACATAAAATGATAATAACTGTGTGGACTGAAGAGTCTAAGCCACATACGTGATGGCTCTTCATAATTTGCATTTGGAAATGGGGCTTCTGGCTTGGCTCATGGAAATTTTACTATGATACTATGATGTGTCATGGAATGGCTTTACGAATGGGTTTATGCAACGTCACCAGAGAGGGTTTTGCAACTGATGAGGTAAACATTGGGATCAGTATTAATGGCACTCCAAATGTGAATGCAACTTTAACAAAACATAAAGGACACCATACGGCATATACAATATTTCAAACTCCAATCGAACTTGCCTCTGGAAGTGTATTACATTTTGTTTCACTTACAACATATAGCAAAACTTCCATTTCAATTGTAAATGTGTTCATTGAATTAGATATTTAAATATTATATAAAAAAATGAATAGTAAACTGTGTCCCGAGCTACCATTTGAGGCTGATAAATATAGACTTAGTGAAGTAAGTGCTTCAAAACGTAAGCTGGAAAATGAATTTCAGACAAGGAAAACAATACGAAATAAATATAAAAGAGCCGTGAACATATTAAATTGTGTTCAGTCTGGATTTACTACTATGGGACTAATAATGAGTGGTACAAGTGCTGGTCTATTATTAACTGTTGTAGGACTTCCGGTTTCTATAGGAATAGGCATTGCGGGTAATATATGCACTTACAAGTAAATTTATTAATACAAAGCTACAAAAAAAAGCTGATAAACATGATGAGATACGTATGCTGGCAATGGCAAAACTTAATTATATTGCAAATAAAGTATCTGCTGCGGTAGAAGATGGCAAAGTATCGGATGTAGAATTTAAATTGATAACAGAGGAAATGGATACATATCAACAAATGAAAGCTGATGTTAGAAAACCTATAAAGTTTGACATTTCTGCTGAAGAAAAAAAAACAGCTCCGAGAACAAATCAAATCGAATATGTTAACAAATATAAATGGGCAGTAAATTTTTATTTCCATTTTAGTGCCAATGCATAAAAAAATAAATCAATAAACATATTGGTTAATGATTGTTTTACTTTTTTAATAGAACAACATAAATTTAAATAGAAACAAAATCAAAAGCATGATATTTTTTTATTTTTATTTTGTAAGATGGTTTCAACCCTAGTGATCTTACATAGTATGTGGATATTTTTCTTTTAGTTGTTCAATATGGTCCTTAGGTCGCTGTGGAGCCCAAACTTCGGTACCATCCCACAAGGTAAGAATCATAGATTCACCAGTGGTTACTATTGTTGAAAATTCTGTAATAGTGTAAATTTCATTTTTGACCCATTTAATTACGCCTGATGATGTTTGCTCTTTATGCAGTTCATCAAACTGTGCAGTTGTGAGTGGTTGTGTCATTTTTTTCTATACTGTTATATAAATATATGTTAAATAAATATAAATGGAGACACTTTATTACAGCCCCAAAGGATTTGGAAAGGTTTATCAGCAGTAAAGAAATGATCAAAGGCTGCAAAGGTAAGTGATAAAGAAGCATTTAATTTTTTATGGAAACAAGCTATATGGCAGATGTATTTACCTGCACCAAAGAAAATAGTACGGCCAAAGTTTGATGTATCTACTACGAATGAAGTTCACCAAGCCGATTTATTATTCTTACCACATCAGTTAATCGTAAAACGTATAAAAATGCATTTACTGTAGTTGATATTACAAGCAGGTATAAGGAGGCTGAACCATTAACTTCAAAAGACAGTAAAGAGGTTGCTAAAGCTTTCAAAAATATTTACAAAAGAAATAGTGTATCCAAAAGTATTACAAGTAGATCCTGGAGTTCATGGGTGCTGTTACAAACCTGATGGATAAACATGCAGTAAAAATAAAAAGAGGTAGAACAGAAATACATAGAGATCATGCTATAGTGGAATATTTAACAGAACATTGGCTGAACGATTATTTGGGTATCAGTACGCAAAATAAATTGAAAATCAAATCCACATAAACAAAATAGAGAATGTGTTAAGAGGCTACCTAGTGTACTAAAGGCAATACATTCGGAGATGAACGAACCTAAAATTGAAATAAAATAATAAAAGGATTATCCAGTCTGTCCTAATGTCAGTGTAAGATACTTATACCAACCTGGATAACAAGAAGGTGGAGGTAAACGTAGAGCAACAGATCCAATATGGAGTGTTGATATTCATAAGATTAATTATTATATTGTAATGCAAGGTATTAGAGTATATTATTTGGGATCTCCGGTGCCACAAAGAGGTTTTGTCAAAGAAGAATTACTTATTGTTCCTGCTGATACCCAAACGCGTATGTATTAATTCCGTCTGGCGCTATCCATCGCTTAGTATCTAGTGGTGAGAGTGTTGTTTTATTTATTGTTAATTCATGTATGTTATGTTTCATTGATCGTATCATATTCATTTTGTGGGAGTATTTCTGTTTATTGAATAATGCATCACTGTAGTGGGCAAAGTTTATTTGTTTCTTACTTACATACTTCTTTACTCCCTTTGCTTTTTTGATGAGTTGCTCGTCCGCCCTTAATATAGCAGACCTATGTACTCTGAAATAGCTGTTTCTGTGCGCTCATTTTTCATCTCCCCTATTATTTTTTATTAGGTATATCATGAAGTGGATTATGAATTGGATAATCAGATAGATCATAATAAGGACATGAAGAGGAAACTATCTAAGAACTGTAACTGTCCTATACCAAATGATATATACTTATCTGCATTTGTAGGAATACATGTAACATTGCCATCTGTAATGTGGATCTCTTCTGCATTATGAGATGACTATCATATCCTTTTAGATTGTGGAACACAACAGGTATCTTTGTAATGTAAGGTTTTAAATTTAGTTTTAGATTGCACTCCTTATGCGCTGCACCTCTATATGTACCAGTGAAGTGACAGTGATCTCTAACTTTATAGTCTTTATTAATTCTTACAATTAGCTTGTCACATATTGAACAGTGTGTAGCTCTTGTATAATCTCTTTTATTCTCTTCTGTCATTACTAATGGTCTATTCTTAAACTTCATATTGATACTATACCTCTCGCGCGTCAATATCTTCAAAAACTCCTCTACTGCGTCCTCTCCTGTATATACTACATGATTGTTTGCAACACCATCATATCTAACCACTTGATAACCAAAACCACATGCTTTGTGTTCACTTTTAATTTCAGACTTGTCACCAGCTTTAATTGATACAGGTGTTATTATACTCTCAAAGTCAGCGTATATAACGTATAGAACAGGCATTTGATTGTGGTATTTCTTAAACTTGATATGACTATCAGTAGGCATCTCTATTCTTGTAGTACTCTTTAATATTAGTATTAATACGATCACAGTCCTCCTTATGTTTTATGAGTAATACTTCTTTGGTTAATCCATATAGACACCGATCACAGAAATATGTTAGACCATGGTGCTTATTTTGGCTATACAATAGCTTGTTCAAACTCTTTATCCAACAGTAGTGGTATTTAACATTTTCATTATTTTCATCATCACATACCAATAGCAAGTTTATTCTTTCAATGTCTTAGGATTGCTCAGAGATGTAATATGTCTATATGTCTATATTCCTCTTCTTCTGAGTAATAGTATAACCATACATTTTAATAGCTAGATCATTCTGTTACTCTACTTTAGATATCTGCGAGATGTACACAGGAAAATCTATTCCCGTAGTATTTATAAAATCAGTACTTGGGTAAGATGATAATATATTTATGTGGTGTGTAGCAAGATTAATAGCTCGGTTAATAGCGTATACAAGACATCTACCATCATTGTTCTTTACATTGATTATTGCTTTCTTAGTTAAGGTAGGACGTATTACAATGATCAATCATCATACCTGTAGCTGTGTTTTCAATACTTTGAATATGTGACGACGATTTTTTGTAAAATTCACTTATTCTTTCTGAATTCAAGATAGCATATTGTTCGCTATGAAATACTCCTGCTGTTCGTTTTGTTTTCTCGCCATCATCTTTGTATAAATCTACAGTAAGACCAAGTTGAAATGTTAATCCTTTTAACTGGTTTACCTCCTCTATACGTTGATTTTGTATAATAGTGTTCTTATCAGACAATAGTTTTTGAGGGTCTTTGTATTGTTTAACATATATTTCGTATGCTTTGAAATATCCACATTTTGGTTTATCTACGAGTTCTAAAAAGTTAGTGCTTTTATTATGCCCCCGCCACCGAATGGTGAGGGGGCATATAGTGTTACCGGCGTCCGTACGTACGTACGTACGTACGTCCTGAAACCTTAACGCTGGGTAACTGGCTTATAATTTCTGTTTCCTTGCTCGGATCTGCTTCACATTTCACACACGCATTGCTCTAATGGTTCTCTACCGCCCTGTGACAAATCCACATTCGTCCCGCCCCCGCTAAGCCCAGGGTCAAGGTCACAGACTTGGTGCGTTCGAAACCTTAACGCTCGGGTAAATGGCTTATAATTTATGTTTCCTTGCTTAGATCTGCTTCACATTTCACATATGCATTGCTCCAATGGTCCTCTACTGCTCTGTGCCAAATCCACATTCGTCCCTCCACCGCTAAGCCCAGGGTCAAGGTCACATACTTGGTGCGTTTGAAACCTTAACGCTCGGGTAAATGGCTTGTAATTTCTGTTTCCTTGCTTGGATCTTCTTCATATTTCACACACGCATTGCTCCAATGCTCCTCTACCGCCCTGTAACAAATCCACATTCGTCCCACCCCCGCTAAGCCCAGGGTCAAGGTCACAGACTTGGTGCGTTCAAAACCTTAACGCTCGGGTAAATGGCTTGTAATCAAATATGCCTCGTTTTCTTTGGCTGCCAGCGGGGTATTCGTGTGCCGACAGGCCACATTTCTAGTTATCTTTAAGTTCATTGATTACAGCACCATATTTGTGTTCATTAATTTCTGTAGGTTTTGTAGGCAAAGATTTGTGGGCATCTACCATCTTTCTAAGTTATACCATTACGGTGTAGGCCTAAAATGTATTTCATATCACTGGTACTCATTGTTTTGCTTTATTTCATAATTACGTTCTATTGTCTAATATATTTAATGTAAAGTCATTATTTGTAAATGGAAACAAAATATGTTGCTTTCTTGGAGTTGGCAAATATGGGCGATGCAACGCCGGTGCTACAAAAAGATCAGACTTCTGCAAGATCCACAATTATATAGTAAAACAATAAAAGTAAAATAAGTGAATGCTTAAAATGTGGTGGTGGTACAACTGCCAAATACCAGATATGTTGTGCATGTGGAGGTGTACTGTTAAACTTAAAAAACATAAATACGTTAAAATAATTAAGCATTACCTAAATGAAAGTAGAAAAATGAGAATGATTTACATCTAATTTTACACCCTGTATAGATAGTATATTGTTTGATTGAGTTCTTATATATAATAAGATTACACCAGTATGTTTTTTATCTTATATTTAAGAGTAGGATATATACCAACTCATTACGTTCTTACTGGTCTAGTCCATCCCTTAATATATATATATATATATATAGGGAGGGTGGACTAGACTATATATATATATATATATATATATATATATATATATATATATATATATATATATATATATATAGGGATGGACTAGACCAGTACGAACGTAGTGAGTTGGTCCAGGACACCCAGTATGTATATATATATATATATAGCATCTCGTTCCCTCGACATAGGTAACCAATGAAAATACAGCACAATACCGCCATATTTAGTCTATTAGCCAAATGGTGAACCTAAAATGTCGAGTATCGCAAAGTATTAAAGTGAAAAAGTAATATATATGTTCGAAGAACTCAGAAACTGTCGGATACCCATTTGCATGTATGTAGCATTTTTCTTTATTATGTCAAATCACAAAATCAGGAATAGCTCCCTTAATAAGTCACACAGAGACTTCGTTTTGATGGCTATACCCATGTCTTCAATACCAAGGAATGTATCTAACAACATTTGAGTGAGGTAATCCCATTCAATGACGGAAAATACAATATGGCCGCCATCTATGAGGCAGTGCGTCCTAAAATCGTCATAATTTTACGATCGTGTTCCTTTGTATGTCTGCATTTGATATCAGAAGCAAGTAAAATTAAGCATATCTTACAATTTCAGTCATATAAAGCCATTCCAACTACATTAAATCCAATATGGCCACCGTGAAAATCAGTAAGAATTTGGTGCAAAGGCCAGTCTATAGGCTATCCATATTAATTAGGTCAATTTGCAAAATCAGGAATAGCTCACTTAATTAGTCACATCGAGACTTCGTGTTAGTGTCTACACCCATGTTTTCCAGACCAAGGATCCTGTCTAGCAGAAGCTCAGTGCCGTAATTTCATTCACTGACAGTAAATCCAATATGGTATATGAGCAAATCCGTCTCAAAAACGTCATAATTTGAGAACCGTCTTATTGTATTATGTCTCTGCATGTGTGTGTGTGATATCAGAAGTATGTATGATCAGAGATACTGGCTACAAGTTGGAAATTATGTGGGAGTTTGTGTAGAAGCAGATAGAATTGCAAGAGATTTCACGAAATCAATCAGCGATTCTGAAGGAATCTGAACCAAAATCATTGCCGATTTCCATAGCGATAGGTGACATTACCTTTGAAGAAATATCTCACATATGTGAACGAGATCCAGAGGTGTTGTTGGTTGAGAAGTTTCTGGCGAAGCTCAAGAGGAGGGCATCTGTCATAAGAGAAATAGTTCGAGTCGAGAATTCGCCCGATGATTTGGAAATGTTACAGGATCGTCAGCAGAAGATCATCAATGGGTGGATGGACCAGGTTTCGGTGGTTGGTTTCAACTGTAGCCGATACGATCTGAACCTCATCAAAAAGTACTTTGTCGAGAAGCTAGCAGAGACAGTCACGAAGGTAATGGTCGGAAAGCGACAGAGCACAACGATGTTCTTGTTCACGACATAATTCAGATCTCTAGATGTCACACACTATCTTGGTCCTGAACAAGCTACGACAACTGGGTCAAAGCCTACGACTGTAAGATGAGTAAGTCTCCATACGAGTGGTTCGATAACGCTGACAAGCTAGACTATCCGGGATTACCAAATTTCACCTCGTGGTACTTTAAGCTCAAAGATGGTTACCTACTCACGCTATCAGAGTGGAAAGAGTGCAAGCAAATATTCAAAGACAAAAGGATGAACAAGTTTGAAGACTGGTTGAGGTATTATAACGATCTCGATGTAGGACCGTTCATCGAAGCACTGCCAAAGATGACATATTTTTACAAAGGCAGATGTGTAGTATCACTGCCCGGTGTGGCCCTCCAATATATTTTAAGAGGGACTCGCGAAAACGTTATATACGCACCAAAGAAGGAGACTTACGAGCTGATGCGAGATGCACTAGTTCGTGGACCTTCCAGTGTATTTGCTAGATATGCCGAGGCTGGTCAATCGAATATCAGAACAGGGGAAAAACTCTGTGAGTCGGTTCTTGGCTACGACGCCAACGCTCTCTACCTTTCCACGTTATCAAAGGACATGCCGAGTGGAGAAGAAAAGATATGGCGCAACGAGGAACCAGAGAGTCAAGAGGTTATCAAAGAGTTTGAGCAACATGTCAGACGTGGAGAATGGTTCGGATTTGCCGAAGTGGATATCGAGGTGCCAAACAAATTATGGCCCATTTTCGAAGAAATGGCTCCTCTGTTTGTAAATCGAGAAGTGAAACGTGGGGCCGTCCCGGATTACATGCTGGAATAACTTGCCAACACAGATAGAACTCGCACGGAAGGTCAGAAGAAGTTGGTCGGTGCGCTGTCAGCAAAGAAGATTCTCATATACGCCGCTTTACTGAAATGGTATCTACGTCACGGATTATTGATCACGGCTGTTCATCGAGTTATCGATTACAAAGCCGGTAAACCGTTTCAATGCTTCGTTGAAGAGGTCACGGCTGCTCGACTGACTGGCGATGTTGACAAATCTAAAGCGGTGTTGGCCGAAATATTCAAACTTGTTGGAAATGCCTGTTGTGGCAAAATTATAGATTCTGCCGAGAGACATCTCAACACCACTTACACGAAAGACAAGAAGACTGTTGACAAAGTTCTGAGATCGGCTTGGTTTCACGATCTCGAAGAGATAGGAAGCGCCTACTAAATCTCGAGTCGAAAACCAGTTATTAATAGACCGTTTCAGTGTGGACTCGTCGTATATAAACTTGCCAAGCTTCGTATGCTAGAGTTCTACTACGACTTCTTGGATAGGTTCGTCGATCGCAAATACTTTGAACTCATTCACATGGATACGGACAGCATGTTCTTCGCGCTGTCGGCGAAGGAGCTGGAGACCGTGGTTAGACTCGTGGCGTTTCGGAACGAGCGCCACGATTGGTTAGCTTGGGATCAGTGGAGCAATCGGACTCCGGGCCTGTTAAAACTAGAGTTTCGAGGCGATCGCGCCATCGCTCTGTGCAGCAAGTGCTACTACATCGGGGAAACAACCAAGAACTCCGCGAAGGGAATGTTGAAGCGGACCAACGATCTGACTTGGGGACGCTACGTGGCGGCCCTCAAGGGATGCCTCGATCGGGAGGAGAATCGAGGGTTCAGACTGGTGAAAGGGGCGATGCGCACGTACTCGCAGCGGAAGCTCGGACTCTCCGTCTACTACGATAAGAGGCTGGTCCTCTCCGACGGTAATCACACCGAGCCGTTTGAATTTGTTTAGCCCGGTGGCAACTGGGTGTCAGAAGGCACCGCAAGAAGTTCTTCGCGGACAAACCCGCTCGATGGACCACTGTCAATGTAGTAGAGCACGGGCTCATCGGGTTTGGTAATATATCGATCTAGATGATAGACATTGAGAGACCACACTGAATCAGTTGCGAGGCGGCGGCCACCCTCCAGCTACCCGGGCTGGTAGAGGTACCGGACGCCAACACCCGAGGAAAGCTTTTGCTCCGCTAAACCAAAGGGTCGCCAGCGCTAGACGGCAGAGGGCTAGCGCGACACAGTTTTCGCCTCGATGGCATCCACGGGCTTCTTACCGACCAATCCTGTTACCTCGCCGTTCAGTGCAGAGACCACGGCGGGTAGCCTGGTCACCCACTCAGTAGATCGCCGCTGTGTCACAGTTGGGTCTCGCTGTGCGAGAAGCAGCTCTTGGGCATATTGGTGCCCGAACAGCCGCTCAACTAGGGTCCGATTGAACCGATCCACAATCCCCTGGTCGCGGTGGACATCGATGAGAGACTGCGCCCATGAAATCACGACCAGGATCGACCTGGAGAAGATTCGGCCATTTGAGAGGGCTCCGCTTATAGATGCGGTAAAGAGCTTCGGCCATCTCCTTGGCCTCCTTCGTGGTCAGTGTTTCAGCCTCCTTATAGCGCGATCGTGAGGAAGAAATAGGAGGTCGGCTTCGTGGACTTCGTTCGGCACCGGCACGTCAAATTTCGGGCGTGGAATACTGCGCGTCGTGGGCAAATATATCTGTCAGATGGCCTGCTTCTTTAGCCATTCATTGGCAGCGTTTTCAGAAACCTTTGCTGCTGGCTGCAGCGAGGTTATTGATGGCTGCGAGCCCCTTCCAGTAGCCGCGGGGGCTTTAGTATAGCGAGCTAAGCTTGTGTGTTAGGCGAACGTTAAGCTTGCGCGTGTCCATTGTCTGCAAGATATTCAAGCAGATCGAACAGTCTCCAACATGCCTTTGCCAGATATTCCGGCAACTGCGTCGTCGATACTATACAAGCAGGCACGCGATTTTTGTTTTTCTGCGGATATGCACACGAGTACTCGCGTATGGCAGCGTTAAAGCTCCTGAAAGTTTGCACGGCGTGATTCTCGCGGCGAAGATCCTCGTTGATCCAGTCCGGTTTCATTTTCTGGACCATGCTGCGTGTGCGCTCTGGAGTTGTTCTACATCTAAATCATGGCGCTTGCGCTCTTAATCTACGTCCGAGCTTCGCGAATAGAAAGTTGCTACCGCTGAATGCCAATGCGTTCACCACCGCACCACCTACGAGCATTGCGATCGAAGCCATTACTCATTAGCTTCGTGTATTAACTACGTTAACTATGTTAACTTTGTTAATTAAGCAAGTTATTAGCTGTGCTATTTACGAAGTCAAACAAGTTACTTCCATATATTAGCCGGTATAATTCCGGCTTTAACTTGATAATCCCGGGTACCAACCGCGTCCGCTACTTCTAAGGTCACGAGACCTACGTCTCTCGACGTCATGTCCATCTTGGGGGCGGGCCCCCCGAATGTCATCTTTGATAGTCGAGCAAATCCGATACTGAGGCTCGATATCACCACGGCGTGATAAACCGCGTTCACTAAGAAATTTCCATCGTATTCGGCCATCGTTTTAAATTTGCTTCACAATTTCCTGCATATGAAAGGGGTCGCGAGCTGTGTTTAAATGGAACACACGTTCCGAAGGAACTCGCTTCGGAACCATCGGAGCGGGAGATCCAGCAGCTGCAGCAGCCGGTTGTCGCGAAAGGTAGCTCCCTCGGAACACCGACAGGGCACCCGAAACTACGAGCTCCCCAACAATCAGCTGCGGGACGATCCAGGTCGGTGCCAGACCGTGATTGGCGATCCCCGAAGATTGTGTTGGAACAACTGCTATTGGAATAACTATCGGCACTACAGGAACCGCGAGTTCCTCTGAATTCACCACAGGTGCAACAATCGAAATTTCCTTCGGAAGCAGCATCGACTGTTTGGCCTCTCAAAGCTAGGCGAGTATTTTATCCTGTTTAGCTTTCCGGGCAGCGGCCCCTGCCCGTCGCGTTGCCTGTTTTTTTTCCCGTGTTTTTATGTCCTTGTGGTGCTGGAGATTGCTGCTGCTCGAGCTCCCGCTCAATCACATGTTGCTCCAGTGGTTCCGATGGTTCCTGCTTCGTCACTCTTGCAGGCGTCGACATTTTTGTCTCGCCTGCTTTAGCAGTCGTCCGCGTCGTCGTCGTCGTCGTCGTCGTCGTCGTCGTCCGCGTCGTCCGTGTCGTCCGCGTCGTCCGCGTCGTCCACGTCGTTCGCGTCGTCCGCGTTGTCCGCGTCGTCCGCGTCGTCCGCGTCGTCCGCGTCGTCCGCGTCGACCGTTTTTTTTGTAAGGCAAATACGTTAAAGTTATTGTTTTTTCACAATATCTCTTTAACCCCTTGCCAGACTTTGATAATATTTCATATCAATGTTTGTCATGGGATGATGCTTCATTACGCACACCCCCACATCCAAATTCTGAAGGTCAAGGTCATATATTTACTTTTTATGTTCACCGGTTTTGTAACAGAAATGCGTTAAAGTTATTGTATTGTTTTTTCACAATATCTCTTTAACCCCTTGCCAGACTTTGATAATATTTCACATCAATGTTTGTCTAGGGATGATGCTTCATTACGCACACCCCCACATCCAAATTCTGAAGGTCAATGTCATTTATTTACTTGTAATGTTCACCGGTTTTGTAACAGAAATGCGTTAAAGTTACTGTTTTTTCACAATATCTCTTTAACCCCTTGCCAGACTTTGATAATATTTCACATCAATGTTTGTCTAGGGATGATGCTTCATTACTCACACCCCCACATCCAAATTATCAAGGTCAAGGTCATTTATTTACTTGTAATGTTCACCGGTTTTGTAACAGAAATGCGTTAAAGTTATTGTTTTTTCACAATATCTCTTTAACCCCTTGCCAGACTTTGATAATATTTCATATCAATGTTTGTCATGGGATGATGCTCATTACGCACACCCCACACCAAATTCTGAAGGTCAAGGTCATATATTTTACTTTTATGTTCACCGGTTTTGTAACAGAAATGCGTTAAAGTTATTGTTTTTTCACAATATCTCTTTAACCCCTTGCCAGACTTTGATAATATTTCATATCAATGTTTGTCTAGGGATGATGCTTCATTACGCACACCCCCACATCCAAATTCTGAAGGTCAAGGTCATATATTTACTTTTTATGTTCACCGGTTTTGTAACAGAAATGCGTTAAAGTTATTGTTTTTTCACAATATCTCTTTAACCCCTTGCCAGACTTTGAATAATTATTTTCATATCAATGTTTGTCTAGGGATGATGCTTCATTACGCACACCCCCACCCACCAATTACTGAAGGTCAAGGTCATCTTATTTACTTGTAATGTTCACCGGTTTGTAACAGAAATGCGTTAAAGTTACTGTTTTTTCACAATATCTCTTTAACCCCTTGCCAGACTTTGATAATATTTCACATCAATGTTTGTCTAGGGATGATGCTTCATTACTCACACCCCACATCCAAATTATCAAGGTCAAGGTCATTTATTTACTTGTAATGTTCACCGGTTTTGTAACAGACATGCGTTAAAGTTATTGTTTTTTCACAATATCTCTTTAACCCTTGCCAGACTTCATTACGCACACCCCCACATCCAAATTCTGAAGGTCAATGTCATTTCTTTACTTGTAATGTTCACGGTCAAATGCCTCGGCAGACGCGACACCGCTTCCGTGGCGGAATTCTTGTCTGAGCTTACAGTCCGCGGGCATACGTGTTCAAAATGACAGTGCTTAGCTGTTAAGAGCGTGCCAAGCTTGTGGTAAATTACGCAGATAGCTTTTCTTAGTGCGTGTCCAACAAAGGGGTCAGCCTCGAGGTCGATGAATAATCCTGGATCGGCAGAAACGTACTCGTCGCTGCTGCGTAGAGCTGAATGGCTGCCGCCCCTAGGGTTTTCGTCATCGCCGTGCCCAGCCGCGATTCGTATCTGGCATGCCATTTCTCAATCGCTGTATCTGGCATGTTATCAACCTGGCCGGCCGTCATACGTCGCCCAGATACTCCTCTGCCTGCCCACCTGCAACCTGCGCGGCGAGCCGTTGGCGCCTCTGCGAAGTCGCAGTTTCGGCTACTGCAGTTCCTTCAGAGCGACAGTCGCAGATGTTCCAGCTGTCTGCGCGACTGCTGTTGGAACAGCATCTTCCAGCAGTTGATCGATAAATTCGTCGCAGTTCATTGTACCAATCGAAGATTGTTTGATCTTAAGCAGTGCTATTCTGACTCTCCTCATAAGTCTAACATATTGCCAAGCGCACCACCAGAAAATTATGATCACTGTTCTAAAGAGCTAAGCAGTGTTTATCACAAGCAGTAGTGTTTATCACAAGCTAAGCGGTGTTTATCACAAGATAAGCTACGCTTAGCACTTTGTAAACAGTTGCTTGATCAGTCTTTAACAGAAGCTTGGTGTGCTTGGTTTCTGAAAGAATCTGCCGAACTTCCAGCCGCTCCTCACGCTTTGGGATAACGTCGTTCTCCCGAAGGCAGTCATCGAAGGAGCCTCGGTCCTAGCAGTGAACGAGCGCGACCCATTTAGTTTGCTCGCGCAGATGCTTGAGGATGGCGTTGTACTTCTGAGTGGAGATCCATACGCTTTGTTCCGCATGCCGGCCCGAAATTGCGAGCTCGGAGAGCATGCCCTACTTTTTGGTCATCGCCGCCTTGGCTGAGCAGTCGTCAATGACGTACAGGGTGGGCTCGCCCTGAAATAGTTGGTAGAAGACCCGCAGGCAATCGTGGAGGCGCTCACCGGGGTCAACGACGTAGACCTCAGGGTCAGCCTAGATCCACAGGCGCTGCAGATAACTCTTGTTGTCCGCACAGTGGGACACAGGATCACAATGTGTCGAAAGGCATCGCGGTAGGGCCAGTAGCAAACTGCTGTTTGGCTTCATCCCACTGCTGGTGTGTGAGAAGGCCCTGGCTGTAGAGCCGATTGGGGACTCCCTCAATTGTCACCTCGACCTTGGTGATGTTGGGGTTATACAATGTGTCGGTTTTTCTAGCCCCGAGCGCGATCCGGACCTTCTCGAACATCATCAGTGTGCCTTTCATCGAGCGGGCGGGCACGTTGATATTAATATTCCACACTGTGTCACTTTTGTCTTTCGTCATCTTGCGATGGCGAAGAACTCGGTCGTAAAATATGACAACGCGCCCGGTGTAATGGGCTCTAATCAATCGCGCGAGGTCAGGCATCGTGACCATGTCGTACTCCAGTGAAACATTGTCGATCGAATGCGTCGATGCCATGTCAGTGGCTATGAGAACTCGGCCGTAGTCGTTGAACGTTAGTTCGTATTCGAGGCGGTCCGCCAAAGCGCTCTGATAGTATGGCATGTGGCTCTCCAGCAGCTCAACGTCGAGCGGGATGTAGAAGCGTAAGCAGCCGCGATCGCGTTGTCGCTCGAGAATTTATCTGCCTTGTCACCAGCCCCGATTCTAAGCCTTGTTACGTTCCGATTTCGGCTGGTATCAATACCCTGATATACTGCGTTTTCGCGCTCTTGCGCTGTCTTCCACATGTCTTGGTAGCAATGGTAGACGTCGCTGTCGTCGATTGACATCACCTCATTACCGGAATGTTTCATCGTGGTCTTCTTGATGATGGCGCGGCGCAGGTTCTGAACGACGGTTCGGTCCGCGTCTGTCGACGTCAGTGAAATAGTGAAAGCGAGGTGGATAGTCCCTGGCACAATGACGTCGTTAGCTCCGAGGTTGGGGAAGCGGACCAAGAGCTGCTGATTCTGATCGATCGTCGAGTGGTTGTTCGTAATCACCACGCTCTATCTCACGCCTTTTGCCCCGAGGGGCTCCCGCAGTCTGCGGTATGGATCGAGTTTGCGCCCGTATTGACTTAAATACATATTCGAACAATACTATTGAACCAGTCTGGTTTTTTGTTCAATACATAGGAACGATGGCTGGTCACGATATGAACATGGACGAATTCGCACTACGGGCGACCGAGAAGACAACATCGCCAACGATGACAAAACGCCCTTCATAGAGACGCAATGAACGTCAGCCGCGGGCGTCGAGGAAATAGGTACAGGCGGCGCTATCAACACCGTTCCTCTAAGCCAGTAATTACTCAAGTCATCTGTAAGTGACTACTACAACTGTTTGGGTAGAAAAAGGTAAGGTCCCATCTATTGGCCGTGACTACTCTTGGATCGGTTCGGCAGGTTACGACTAAAAGCATCAAATGTCCCAATCGTCAACATGACAACCGGGAAACCCCTAAGGCTGAGTACCATTGCCGGAAGCCGAGGCGGTGGCCAAATCATAACGGACGAACTCGGATTCGTAGATTGGAAGCAGCCGGGTGGTAAAAAAAAGATCATTGCCCACCCGTGCTGTAGAGGTCCTGCGCTGACCTAGACGGGGCTAACGACGAAATAGAAGCAGTCGAGCTCAGCGAGGTCCCGTGCGTAGCCACCGATGCTATTAATGCGCTCAACGAAAATGAGATCAAGAAAATACTCAGCACGATGGAAGACCCACCGTTAAACCTTCGCGAACTTCGGGGACTCGATAAGACTATGCAAACAGTCCGGGGCGAGCTAACGAACAACCTCGCCAAACATATCGCACTATATAAACTAAAACTGGAAGAACCCCATGATGACGAAAATAAGTGGCGGATCACTGAACGCCTGCGGTCGTTGCGGGATGAAAGAGAAGCCCGCTTGGTGGATGCCTTGGCTACCCGTGAGGCGCTCCGCACCCAAATAATCTCAAAGGTCCTGCACGAGGACACGACACTCGTTGAGCGTCTTCGTCCTCTGTTCTCTCTGAACAATAGTAAGCATCCTCATAGCACTCGGCATGACTATATCGACCCTAGTTCTAGCTATCACGGGAGGCGACGGTGGTGCGGCGGCTGCACCCGCGCCAGCCGGCGGAGCCAAGGAGTGGGTAAAAAATAGGCTAAAATCCCTCGCCAGTCTCCTGGCTAAATTAGTCGGAAAAGCGGCTGCCGCACTGACTGGGCTGATAGGCGGGCTCGTCTCTTTCTTACTATCCATCTTGTCAAAAACGGCTGGATGGTTTGCCGAGAATGCTTGGGCTATGATCGTCGCGGTCGCTGGTCTCCTACTATTTGCCGCCCGAGAGTTCCTTCGGTACAGACTAAACCCAAAGCGCGAATAGCCCGATCGCCATGAGGGCGATGACGAGCCCTAACTTTTCAGCCTCGTGTGCATCAAGTGCTATTGCACCAGTTCCGAAGGAACTTGCTGGGGCACTTTGCGCTGGGGTGCTTGCGGTTTTGTGAAATCGGTTCCAGTTGCCAGCTCGGCTGTGCGCTTGATAGTATCTGTGTTCCCGCTATGGCCGATCTTTTGTTGGGCGGTGGCAATTACGATGTGTTTATTGTAACCGTCAACCAAGCCGTCTCGTAGTATCATATTGCTCGGCGCCAGATCTATTCCAAATACATAGTCCACTAGGGTGCCAGCATACTGCAAACCGTCTTGATACCGCTGGATCGTCGTCGGGAGGTTCACCGGAGATGAGATGGCGTCCTCAATATTTGCCAAGAACTATTTCTGGATATCGAACGCTGTTCCTGACCCCAGTATAGCACTGACGATGACCCAGACGTATATACGAATGGAGTCGTTGAGGCGAGGAACCCCGGCCTGCGTGAACCCTAGACCTTTGTCTAACATAAATGTACCCCAAGCGTCCTTGACCCCAGCAGCTTGCTGTATATAATCAACGTGAGCTCGTTTTGGAGGTACACCGCATTGCCGGCTGCCAGACACTTCCGGCCCGAAGGTCATCGTTGCGGGGTCAAAATTCCCGGCGTTCCGACTGACGATGTGGTCGCCGGAGTGATCGTGCCTAAAATCCGTCTGCGTCCAAACCCCGTGGCCCTGTATGAGAACGTCCCCAAGGCCAGTGCTGCTCGAAAGTACTTTATGGCGCCAGTCCGCGTCTTTTGGGACCCCAAATTTGTTACAAAGCCTTTCAAACGCCCTACGGTCGTAGGCGTTGGAAATTGGATTCCAGCCGTCGTCCTGTGGCCGAGATTTTTTGTTCTTTGAGAATCCGCCTAATTGTGTAGTACACATGAAAGTTGTAAACAGCCCCCAAGAAGGGGTCCTCCGTGGCCATATGGTCCTGAAAGGAAACCCCGAATCTGGCTGTTGCGCACCATACGGTGAAGTTGAGCTGATTCTGCCAAGACCTGCTGTTCCAGCTGTTGTTCCAGGTGTTCCGACAGTGGAGCTGCGAACTTGGATAGTAGGATGCTTCAGCTGCTGAGCGCCCGCCTTAACAGTGTAGACCCCGCCGGGCTTGTACTTTGCATCACACTTAAAGCCAAACGCCTTGGTGTCCATGATCTCATAGATATATTTCATTTAATCGTAAATATATTATCATGTTTGCTACGCTTACCAATGTTCAAAGGGAGGCTTGCACGCTTCAGAAACCGATCGACAACTCTTGCGGGGAACGCCGAGCTGGCCTCAGATCAATCACCTACACGGTCGGATGGCGAAACGTGGGGGAGAACGATGGGTTCGGCTACATGAAGAACGGCCCCCAGTATGCATAAAGCTGACCCCCGGTCTTTGGAGTTTGAGAGCGCTCCAACCTTTTGTCGCGTCGGAGCTTGATGGTCGAGCCAGCCTCGCAATCTCGAAAGCCACCGGATTTGTGACCTTGACCGTCGAGCCCGCCAACCGGGTAAGGATCAACCCGGCGTTGGCTGTGCAGCTCGGTTGTACAACAACATATTCTGACAATATGGGATGGTTTGAGCCAGGCGTGCACGTCGGCGACGGCCCATCCCAGTGGGCTTCGCCTTCACGAAAACACTCCGGGTGCACCTGGATCAACTGAACACATCATACAACACGTTAGACGGAGGCCCCCGTACTGTCCTTAAGGTTGTGCACGCCAGCGACTGTTTCAATGGCGAGACCCTGACCTTAGACTTCCCAACCCCCGAAATGAAACATTTGGAATCGGAGCAAATCCACGAATTGAATATCTCTATTATTGATGATAAAGCGCAAGAGTTAAAGAACGATTACCCGATTTCAGCCGTTCTCGAAATAACCGATAAGGATTAACCGATAAGGAGTATCATGAGCATATACGGCCTAGGTAGTTCCAGCGCAAGCGCAGAACAGGACGTACCCGTCGCAGACAGTAACGATGGGGCGGCTAGGAGAAGGGTAGAGGGGAGGGGAGCGCAGATCCGCATAGATGTTGCTACGGCGATTGCACACATGCAGCGATTGCAAGATCGAAAGCCCCTCATTTTGGGCCGAGGAGCGTGGTTCACTGAGCGCGGGGGCTCACGAATATTAATTTGGCTCCAGCGCGGATATACGGGATACACCATGGCAGCGTCTGGGACGGTTCTGCGAATGTCGATCTGCTCGGTCAACTTCAAGGGACATGCTGCTACCGAAGTCCGAGTGAATCTCGTCCTGAACGAGTTATAACGTTAGTCTGGCGTCACCAAGCACGTGGGGCAGAGGTCAGGGTTTACGATATTCGATGACACTCCAATTAAACTTCCACCACTGTGGTGACACTGTTAATCGAACTTGATTTATGATGAATACCGAAAAACTATATCCTGAGCTGCCGTCCGGGGCGGCTGACCCGGCATCTTTTATAATGACCAGGAGTGTCGAGATACAACACATTTTCCAGCATGAGGGAGAGACGCGGATGGGTCATGCACATAAATATAGGCGGGCAGTCAATGTTGTCGAGGGGTGAACACAACGCTAGCCTCAGCTTCCGTTGTGAGCGGGATGGGGAGTGTGTCTTTATTGTCAACAGTCGTTGCCGCTCCTATCGCGGTGGCCTTGAGTACGGTTGCGGCAGGGGCAGGCCTGCTTTGCATGACGAGCAGACTCGTGGCCCGCAAGCTCGATGCCAAAAGTCGACAGCACGACCGAATAGCAGTTCTTGCGAGGTCGAAGAAAAACAGTATCGATGGTATCGTGTCGAAAGCAATAGCCGAAAACGATATATCAGATAGTGAGTTCAAACTGATCGTCGAAGAGATGGTCAGGTACCAGGAGTTAAAGGGCGCGATCCGGTCCAAGGCCCACCCACAGGTTTTGGGAGATGACGACGATGAAGATATATTTTTGCCCCGTTCCAAGTACACCACCGTGATTTTGTAGACGGCCTCGCACTCGCGCCAATTCTTATAAGAGACACAGTGTCCGACGAGGACTATGTCAAGGTGTGCGATGTATGGCGCAGTTATCAGGACGAGAAAGCCATCATAGGGAGAAAATCGGAGATTTTCAGTCAGCCCGAAGTCGTCTGATTTCGACCAACACTCTCTCAAAGAGTCGATGCACGCGCTTTCCCCTGTTCGCCATGTTCTGCCTCGCCCGACTGGCTCCGCAAGCGGGACACAGAATCACCTCGGTCCTGGTTCCGATTCCGCAACCCCTGCAAGGACGAGGTAGGGTGGCTCTGTTCCTCATACTAGCTCGATGACGTTTGCAAAGACCAAACACTCCCATTCTATTACACCACTACAGCTTGCCTATCATCAACCAACTACGCTCGTTATTAGCTCTCCACATTTTTGTGATTAGTATATGCTTACAATACAATACAATACAATACAATACAATACAATACAATACAATACAATACAATTTATTCAGTGAATTAGACCATCGGCCCATAACACATAACATGTATAACGTGAATTAGACCATCGGCCCATAACACATAACATGTATAATACAATGTTTAACAAGCGCCAAATCTACTACATGTGTCGTTATGAGTATATAACCGGACCGAGAAGGGACATAAATACGTATAAATCCTGTAGATCATGTGCCAAATTTATCAGCTCATAATTTCGAAAAGAGTTTTGGATTTGCACACAGTGTAAAACTAATCATGCTGCAGATTCGCAGCTGATCTAGGTCTACGCTGGTCGCAAGTGACATGTGGTCCCCTGTCGGTCGGTGTCATATATGGTAAATGTGATCATGACTTGAGGAAACGGGCCACATTTGTCAACAATGTCAGGCGGTAAATTAATTTCGTTTTTAGATCGCTTGCACGAAGTGCAGAAGAGCTTATGGCATAACCCCGGCATCGCCGGCGTCGTCGGCGTCCACAAACTTAAGATTGGGGTAAATGTCTTATAACTTCTGTTTCCTTTCATGGAACACCTTGTTATTTCATACATGCATTCCTCAGATGACCCTCTATCATGCGGTAGCAAATCCATGACCCACCACACAACCTTTACCCCAAGGTCACAAACTTAGCACATTCATAAACTTAACGTTGGGGTAAATTTCTTATAACATCTGTTTCCTTTCATGGAACGCCTTGATATTTCATACATGCATTCCTCAGATGAACCTCTATCATGCTGTAGCAAATCCACAACCGACCACCTAACCCTTACCCCAAGGTCAATGTCACAAACTTAGCATGTTAACTTCACGTTGGGGTAAATGTTGTGCAACTTCTGTTTATTTACACGGAATGCCTTCATGTTTTATACATGCATTCATCTGATGACCCTCTATCATGCTGTAGCAAATCCACGATCCACCACCCAACCCTTACCCCAAGGTCAATGTCACAAACTTAGCATGTTCATAAACTTAACGTTGGGGTAAATGTTGTGTAACTTATGTTTGCTTACAGGGAGCGCCTTCATATTTCATATATGGATTCATCTGATGATACTTTATCATGATATAGCAAATCCCTTACCCCAAGGTCAAGGTCACAAACTTCGCACATTCATAAACTTAACGTTGGGGTAAATGTCTTATAACATCTGTTTTCTTGCATGGAACGCCTTGATATTTCATACATGCTTTCCTCAGATGACCCTCTAGTAAGCTGTAGCAAATCCACGACTCACCACCTAACCCTTACCACAAGGTCAAGTTCACAAACGTAGCACATTCATAAACTTAACGTTGGAGTAAATGTTGTGTAACTTCTGTTTATTTACAGGGAATAACGTCCTATTTCATACATGCATTCATCTGATGATACTCTATAGTACTATAGCAAATCCATGACCGATCTCCCACCCTTTCCCCAAGGTCAAGGTCACAAACTTAGCACATTCATAAAGTTAACGTTGGGGTAAATGTCTTATAACATCTGTTTCCTTTCATGGAACGCCTTGATATTTCATACATGCATTCATCTGATGATACTCTATCGTGCTATAGCAAATCCATGACCCACCGCCCACCCCTTACCCCAGGTTCAAGGTCACAAACTTAGCACATTCATAAACTTAACGTTGGGGTAAATGTCTTATAACATCTGCTTCCTTTCATGGAACGCCTTGATATTTCATACATGAATTCCTCAGATGACCCTCTATCATGATGTAGCAAATCCACAACCCACCACCCAACTCTTACCCAAAGGTCAAGGTCAGAAACTTAGCATGTTCATAAACTTAACGTTGGGGTAAATGTTGTGTAACTTCTGTTTCTTTACAGGGAACGCTTTCTTTGATATTTCATACATGCATTCATCTGATGATCCTCTATTGTGCTACAGTAAATCCATGACCCCCCCCCCCCACCCCTTTCCCCAAGATCAACATCATAAACTTAACGTTGGAGTAAATGTCTTTTTATAACTTCCGATTCTTTACAAGGAACGCCTTGATATTTCATACATGCATTCGTCTGATGATACTCGATTGTGCTATGGCAAATCCATGATCCACCCCCACCCCTTTCCGCAAGGTCAATATCACAAACTTAGCACATTCATAAACTTAACGTTGGGGTAAATGTCTTATAACATCTGCTTCCTTTCATGGAACGCCTTGATATTTCATACATGCATTCCTCAGATGACCCTCTATCATGCTGTAGCAAATCCACTACCCACCACCCAACTCTTACCCAAAGGTCAAGGTCACAAACTTAGCATGTTCATAAACTTAACGTGGGGTTAATGTTGTGTAACTCCTGTTTCTTTACAGGGAACGCTTTCTTTGATATTTCATACATGCATTCATCTGATGATTCTCCAAGATCAACATCACAAACTTAACGTTGGAGTAAGTGTCTTTTTATAACATCTGTTTCTTTACAGGGTACGCCTTGATATTTCATACATGCATTCATCTGATGATACTCTATCGTGTTATAGCAAATCCATGACCCACCCCCACCCCTTTCCCCAATGTCACGGTCAAAATCTTAGCACATTCATAAACTTAACGTTGGGGTAAATGTCTTATAACATCTGTTTCTTTTCATGGAACGCCTTGATATTATATACATGCATTCCTCAAATGAACCTCTATTATGCTGTAACAATCCACAACCCACCACCCAACCCTTACCCCAAGGTCAGTGTCACAAACGTAGCATGTTCATAAACTTGATGTTGGGGGTAACTGTTGTGTACGGTAGCTTCTGTTTCTTTCGCAGGGACGCTTTGATAGTTCATACATGCATTGATCTGATGATCCTCGTTTGTGCTACAGCAAATCCACAACCCACCCCACCCCTTCACCCAGGTTTGAGTTAAGGCTGCCAACAGGCGAGCTTCGTTGTCTTCTGACAACTCTTGTTATGAAACATAGTGCAGGAAATGCGAAACTGTTTATCAATTATTGTACAGTTTTCTGTAATCTCATAACTGTCGTTTTGAAGAAGAATTGGTTACCGTCAACGTAAATAAAAATCGAATTTAAGAAATACTCAGTACTTGATTCTTAATGAAAGTTTTTGAATTTTGTAAAGAACGTTTAGTGTAACCATAAAACGCACAAGACATTGCCTTTGGTGCGCAATATATCATCAAAATTAATTATATTATATTATATTATATATATCGCCACGGGGTAAATGTTGAAGAAATAAAATCTCAACAAAGATGGACAAGCGAGTTTTCAGATGTAACTCTATGTTGGCAACACATTTACACATTAAGTTTCAATTGTACAATACATTCCACATTACACAACGTCCAATACAAATACCCGACGCGAATTCAGGGAATAAATAAATTACTTTATCGCTGCAATATAGTAAGTAGTAGCTTAGGTGATGTTTGCTCTATGTATGTCGAAAGTATAAAACACTTATTCTGGGAATGTACACATGTGCAACATTTTCGGTCTCGGCCAAGAACTTACCTAAATGACAAGGTTATAACATGCATAATGAATGAACATTAAAAATATTTCTATAGGAATAAATGTTAATGCACTTTTGGCACAACTTAATTTCATTGTTACTCTAATATAAAAATATTTCATATTAAAGTGTAAACATGAAAAACGCGATATAATGTTCGAATTATTCATAAATTACTTGAAGAACAGAAATCAGGTATAATAGAAAATAGCCACATAAAAACTTCAGTCATGAAAAAAAAAATTAAAAAATAAAGAAATTCGAAAAAAAAAGAAATAGTTACAGCCTTAGATGTCTTTCGTGTTCCTGGGAATATTGAATGGGTCCCCATCATATGATACGTCACAAAAAATCGAGTCAAGTGAATCATCTGGGATATAATCAAGGAAGTCTTTACATCTAGCATTCATATCGCCGGCAATAAACAGTGCAGACCCGGGGTAGTCAGAACTGATTCTTAATAAGTAGCTTTCAAGTAACATAATTCCATCTTTCTCAGTATTTCCACGATATATTGGGGACCCTTCATGCGATACGTACACAAAACACATGCTTGTATCTCGGAGACATTCATAGATGGACGTCTTACAATTCAATAACACGCAGTTATCAAATTGTTCATGTACACGAGTAATATGCAATTGCTTTACTAAGGCATATTTTATAAACACTGCAATACCCCCACTATTTCGTGTAATATCGGTTTTGTGACGTACGATCAAAGCATATGTACCCAGCTGATCAAACTCAGATTTGTAATCAGACCACGTCTCATTTAGACATACGATGTCAAAGCCCTGTAAATATTCTATCACACTACAATTGTTTATGTACTTCTTCAGACCTTCAATATTCCATGTCAGTGTGTCAATGTTTATATTACTATAAATAGGTGGGTGTTCACAATTACAGACGTTAAAAATAGAAGCGGTGTTTCCATTAATATTCGGAGGGCCTCGGCCGCCATCCTATAGGTTTAGTTCAGAGTCACTCAGTTCCGGGTCACGTGTCGCGTTGTCCACAATGGAACGGCTAAAAATAGAGTCACGTGGTTGTCCACTCCATGGATATGTCGGATCGGATTGATTGACGTGTGTTGACCGGACTGTGTGCGTACGTGCATATGTGATTACGTGTAAGTAATAGCTAGAGGTTACTCTTATCTCTAATAGGATGTCTCGTCCATAGCAACGGGCAGTGTTCTTAGGTAGTTTTCGAAAACGGAGGTGTCCTAATTATTTTTCCGCTCTCGTAAAACCCGGCCAATATTTTGAGATATCACTTTGGTTGTCGAAACCGTGGGTGCCCTAACTTATTTTTCCGCTGACGTTACTTTTTTTTCAGCTACTAATCTGTCATACATGAGATGTCGTCACAAGTCACATATGACAAAATTAGTGAAATCCCACATAAGCCTTAATTCACACCCTTGGGCGAATTAAGTGGAGGTGGTATCATTTTGACCCCCTTATACTACTGCAATTTTACATGTTTGTTTTGTTCAACTTAATGTACACAAACAAGGTCTGCTCAAATCAATGACGAGAAAAACACCGCACACTATATATGGCCACTGTTATTTTTATCGCCCTATCACATGGGCGCGATTCGCATTTCATTGTGAACATGTATTATTAACAGTACATATATTGAATGTATATTGAATATACATGCATATTGAATCCGAAACCCACAAAACCCACAAGTTACAATGTGAACCAAACATGTGTGTCTGCTTTTGCCAACATTAATAGGAAAGTAATAAAACAAAACAGAACAACATAAAATGACAATGGCTGTAATAAAACGACAAATCGTCATATCACTGTTACTATTTGTTTTTATACCGCAACCATTGCTCCATGTATCATAATAAAGGAGGTTGAATAAATGCTGTTTATATCTGAAGTAACCTAATGTCGCGTGACACGTGCATTCTTGTACATTCTGGATTCCGTATAATTGTATATTTGTGATGTGTTGTACTGCGTTGTATTGTTGTGCGTACTATTGATTTCACATACCTGTGATTCCACATACCTGTGATTTCACACACCTGTGATTTTTACATACCTGTGATTTAGCATGTACATTTGCCATGTACAATGTGCGTGTAATAACGGGGCTTATGTTGTATTGGTGGAAACACGTTTATGCGTGTCCCTTTTGCGGATTTAAATACACGTCTATTTTATGAGCAATGTTTTACTGATGTCACGCCATATTTGCCACATACTATGCATGTGTGTGGTAGAGAACTCGTTGACTGCGTGTGCTGGTTTCGCTAGGGAGAAGACCTTTTAGTATTACGGATGTCCACTGTCCGTGCCAGCCGAGTTTGTCCGCGTGTCAGTTGTTCACCATATAAGGGACCTTCTGTAGGTGAAGCCAGTATATAGCGCAGACCATACCATGGTCTGCCCTGTTATGTATGCTACGGGTTAGTGTTTCAGCATAGCCTGGTACTGGCCAACACGGATATATCAGATCCCATACTGGTGATGCTTTGTGTCATGATATTTCCGTAAATGACCACGATATTTGAGTTTAGTATGTGCTACACTCTCATTTGGGTGTATAGCCGTAGGACCGATATGGAGGGGTTTGGCGGGGCCAAGAAGCGACCTTCGCATTGTCGAGACCAGTCGAGTAGATTTCGGATTATGAGATCTGGGTCTATAGTGTGCAGATTTATGGTAGTGTGGGGTATACCATGTTGGATGGTATTTATTCCACGAGGCTGTACACTGGTTTGGTTGAATTTAAGGCGTGGGAACATATATTTATGCCAAATATAACCCACGGGTGACATGGCAAAAGCCATGGTTTTGTAGTATTTATGTGAGATGTCGAACGAGGGGTAGGCATATTCATTATTCCGTGCATGGTTTCACTGGTGCGTATATAAGCGATGTCTCGCTATGTGTTGGCGGGACACATATTTTCTGGTTACAGAAGACTAGTACTGTATTCATCAGTGACACGGAGGATTTTGGTATGTACCTACAACATTTTATTTCAGCTGTGATTTGCCGTTGTTCGATTCCCGTTCTAGTCCGTTGTGCATTCTGTCTGTCTGTCTGTGCGTATTCGTCCAGTAATTGGAGACTCATTTCATTTTTGTAGCCTCTTGAGATCGCTCCAGCGGGCAACATTGGACGTTTTGGTCCACTCGTTGAGGGCAGACCCCAGTCAGTGCAGAGTGTCAGGTCGTCCGAGTGTCCGTACGTCTGTCTGACGCAGTGTGTGTAGCAGCTCCGGGTACAGGCCTGTATAGAGCAGTGTGTGATAGCTACATCGCGTTCAGCAGACAGTCACAGCCATAGTTTAGTGAAGTGAAACGCCATACGCACATATCATATCATTATACTACCACCGAGTTGAATGTCACCTAAGTGAAACTTTTCCCGGCGTCTTAGCCATAGTGATAATCGCCATTTTTGTATTATATCGGAACTTTACATCCGGTCTACCACTTCCGGTATTACAACCCATTGATTCACCATGGATACTTTACATCCGGTCTACCACATCCGGGTTGCTACAGTCGAGTGATACCATAGGAACTTTACATCTGGTCCACCATTTCCGGAAATAATACTACCTTTGGAACTTTACTTCCGGTACCAGCTTCCGGAACATTATCGTTATTGACTATCATGTGATGTAACCACATCCGGCTTTGATTTTGACATTCATACTTTGGAAATATATTGCATAGGCAATACATATGTATACTTTGATAGTGTATGGTAATACTCCTATCATGGCATATCATGGCTAAAGGATTGTAGTAAGACTACATATAGTGTTTATGGATTAATCCACTTGAAGTTGGATTATAGCCATATTGTTGACTAGACCTCATATTGCGGGTGAAGCAGACCTTGGGACCTTGATACTCAGAAGTTACCACTATCTATTGAGATACGCCAGCACTGGGGTAGCTCAGATGATTGTCATTTGTCCTCCAATGTTCGTTATGCCATGTTATACTTGTATGTTATTTCACTTTGATTAGCGATCATCAAAGTACTTGTGCATTCATACTATTGTCCACTACGGGACCATTGAGATACCACATACCGAGTTTATTCGTCAATAGCTTTTAAGTTGCGTTAAAGTATAACAGTCGATTGGCTTACAAACTTGTAGTAATTGAATAGTATCATGCACAGTACAGTGATGTTCGCATATCAATGTATCATGTATTCCTGTGTGTTCCCCATGTAATATAGTGTACATTATAAGTGATTAAGTGACTACGTGTACTTATCTACTCTGGCCTATCCCTTACACTTCAACTGCATTGTTACCACTTTTCGTTCGTCAGATCAAGCTATATTGGCCATAACGTCATAACAATTGAAGTATACTTGGTTCATATGATAATTGGGGAGACAATTTGTCTCGATCATTCCTGACCTTGGTAATGACCTTGACACCTAATATACCTGAAGTAGCCTAATATACATGAAGTGCCGTGTTTGCCTTTATTTTTTCACCTCTGACCCCAAATCGCGGCCTTTGATTGGTCCGTCTCAACAGCAAATTCAAGATGGGGGCGAATTTTAAAATCGCAATCGCTGTCGATTCAGCTAAATGTTGCCCATTTGTACAGTACATGCGACATAACCAACGACATGGACATGTCCATTATGATTGCAATGCTTATTATGACAACTGCGTAGTCTAAAACCAGCCAATATTGAAGCTCATCGTAAATAAATCGGATATTTAATCAGATACAATATAAAACGACAAATCGCCATATCACTGTTACTATTTATTTATATTTATTCCATGAAACACTCTTATATTGCCCCATAAAGCACATTCCTCGATCCAGCAAGAGCGTTAATGTCTGTATGAGATACATGTATATGTTCACACAATGAGTAATTTGGTTATTTAATACTAACTGACATATATAGTTAAAGTGTATGTTTGACAACACAGCACATGTCGCAACATGTGAAATATATACATGTGCATATGGGCATGGTACCTATTGGCTGATGTACCTGGATGTGTAATCCACTGTTTGATATTTGCAAAGTACTGTAAGATCAATACAACATCGCCATGACCGGACAACACGTTTCCGTGTCGATTAATACCTTAATATAGAGATTTGTACGGCCATTTACCGTAATTTTTTTGT
This sequence comes from Conchocele bisecta, assembly GCA_029237695.1. Taxonomy (NCBI): domain Eukaryota; kingdom Metazoa; phylum Mollusca; class Bivalvia; order Lucinida; family Thyasiridae; genus Conchocele; species Conchocele bisecta. Next base: position 23,872,802 of record CM055266.1, read on the forward strand.
TATAGCATTACACGTTCTTTGGCGTCTGGCATACATACTGTTTGGCGATATGACACATTTTCACCGAGACGATACACGCTGCATGGCCATAATTTATGGAACGGTCTCCATCACAAATATGCATTGCCTGACACTGATTACATGATAAAATGCATAAGTTGACATCATAGGAATTGATTTCATGTACAATGAAACATGATGCATGATCATATAGGCATGTGTGGTGATATATGATTTGTAGAGCACTGAATGTGCACATGTATTGTGGTACAACAGAACTGAACTGAACAACCGACATATGATCGAACAAATGCATTTCACGGACAAATAAATACAGGTCTAAAGAAATACAGTGCATATCGAAAAATGTATTGCTTGGTATACGTAATTTCAGGGACTAATTACTAGACTATGTGGCAATATATAATTATGTCTTTCTGAGACCGACAAAATGAAACAAATTCGCAGACATGTGACGACATATTATAGCGACACGTACATGTTTTATTGTCTATATCACAGTCTTATTCACTTTTAAAGTACTAGTTATCAACCTGTCTTTTAAGTATGGAATCCCCTGCCAATAAGTAGCTTTCCGTAGCTGTAACGATGAATTATTGGAATGTACACATATATTTTCACTTGAATACTCTGAAATACACCATTATGACATAATTTTGTAATGCACGTAAGTTTGGAATTCTGTTGATACATGTTCCTATATGAAAATAATAGATTTACACATGGAAATGCATTCTTTATACGGACAGGAAGTGTCTATCTTCAACTTTTACTAGGTTATGACGATTTTAATAAAAAAATTCGGTTCCCCTATTTGAATTTAATACTGTTAGTAGGGTTTATATGGCTATATTTACGGATTTGATATTGGAAACAGATGACTTTCGTCAAAACATAATGTTTCCTATACGGTTGGCTACCTATGAGAATGTTAATGTTTACTTCCTAATTTATGGCGACCATGTTAGATTTAGGCTGACATTTAATTGCCAGCCTGTAAGTATATTAGATAAATATCTTGCTTATGAACACCTGGGTGTAGAAAGAACCTATGTGACCTGTTAAAGGCGATGATTTTTCACCACCGCACAGTTTCTATTGTGAAGACTTACTGGGATACTAAGATTTTATGACGCATTGTCTCATATATGGCGGCCATATTGGATTTGCCGTCATAGAATGGGATTATGCTGTAACTTTGTTAGATAGAGTCGTTGCTATCGAAAACATGGGTATACAGGATGGTTCAAAATATATGTCCCCACTTTAATAACTATTATAAACAAGGAGACAAGAGCAATTATTAAGAATTATATATCATAATAAAATATAAGTATTCACAATTTTTCCAGTATATACTATTCGAGACACACATCAATTATATACTTTCTACAGGCTGTTCAAAATGTATAGTCATTTGTTGCATAACGCGCCATCGTCGGTCTTTGGAAACGCTGATTTTCACACCACATTTGCACATCACACTCTTCATTTCTGAACTGCTGGATGCCCCCAATTATTTCGGAGTTGCTGATGGAATTACAGCCGTTTATATTTATTTCCTACATTTCAATGAAGTGTTTCATTCGACAAATCAAATCATGTTCTCGGACACACCCTCTGAATCACGAGACAGTCGTCGTCACTACGGCCAGACTCCGGAAATTAATTCGCATATCTCTTGGCCATATTTTACGCTTGATTCGCTTTGTTTTTATGAAGAATCATGTGTGAATTGTAAGAAAATGTTTATTTGATCAGGTGAGCTGATTATCTTGCAATAATGCCCTCGTGATTGGGTCACCCTTACCGCTAAACAAACTCGGTTCGCTACGCTCATTCGTTTGTTGAGCATAATGACCCAATCACTCGTGCATTATTACACGATAATCAGTTCACCTTGTTAAATAAACGGTATATACATACAAGTATGCAGTTTGGTTCTGATGAAACAATACCTAAGATATCGATTATCTGACCATCTGTTTAACTCGGGTGTTAAGTGACCTTCATAATATTTCACAATATTTCACACCTCTAAATGATGGGTTATTAAATGCATTAACCTTACTCATTTGTCTAAGAAACATCGCACAAGTAACAAAGTACTTCTTAGCTACGCATGTACATGTAGTTCACTCTGTAATAGGTTTGTATTATAGACATACTCCTAATGACTGAAACATTAATTCCTCGCAGGTCATTTATGAAGTATATATGGTATGGGGCACACTTCAACATTCATATTACAATTTCAAACCAATTTTCAGAAACTTCATTTTAAGAAGTTGGTGATACCCTACATTCCACATTATGTCAAATGCGAAAAGTAGTGACGTCATTAGTTTCAATATATAATGAACACAATGTTACTACATACTACTTTGTAAAAACACTTTGTTTTCAAAGATTATCTTGTTAAGTTATGACTAATTAAAGTGGGGACATATATTTTGAACCACCATGTAGACATCAAAACGAAGTCTCTATGTGACTTATTAAGGGAGCTATTCCTGATTTTGTGATTTGACCTACATGTAATTAAAGGTACAGGCCCACTCAGTAGGCACAAAATATTCGTTATATCAGAGACATCATATAAGACATTTTCTGGCAAAATAACCGTTCTCATCATTACCCCACGTATTGATTGGCAATATTATGCATTTAAAATTTTATAAACGTCAATTTCCACACTGATATCAGGGGTGATAACCGTATTTCATTCAAATGTCAACGGACATTACTATTTATTCTCTGTATTTATTTTTTGATATACAATGATCATACTCTATAATCTGTCGAAAACATTATTTGTTCAGGTGAAGCATTTAATTAGCATAAATAATTAAAAATTAGCATGCCTTATTTGCATGTGAAAATAACCTGATACCACAGCGTGTCACTATCAGTAAATAAATATTAGTAACTGATTATATCTGTATAGCGGGCACTCGTAATTTTTAGAACTGGGGGAATAGTGACACAACTATACACTTATTTAATTCCTATAAAGAACATGTTGTGCCGACTGAGTATCAATAAACTTCGTACGACTAAAATGTTCGTAAGTGCAAATTTAAGATAGTCGTCTGGAAAGTTCAATTGATGGATTTGTTCAATAATTGTAAATCCAATAAGTGTTTACAAGAAAATTGTGTTAATTTACAGACTATCATAATTTTGAACTTACGAACATTTTAGTCGCACGAAGTTTAGTGAAACGGCCCCAGGTTCATTGGAACAGCCACGCACAACGCTAAGTAGGGAATTACAGTAACATATATATAGAAACTTTGCATAGATATATAATACCTTGTACATTAATTAAATTAATAACTATTTAAATGGACTTTGAGTTTTGTTATTTAAATCACAGCAACAATATACGAGTTAACCGCACTTTGTCTTGGACGACGCCTCGGATATATAATATGTGGTTTTAGCTTTATGGACTGCAAATCACCTGTATCAACCGGACACGTACAATGGTGTCCAGTCTAGTACACAACCGCCTGTGTTAACCTTGCCAAGATTATCAAACGTTTGGCAATGTCAACTCGCAATCAAGCAATTTGATTGTTTTGGCCGGAGCTGTAACACAGATCAGGCTCAGCCAATCAAGCTGCTTGATTTCAAGCATAATATTCAAGATGGGATGTTGTGAAAACATGAACGATATTCAAGGGAGACAATTGATATTTTGAATATGTTGTATCTGGCTGTTTCTTGGGCAATTACAGCACATCGCTCTATGGCAAATTCAACAAAGAACGTTCGATAGTGACGTAAACGTGTGGTGCTCGGACGTGTTCACCATATTAGGCTGCTAAATGTATTAACCCTTTCACTACTATGTAACTGGCATGGAATATTCTCCTATAGTTTTCTGACTAGTTGAATAATCTGAAAAGGGTGAATTTTATATAAATTTTATATAAAGAATTTTATATAAAGAAAAATATCCACAAATAGTGCAGATCCTGATGTGAGTGCTTGATACCAGGCGGCTCATCTGAATCTACACTGTCATATTATGACAGATATATGTGCTGTGTTCGAACGCAAAATTGTATGGTACTTGCAACGATAAAGTTAGCTGACATGCATGTATTTGAAGGCGTCTATGGAAGGCGGGGGTTAACTCCCTCGTGGAGTTCACCCCGTCTTTCACTGCCCCCTTCATTTGTGAAACCTTCATCATTTCAGATCATAAACGATCCACACGAACTCATATGAACAAGGTCGCTTCCAAAATGACCCTGCGACGCATGCATGGAGCAAATAAACCATATAATGGTCAAGGTGCAGAGGGAGCGAAATCAAATACAGACTGCGCTAAAGCTTTTCATACCTCTACCTATTGTGATACCAACGTCTGTGATGAACGCATTAGAGGTAATGTCACGGTTAAAACAAATGAAGACGCTAATAAAAATGTTAACTTTCCAACAGCTAGCGCTGATGTATATATGCAACGAAATCGCATGCATAACGTTCCTCTGGAGAAGCATAGTCCGACTATGGGTCAGAAAGGTATGAACAATGAACAACGCGACGCCTTTTGTAAATTCGAAAGTGAACATAGAGCGATGGATGCGCCTGTTGATGAAAAGATTAACACAGAACGAGCGGTGAAACTGTTGTTTAAATACCCAGAATCGGACTCGATTGCCGAAACTGCATACACAACACCTGTGCTATCAAGTTACCGTGCGCCCATGTATCACAAGTCGAAGACGTCGAACAAACAGCATGGACCAGTCCGTTTTGAGAAAAAGGAAAGTGTTATCTATAACTATATCATGGATGCTGATATTGGCCCTTCTGTGTCAAACGCTGATTGTTACGCAACAACAACAAGCCAGCCACTTGATCTAGCAAATAATGATATCAACGATACCCCTTTGCGAAATAAACGTTCACCATCACCTGAACAGAATTTAGTAATTATGAACAGTGCAGTTGCAGATCAGACGCACGTGCGCAGTCTGATCCACGCCTACGTTGTTCCTGGACAGGAATTTGGATTTGCTTGCGTTTTGTGCGATAAGATATTTAATACAAACACAGACCTACTACATCATGTGCATACTCACGGCGATGACTCGATATATATTTGTCAGGATTGTCCAGAAAAGTTTACCGACGCAGCCGCCTTTGATTCACACCGGAAAAGTCATACATGTGCAATCCCAATAACAGAACATGAACCGGGTAAAGCATGTATCGTGAATCTCCTACAAAACCAAAATAAGCGATTTCTTCAGCAAATGTCAACCGATCTTCTACCGATTAAAGCTGTTTCAAGCAACGAAACTGAATATAGTAACGCGTACGAAAATAACGCGGGTGTTACACGACGGTCAAATCAAAATCCTGAAAAACCGTTTTCTTGCGGAATATGTTCCGCCACATTCAGTAAAAACATTCGCCTGAAGCGCCATCTGGCGATTCACTCCGGCGAGAAAAAACACCAGTGTACGATATGCAACAAACATTTCAGCAGGAGCGATCACTTAAGCCGCCACATCAGGACTATCCACAGCGATACGAGCCAGTTCACCTGCGTTTGCAGCAAGATGTTCAAGCGGCGGTATGAGTACACTAAGCACTTACAGAGTCACGAACGTGGGGAATTTCCAAATATAATTCAGCAGCAGTTTAATATTGAAACGTCGATTGAGGACACAAACGGTTGTAAAATTGTATCTGACCAACCGGGATTAAAAGGGCAGTATTCTGTTTCGGACCAGTGTAACTCTTGATAGCCTGTTAACCCTTTCAACCCTAAATAAATGGCATGAACTGTGGTACATTAATATAAGGACTAATCCAATCGTCACAAAATGCTATCTGTTCCACGTTTTGCTGCTGACGAACTGTTGGCGATTAAATCTAAAACATATTTAAATGTAAGTACTTTTACATCAATAACAAAAAAAATACCATCCCCAATAAGAGTATTTGATTACTTGCCATCAAATATGGATTTTATTACGAAAAGAAAACGATATTGAATATAACATGGGGGCTGAAAATAGATTTTTTAAATGTGTATATATTTGTGGACCGATTCTCAAAATCTAATTTTAGTTTTATTAGTTACATCATCTACAAGCTATCTAACCAAATTTCGGAGTCAATTTCCAATTATTATTATTTGTTCTTCCCCAGCTCCTCCTACTACACTTCTCCCATGTTAAATTCCCATAAGAAAATCATTTTTTCGCAGTAAAATCAATATTTGATGGATTTTTTTATTATATATACAAACATATACATAATATACATAACATACTATAGTTATCTTTTGTTACCTGGGAGTCGAATTGGGTTATTGCCCATTATAAACGTAGTAAGATTATTACTGATCCTACTGCTTTTGGAAAGAGGCCAAGTGATTCTGGTGTGGCATCATATCAGGATTATTCTGATTTCACAGCTGAATATATATAATTTTGGACCCCCCCCCCCATTTGTACGGGTAATATATGGGATTTAGTACTAAACCCATTGACCCGGCCTTAAATAACCTTAGCTGTTGATAGGCCGTTAAACCCCAACACACAAACAAACATAATGTACACATATACACAAACTTGTGCAAGCATAAATAGATGACATATGTACATAAACAATGACAGACAGTGCTGCACAAATGAAATCATCGGACAACCGAGGGCGCACAATAATTTCCGTTCATTGGAGTAGGCGGTTTTGTCTATGATAATCAATTAGTGATATTAGTATTATACTTTGTATGCAGGTGTGAACATTTCTAGGTTGATCTATAAAGGACAGAACATTGAGTTAATTAAAGGGTTGGTGTTATTCGTTTCGTTTGCTTTGAACAGTGTTCCCGAAAATGAATAGTTTATGTATTGCTAGTTTTTTTATGTGGGAATGTGTTTCAATACGATAACATGTGATTGTTGTAAATATCTGGTGAAAATAAAGTGTGATGGTTAATTGAACAGAAGAGTAAGTAGATTTTTGGTAGGAGTACGGGTACACATGCGTGGGCGGGTTGGGTTGGAAGTGGATGGCATAGTTGGAAAATAAAAGTTAAATGGTTTGTGATGTGTTTTTGCACTACGGCATTTTAAAGAAGATAGTGGATAGGTTCAAATGGATCAACTTATTGTTACGATAGTGATCCCATAAAATCATTCCATTTTAAGTTAAACGTGTTTATTTTGTCTTTCATAAAAGCAATTGTTTCCTCGATGTTTATTGTTTTTAGGAGAAATTGTTTAAACTAGTCAAATAAAGGCAACGGTGCATTGCATTTGTTCTTAAAAATGAAGTTGTTTGTTAAAAGAATTATAAAGCCTATTAGTATTGCTCTTTGAATAGACGATTCTTGTACGGTAAAAAAGCATATAGTTTCATAATTAATTGCCGAGTTGTGGTTTAACGTTTGTTCTAGAAATTGTTTAATATGTGACCAAAAGGATTGTGTGTGTGTACATTCCCAAAAACAAGTGTTTATTTGAATCAATTGACATGTTACATAAATCACATAAATTTGATGTTTTTATTTTGCATTTAAATAGAGTTGTTTGGAATAAATTTCATTAAATATTTATATCGGAATTCTCTTAGTTTTGTGCTGATCGTTACGATCACCACAAAACTAAGAGAATTCCGATATATATATTTAATGAAATTTATTCCAAACAACTCTATTTAAATGCAAAATAAAAATATAAAATTTATTTTCTTCCATTTACATGTTTGGTTGTTAAGCTAATTTTAAGCTGGCCTGCACGAAGTGTAGAAGAAATTATGGCATACCCCCGGCGTCGTCGGCGTCGGCGTCGGCGTCGGCGTCCACAAACTTAACGTTGGGGTAAATGTCTTATAACTTCTGTTTACTTTCATGGAACACCTTGTTATTTCATACATGCATTCCTCAGATGACCCTCTACCATGCTGTAGCAAATCCATGACCCACCACCCAACCCTTACCCCAAGGCCAAGGTCATAAACTTAGCATGTTCGTAAACTTAACGTTGGGGTACATGTTGTGTAACTTCTGTTTATTTACAGGGAACGCCTTCATATTTCATACATGGATTCACCTGATGATACTCTATCGTGCTATAGCAAATCCATGACCCACCGCCCATCCCTTACCCCAAGGTCAAGGTCACAAACTTAGCACATTCATAAACTTATTGTTGGGGTAAATGTCTTATAACATTTGTTTTCTTTCATGGAACGCCTTGATATTTCATACATGCATTCCTCAGATGACCCTCTATCATGCTGTAGCAAATTCACGACCCAACACCCAACCCGTACCCCAAGGTCAAGGTCACAAACTTAGCATGTTCATACACTTATTTACAGGTAATGCCTTCATATTTCATACATACATTTCTCAGATGACCCTCTATCATGCTGTAGCAAGTCCACGACCCAACACCCAACCCGTACCCAAATGTCAAGGTCACAATCTTAGCATGTTCATCAACTTAACGTTGGGGTAAATGTTGCGTAACTTCTGTTTCTTTACAGGGAACGCTTTGATATTTCATACATGCATTCATCTGATGATCCTCTAGTGTGCTACAGCAAATCCATGGCCCTCCCCCACCCCTTTCCCCAAGAACAACATCATAAACTTAACGTTGGAGTAAATGTCGTTTTATAACTTCTGTTTCCTTACAGGGAAAGCCTTGATATTTCATACATGCATTCATCTGATGATACTCTATCGTGCTATAGCAAATCCATGATCCACCCCCCCTTACCCCAACGTCAAGGTCACAAACTTAGCACATTCATAAACTTATTGTTGGGGTAAATGTCTTATAACATTTGTTTTCTTTCATGGAACGCCTTGATATTTCACACATGCATTCCTCAGTGACCATCTATCATGCTGTAGCAAATTCACGATCCACCACCCAACCCTTACCCCAAGGTCAAGGTCACAAACTTAGCATGTTCATAAACTTAACGTTGGGGTAAATGTTGTTTAACTGCTGTTTCCTTACAGGGAACGCTTTGATAGTTCATACATGGATTCATCTGATGATACTCTATCGTGCTGTAGCAAATCCACAACCCACCACCCAACCCTTACCCCAAGATCTAGGTCTCAAACTTAGCATGTTCATAAACGTTGGGGTAAATGTTGTGTAACTTCTGTTTCCTTACAGAGAACGCTTTGATATTTCATACATGCATTCATCTGATGATCCTCTATTGTGCTACAGCAAATCCATGACCCCCCCCCTTTCCCCAAGATCAACATCATAAACTTAACGTTGGAGTAAATGTCTTTTTATAGCTTCTATTTCTTTACAGGGAACGCCTTGATATTTCATACATGCATTCATCTGATGATACTCTATCGTGCTATATCAAATCCATGACCCACCGCCCACCCCTTACCCCAGGGTCAAGGTCACAAACTTAGCACATTCATAAACTTAACGTTGGGGTAAATGTCTTATAACATATGTTTCCTTTCATGGAACGCCTTGATATTTCATACATGCCTTCTTCAGATGACCCTCTATCATGCTGTGGTAGATCCACAACCCACACCCAACCCTTACCCCAAGGTCAAGGTCATAAACTTAGCATGTTCATAAACTTAACGTTTGGGTACAGGTTGTGTAACTTCTGTTTCTTTACAGGGAACGCTTTGATGTGACAGTTGAATCTGGTTATACCCCTTATGTGAGTATTACGATTATTCGTAGTCCTATTTTAGGGGAAGGGGCCAAGTAACTTTGGTGTGGTATTGACCTGCCACCAGGTCAGGTTATTCTAATTCAGGGCTGAATATATTGTTTCTCGATGTAAATATTCAGTTCTGATTTTGGAATTTTCCCCCCAATGCAGCAGGTTAAAACGGTATCGAACCCGTTTGCCCGGCCTTACATGACCATATCTGTTGATAGGCCGTTAAACACCAATAAACAAACAAACAAAAAACAGATCCTTTTCGAATTCTACTACCAACCATTGTTATTGAGAACTATATTTCCAAGAACAATATATATTATCGATGAACTAGGAAAATATGTCAATATGGCGGCCATTTTTAATTTTTGAAAAATGTTGCCAATATTATTTTTTGTTCTACACAATCTCAGACTCATCTTTCAAAATATGTTTTCCGAAGAGTATAATGTATAACAAACCTTTCAGCAGGATCACATCTCTATTCCACTCACTCGACACAGTATGTCCGTTCCGTACTTAAGGCGGACCAATGCGCATGCGTGGCTATACTTTCCAAAAATAATAATAATAAAAAAAAAAACACGTCATGTCATACGTTGGCATGCTATCGTGCCGATTATATATATTGTTTGCGTAAGTCGTCTTAACTAGTTAATTATCGCGACAAGACGACTTACTTAGATGACTATCACGTCAAGACGGCTTACTAACTGGTCAAGACGAGAAATAAATAAATAAATGTATATGTCAGTAGTGGGCAGTATCACGTCTTGGACGAGATAACGCGTTAATTATCACGTCCAAATTATCACGTCAAGGACGTGATCAAGGACGTGATAATAAGTCGTCTTGACGAGATAATTATCGCGTCAAGTCGTCTTGTAAGGTGTATTTTGACGACTTAACTATCACGATATCACGTCAGGTGGATGGCAGAAATATGCCACCATGGGTTACACAATACTCGAGCACAATACTCGAATAACATTGTAACGACTATCCAATAGGTCTTCGTGTGTGAAATATCGCTCCCGTGGAATACACCGCTGGAGAGAATAGCGCTTTATCTGAAACCGTACACGTACCACCAGTATTGGATTTTGCACCGATTATATATGGGTGATTTACACTGTTTATGCCCTTGGATGCTAGCCTGGATACCGAGTAGGTCATATCTACTGATGACTGAATTATTTCAGATTAATTCGCCAGATATCTCATGAGCTAGACTGACTGTTAGAACATTAGTCCACTTACGTAAAAGTGTAAGCCAAATGTCGGCACGGAGTTCATATATTGACAAGCGGACAATTATAGGAATCTTGTGCATTAGAGTATGTATATAAACTACCGTATCCATATTCTAGCAGTCGGACATTCAACCATTCTTGTGATCACATTGTGACACAAGCTTTCACTGGGAACTGGTAATAGTACATATGCTTATTGTTCACTTTCGATGCAGCAAATTACGTCTGACTCCTGCCAAGACCGGCAATTCACCGCATTATTATGGTATCCTCGATAATACTACCCTATTTCGTTTATTGGAGTTATTTCGAGTTATTTGGACCAATTTCGACCACATGCTTGGTCAATAAAATCCGTATGACATGTATCCGCTGGTGTAGATTATCTCCCTTGATCAAATCGAACTGAATCATTAATAATTCGTGTTTACGTGTAAATGATAACGATTACAGGTCTCGCATGTGGGAGCATTCCTTGAGTATTGTAATGGCATATTATTCTCATGTGTTTTTTGCATGTCCCTCCGACTATTTGCAGTAGCAATTTATTCTATTTGTAAACGAAGGGCGAACACGATTGAAATGTTTACTAACATTTAGCTATTCATTTTATATTACGATTCAGTCCAATATCAGTCCTGCGCCCTGTACAATATGTGAGAATATTGCCAATTTTAACCTGTAACAATTGTAACGTGAATTTTCCGGATGACTTTCATTCACTCTATGCTAGACAGATGTAAAACTCCAATCCAAATCGTCTGTACATTCATGTTATTAAGTCATGTACGTTCACATTGAATTGTAAATAGTGAAAATGCTATTGCGACCAGGATAGACCAGATCAGACAGTTCTGCTCTAAATGCACTGATTCTACGTCAGTAAGCTGTAATAAGGACATGACATTATTTCAATCACTGATGCTTTAGGTCAGCCTATGGAATCCTGCAGTCTGATTTTAGAGTATACAGTGTTTATCATTAGTAATGTAATGCTTGTGAGTCTGCACAGGAAAATACTTGGCATAGTTGCTCTTTATTAAATTAGCGCAGTTGGCCACGGGCAGTCTGATCAGGGAAAGGCCGGGTCGCAATTAAATGTTTGTTTACTAATGCTAAATAACTGTGAATAAAGTCGATATTCACATGTATGGCTGTGAATATATATATCGTTGGGTACACTAGATGTAGTGGCTGTTCATTAATGTGTTATATCGCATTCTCCGACATATGAATTCCATCAGACCCTTCTTCCAACTAGTGAAAATATATTTGTGTACATTGCAATTTATCATGATTTATCATTGTAATTTACGAGATTGTTTAGTATTGCCATGCAATCATAATATTGATTTCATGTGCACTACTGTGACTATTATGGAGACTATAACACGTTATATTCTGGTTACAACACCGTTGGTGTTTTGTAGTCCCAGCCAGCCAGGCAGCCAGGCAGCCAACCAGCGACGGCACGTATATCGGGTGTTCTTGCGTAGAACCAGTACGCTGCACCGATCCTATTCTGGGGTCCACTACACGACTCCGTGTACCAGCGGTGACTCTGCTCCGTGTGGACCAGGGCGTAACGGGCGGGGTTATTATTCCGGTGACGTCATTCCGTCCAAGGACGTCCACCCATGTGATGCATTCGCCCCATCCGCCCAAGTAGTCGATAACATTTTAATATAATTGAATGACGTCATATAACGTCACCATCATCACGGCGGAAACCTGAGTTGGATAACAGAAACTCTAAGTTCGTATCTTGAACGTGATGAACATTGTTATACGATACTTACCTGTTTCAGAATCGTGGCTGTGCCTTGGTTGTGTGACTGTGCATTGGTGCATTGACTGTGCATTGGTGAACCCTCGAGAGGACGTTGTCCGTACTGTCTTGAACATTCATTATTTGTGTATATCTCATTTATAAATGCATCATCATTGTAACTGCATACCTTGTTGTCACTATCCACAACGTGCTTGGTGTTCCGACCCAACGATAAACTATCCCAGTGTCACCCTGGCGTGACATTTAGTTCTAACTGGATGTCAGACTAGGCGAGATTGAATGTCAGACTGGGTCAGAGTGGTTGTCGGTATGACAGCTGATCGGGTATTACCTAATGGTCTCTTAGCTCTAACAGGGTGTCAGATGTGGTCAGACTGGTGTCAGACGAGGTCAGACTGGATGACAGACGAGGTCAGACTGGATGACAGACGAGGTCGGACTGTGTGGTCAGACGAGGTCAGAATGTCGGTATAACCTAGTGGTCTCTTAGCTCTAACATGATGTCAGATGTGGTCAGACTGGATGACAGACGAGGTCAGAATGTCGGTATAACATTGTGGTCTCTTAGCTCTAACAGGATGTCAGATGTGGTGCAGACTGGTGTCAGACTGGGTGACAGACGAGGTCAGACTGTGTGTCAAACGAGGTCATAATGTCGGTATAACCTAGGGAGATCTTAGCTCTAACTGGAATGTCAGATAGAGAGGTGGTATCATTTTGACACTTATATACTACTAAAGGTATATGTTCTATATCCACAACCTGTACCTACAACCTATATTATTGACAGTAATAATTATATGTATTTTACTTAATGGTGTTTAAAGGCCTGTCAACAGCTGAGAGTAATGCTTATATGTATCAGAGACGTTCAAAATGGAATGCACATAGTATTCATGGTAAGTGTCATGGTTGCATAAACATGAAATGGACTTATAGAGAGACGAACAAACATTCATTCTGTATCTGAAATGTGTGTGGATAACCAATATATGGCTGTGACTAGAGAAATGTGGCTTATTATTAGTATAATTATAAGAATTAATAAATAAAATACTATATCACGAACAACAGTGCAGATCGTGCATTATTGATCGCCGATCATGACTGGTATGCACTGCGGATACGGTACAAGCCACATTATTACGTGATGTGTATTGGCAGGTGTGGTGCATGCGTTCTGTATTCTCACCTGTGCTTTAGTCTACGCGCAGCGTGGCGTTTATTCCTTGGGCTAGATGCATGTATTTCATACAAATATATCAGTACATGTAATACTTAGATGCAGATCGTGGCAATACTCCCCTCTAATTAGAAGTGTGAAACACTTTGGATAAATCACGCTGAATCGATAATTTGTGACTATGTACATATACTTACATTTCACAGTTAATAATTGTGTGACCACAGGCTCCCCAATCTACGGTGCGAGCTCAATTTAGATGCGGCTCAAATAGTTGGCTCCTACATTGTTTGAGCCCCTTATCGCTCTTATGGTCATGCGATAGGGATGCAGTAACAGTGCACATCTCATCAATCGGGAATTCGCTACCTTATCTTATTGTGGTGAGGGGCTGATGATCTGTCTTAAGCACAAATTCCTTCCCGAACAGGTCCTTGTGGAAAGTTCCCACCCCCAAAACTATAGCTAGGGATTCCCTCTCGACTACTGAGTAGTTTTGCCCCCCCCCCCCCCCATTCAATCTTGTTTGGTTGACCCTTCTTTGTAAGGTCTGTTAACGGTACCGCCATTTCTGTGAAAGTGTGGATGAATTTCCGGAAAAACCCCACTAACCCCAAAAATGCACGTACCCTCTTTTTGGTAACTGGGACAGTGGCTTCCTGTACGGCCGTGACATTGTCTGGGTGTTCCTTAAGTTCCTGTTGGTTACTTGTGGTATGGCAAAGGCATTATAATTCCCTAACTGACGTCACATGTCCGCACCTAGTGACTCACATGAGTTTCTGGACTCCTTGCAATGGTTGCTGGGTTTCCACGGTCACAGGGATGGGTCGTAGCCTAGGGGATATGACATAGAACTTGTGAGTTCAATTCTAACATCCCACTGGTCTGTCAGATCAGACTTTGACCTGTGGTCCCGTCTCTATATGACATTAGCTGTTGCTAACTTAAGTTACTGTTCATGCATTGGGAAAATATGCTGATAACGACAGGCAAGGGAGTAAAACAACATGTTCACATTCATATTAAATGATAAGACAGCACTATTTTTGCAATTATTAAAATATATATGTTACATCAGAGACTTAATCCCTGGTTACATGTAGCTTCTCTCCTATGTTATTGTTTTGCCACCATTTCTGCATTCGATTGTTGCAGAAGCGCGAAAACGCGACAGCTAATGAAAACTCGACTCAAATTATCCAATGATAACTACGCTTCCAGTTGGAATGAATTTATATCAGCCAATCAAAACTAGACATTGAGAAACATTCGTCCAATGAAAACCACACATTTAACCTAACCCCTGGTTTGGGCAATTATAGTGCATTTGGCGAGCCTAAACTAGGGTTTGGGCAGTCCAAACTGTGGGTTAAGCTCAAACAGTGGATTAAGCTATCATAAACCCTAGTTTGAGAGTCTAAAAGGTGGTTTCTGACGCCAAGTGCACAATAATTGCCCAAACCAGGGTTTAAGAAAACTACCGTTTGTGATCACGATTGGCAGCTTTTTTCTTAAACTATGGTTTGGGTCCAAACTAAGGTTTATGCTTTTTATTGAATTATGATCGCAAATGGCAGTTTCTGACAAAATGCACAATAAATGCTCAAACTGGGGTTTGGGAGCCTAAACCATGGTTTAGAGTCTCAAACTGGGGTTTAGTTAAATATTGTGCATTTTGCGAGCCTAAACTATGGTCTGGGAAGTCTAATCTGGGGCTTAAACTCAAACCGTGGTTTAGGCTATCATAAACCCTAGTTTGAGAGTCTAAATGATGATTTCTGCCACCACCAAGTGCACAATAATTGCCCAAACCAGGGTTTAAGAAAACTACCGTTTGGGATCACGATTGGCAGTTTATTTCTTAAACTATCGTTTGGGTCCCAACTAGAATTTAGGCTTGTTATTGAATTACGATCGCAAATGGCAATTTCTGAACAAATGCTCAATAATTGCACAAACCAGAGCACAAACCATGCAGCCAAGTAAACCAAGTTCCATGGGTCCTACTACCTTATTGGACAGGCTTCTGTACGAAGATTTTTCCTATATAAACTAACCAATGTCCACACATTTTGCTATTGTTCATTTACAAATGTTTACAATGAAATACTATTTTTTATAAGTTTAATATATTATCCATCCCGTATTTGTCTATATTAAAATACATCGTGTATATCACATTTCGCTCCACATCTCCATGTGTGCCTCCTAATAGGCCCGTACATATAAATCCAGCACACTAAAGTTTATCAAAACGTACTGCATTATACTACGTTCCCGTCAAATACCACTTACAATGTTGGCATAGCTTGTACACTATTATTATATTTAATGTCACTAAATGTGTTTTCGAAAACATTTCTGTACAAACAATATAAGGGGAGTAATAATATGTTTATTCAGATAAAGATTAACGCTTTAAGCCATATGGCCTCTGAAGCAATACACATGTAACAACATACAATTATGGGTGACAAAGACAACAGCCGGTGCATAAACCGTAACGTTAAGAATGCAGCTACTATGTATTGTATTTGATGCAGCTATGCCACCGTCGACCATTGGCCATATCACATGGAGAATAAGCACATACAAAATGTTTTGGTTAATCTATAAAAATACATTATGTTATGGCGTAGCAGCATTAGTCTATAGAGTAGTGCATTACACATGTACTACAAAACTGAACACGTGATATCATGTCGGAATCCCGAACGGAGACCTGGTTTGACCCTCAGGTTATATTTGGCATTCTTGTATGTGAGGGTTATATCTTGTTATACCCCTTGTACGAGTAATACAATTATTCCTAATCCTATTACTGTTAGGGGAAGGGGCCAAGTGACTTTGGTGTGGTTTGGACCTGGCACCAGGTTAGGTTATTCTAATTTCAGGGCTGAATATATTTTTTCTCGATGTAAGTATTCCGTTCTGACTTTGGTATTTTCCCCCCAATGCAGCAGGTTAAATATGGGATCGAACCCGTTGGCCCGGCCTTGCATGACCTTAGCTAGGCCGTTAAACACCAATCAACACACAAATAAGCAATATACCCGTTATAAAAGTAGTAATATTAGTACTAATCATATTACTTTTATGAAGTGGGGCTAAGGCCTTTATGTATTGTGTATTCCAAATGTCTTGGTGTTCCATGGTTTAGTATATTTTTATACAGGATTTGTAATGTCATAATAGTATTTTATCACATGAAAACCGTGTTGTAACCTATTTCATAAAGGTGATATGACACACGTGTAACAACACCTGGAGCGAATTTGATTGGCTAGCCGCATTACCTAAATTATGTTTTCGTATTTTGCGCCAACGTTATGTCAAATGAATAAAATTAAAACGTTCCAATGACGTCCGTGCGACAAAGCAATGATGTTTTGGCATTGACGTCATCATGTTTGAAACGTCCTGAGATGCGTCGGTGACTCGATAAAATGACTGAAAGTGTTCGAATATGCTCCCGTTTGGTAATATGAAGTGTTTATAAAAAACATGACCCTATTATATGCATATTTATAACAATTTGCTTGCAGGGATTAAAACTATATTCTCCGTGGAGATTTTTAACCAGAAAATAGTCAATGGTGTCTATTCACTGAAACATATTGAATATCTCCCTCTTTGGAGGGTGAAGTCATGTTTCGTTTCAGTTTGCTATGATATTTATGAAACTCGTCCGCAGAGGCTCGGTGCATAAAGTGTGCGCGACTCTCATATCAAATGGAAACTCGTTGATATCTTCTATTTCTGGATTTGCACAACAGTTGGTCACGCTCTTCAAGCAAACTGTATATGTGGCATTATATCATCAGGATTAGTTTTACCAGACTACATTTGTATACTCCTTGGGCACTTTATGGAGTACCTGGTTCACACGGGGGAGAGGGGGTGGTATCCCTTAAGCATTGCTTTCTGACAAATCTAGTGATGATGCAGTACGCCTCACATAAAGGACTATTTATGACATGCATATACCCAGACAGACCATACAGTGTTAGAAATGGAACATTAGCTCTATGTAATAGGATCATTAATTACACCGGTTGATCTGAGTTTATGCTGGCTACAAATCCACCTTTCTTTTTCATCAGTGGCTCACAATAAATGGACTGTAAATGATGAAATAAAAACATCTTCAGTTAGTTTAAACAATATTTATTAAGTTATATTTCCTGTAAAGGAACAATACATGGTACGATACAAGCATTAAATAGTGTGTGGATTGGAAAACAAGCTTGAACAAGCTTATATGAATTCTTCTCCACTATAGGCGTGAGTGCAATATACATGAAATTACTGGGCTATTGGTACTTTACGGAACGGAAGGAACGGAACGGAACAATTATGATGCACATTTGAATTAGTCACATCGTAAATTAACTGCATAAGTTTTTCAATTTCGACAGTTGCCCCACTTGGTACCCCAAACCGTGTTCCGTTCCGTTCCGTAAAGTACCAATAGCCAATTACTGTCAGGCAGGTTATGACTAGTTAATTATCAATGGTGACTGAAATCATAGGTGGAAGACTCGGACCTATGACACCAAAAAAATGCCTATTACAAAAATCCCATTACCCCACCCACTTGGTCTCGTACATTACCATCTTCTATTTATAGAAGGTGGGTACAAATATGGCTATTATAGAAAGAGCCCTCTCTTTTCCGATTCGCACAAACACAATAAACATCGATTAAATGTATGAAATATGTCTCTGGCAATCGATAAAGGTATTAGGTGTGTGAATATACTCACTTCAAATCGCTGTTTCAAGTATTTATTGAGTTATTCGCGTTTTGATTACCCCATCCAAAGCGAAAGTTGCGTGTACGAAAGAATCTCACACAGAATCGGAGGCCGTCCGGCGTGGATTATCGGTCATATTTGGCCGATAGCTGATCGCCAGCTGAAACTAAAGTGGTGCACCATGACTATATACATTAAAAACTCCAACCATACAAAGTTCGTCCAATTGTGATCGTTCACCGATCTAAAACACACTTTTTTGTCCTAATTTCGTTCATTATCTGGAACCGGGTCAATGCACCATATTCCATAATACAACCGGAAGCGTTTATGTAAAGAACATCTCTGATTGGCTAAATCTAAACTGTAATGACGTTATTCAACCTATTTCGGGATTCCGGAAGACATAATCTGATAGTACGCGAATCATGAATGAAAGTAGAAAAATGGTGTTTTTTAGATCGGTGAACGATCACAATTGGACGAACTTTGTATGGTTGGAGTTGCTAATGTATATGGTCATGGTGCACCACTTTAGTTTGAGCTGGCGATCAGTTATTGGTCAAATATGACCGATAATCCACGCCGGACGGCCTCCGATTCTGTGTGAGATTCTTTCGTACACGCAAATTTCGCTTTGGATGGGGTATACAAAATGCGAATAACTGAATAAATGCTGGAAAGAGCGATTTGAAGTGAATATATTCACACACCTAATACCTTTATCGATTGCCAGCGACAGAAATCATACATTTAATCGATGTGTATTGTCTTTGTGCGAGTCGGAAACGAGAGGGCTCTTTCTATTATGGCCACAATGTTATCCACCTTTCTTTATATAAGATGGTAATATACGAGACCAAGTGGGTGAGGTAATGGGATTTTTTTAATAGGCATTTTTTTGGTGTCATAGGTCCGAGTCTTCCACCTGTGACTGAAATAACAATTGATCATTTATATTTCAAATAGATGGTAATATGTGTAGATTGATGGTGGAATATGTATTTTAAAGCATTATTTATAAAACTAAGTTCAGTATTTCAGTACTAAACAAGGGAGTACACACATAAAATGATCAATGTAATCGAAATTATAACTATGGTATGGTGGGGACGAGGTAACTGGGGGAGGGCGCGGGGGGTAAAGGGATGCACTCATTGCTGGCATGGTGGCTCGTATTTGACATCTGCCCACTTGTCTCCTCAATTGCCGAAGCGGCTTGTAGCCACGATGAACTTCTGGAACTGCTGAAATACGAAGCTGTTTTCCTCGAATGTCAAATGTTCATTGCCGCGGAGCAGTGTGTCTGCTGTATGGAGGACATGGAAGGTTGTGTTTCGCTGAAGTGTATATTTGTTGCAATACAAGAGAAAGTGGCTGACTGTTTCTATGGATCCGCATGTGCAGTGTGGGGTGTCAACAATAGATATCGTGTGATGGTCGAAGTTGAGAGCGCTACATGAAAGACGAAGGCGTGTATGAAGAATTTGTCCTGTCCTGTTTCCGACGTTAACAAAGGGGTGATGATTTTACAGAATTGGCGTTTAGGTTTGCTTTTTTTATGTTCCGATTCAGTGCATTCCAGTCACGAATGGTGGATGGTAAGTATGATTGGTTGTACTGCTGTGTGCGACAATGTATGTGAGGTATGTCGTCAGCATTTCTAAGATTGCAGCGAGGCTGCCTTTAAACGGGGATTAAATTTGCAAGATAAGATGGTGAAAGATTGTTTAACATCTTATAGAAAAGGACTAGTCTGTGTTTCTTACGCCTGTCGGTCAATGTTTCCCACTTGAGTTCCTGATATAGTCTGGCTATGTTGCAAAGTTTGGTCGCGCCCGACATTATTCTGGCAGCCTCAGTTTGAACAGCCTCCAGGTCATCTTTCATCTGGTTCGAGCAATTATCCCTGACAACATCGCCATATTGAAGGAGAGGACGAATAAACGAGAAATACATACGTTCCAGCGAGGACCTTTTAAGACGAAAGTTTAGAGATCTCAAAATGCCTATACGTTGCCATGCTTTGTTAATACACTGTGAGATATTGGAGTTCCACTTTCCGTCGTCAGATAATGTAAGTCCAATATGTTTGTGTTCTTTGACAGGATCGAGTGAGGCATCATTCATGAGTAGAGGAGGATGGTGTGGTTTGTTGTATTTCCGGGAAAAAGTCATAGTTTCAGCTTTTGATGGATTGAAGTTTACGAGCCACTTCTCTAACCAATTGTGGATAGTGTTAAGATCGTTGTTTAGAATAGTTGAAGAAAGGACAGGGTCATCGACGATAATGTAGAAACTGGTGTCGTCGGCGAAAAGACGAATGTTTGATTTAATTTCCTCGACGATATCGTTTATGAAGATAAAAAAGAGAAGAGGACCAAGAATAGAACCTTGAGGAACACCGGTATTCAATGAGGACCACTGCGAATTGGAATTGTTATAAACTACCCTTTGCTGTCGATTTGATAAATAGGAAGAGAACCATTTATGAAGAGGACCGTGAATACCAAGGGAATACAGTTTGTATAAAAGACCGCGATGCCAGACACAAAAGACTGCTCTGACCTCCTTGCCGTCATCAAGTGCCTTACAGATATCGTTGTATACATAAGTAAGTTGGTTGATAGTAGAGTCGCCTCTAATAAAGCCTGATTGGAAGGAAGTTAGCTTATTGTTGTCAATGTGAAAGTTGTACAGATACTTGTGGATGCAGCGCTCCATCAACTTACCAATGCAGCTGAGAAGAGATATTGGTCGGTAGTTTTCTGATTTTGATGGATCTGACTTTTTAAAGATGGGTGCAACGTTGGCTAGCTTCCAAGAAGATGGGAAATTAGACTTGCGGATCAATGTTGTAAAGTATGTAGAGAGGGGGAGTGATAATACATTTGCTGCTTGCCGTAGAAGTCTTCGGCTGATAAGATCAGGACCACTAGCTTTGGATGGGTCAATTGCCTTTATTGCGTCACAAACGTCGCTAGGTGAGATTGTGATTGTAGATATTGAAGGTTGAGAGGTTTCCGCTTGTAAGGGTAGTGTGTGTGCATAGTCGTCGATAGTGGACTGCTTACAAAAGTAGTTGTTCAAAAGAGTTGCCTTTTCAATATCAGAGGTAGTTTCGAGACCAGTATCGTAAAGTGTTGGAATAACGGAAGACGATTTCTTGTTAGACAGTTGTTTCGCTAATTTGAACCAAGATTTTGATGATACGTTGTTGTCGTTAATTTTCTCTATTATTTTATTTTCGTACTCCGACTTGGACTTTCGAATAAGTTTAGTGACTTCATTATGTATTTTTCTGAATTCGGACCATATGTGGATGTTATTCATTTGTTT
The DNA here is from genome assembly GCA_029237695.1 of Conchocele bisecta. Lineage (NCBI taxonomy): Eukaryota > Metazoa > Mollusca > Bivalvia > Lucinida > Thyasiridae > Conchocele > Conchocele bisecta. The sequence continues at coordinate 23,894,855 of CM055266.1, forward strand.
AGCTTTTCTATGTAATCTGTTTCGTTTGCGCATTAACCTACGTAAGTTGTTGATTGAACCAAGGGATATATGTGGGACGAATGGTTACAGATTTGTTTGGAATAGTTTCTGTAGCTGCGGATGTGATTGCCATTGTAATTTTACTTGCAATTGTGTCTAAATTTTCATCGTTCAATATATCTTTCCAATTGAATATTCCAAAATACGTCTATACTCAGAGAAATTTCCGAGACCATAAAGCCAAATTTTCCGTTTAAATGACGTTGATTTAGGTTTGTCGAATTTTAAAACAACTACTATGGGTCTGCGACAAAGCTTGAAATAATTTGCGTCCTGTCTTTTGTGAAAATAAGGTCGATAAGAGAGCTAGAAGTTTCAGTGAAGTGAGTCGGTGAAGAAATCAGCTGTTCAGCATTATAAGATGAGATAAGCCTACTAATCTTATCGGATATAGGTTTTTAAGGTTTTTTATCAGAAATGCGTGATTATTAAACAGTCCTATTGTCATTGGCTTATTACCTATTGCCTTATAGTGCGCTGGTACCTTTTTCAACCACCATACATCACATTCGGTGGGTTGATATACTTCTATACCGATTTTAAAAAACTCTTCAACCTTTTTCAGATTTGAAAAAGGAATTGGTGAAACCACATTACTACCGAAATATTGCTTACTAAATTCTTTCGCTTTGTCCGTGGATCTGTCGGGTCTTTTACCTGTCATATGCATAGCTAGACACCTGAACAGACAAAGGTCGTCATTATACTTATCTAAAGAATACATACCTTTTTTATTCTTCAACCATTCTGGAAGTTCTCCTCCTGCTGCTTCTTTGGATTGTAGTCCCAAATCTATTCCCCTACTGCCCTGTATTAGCTTTACAAAAACCTCTACCCATCTTACAAACTTCCACTTTGTATTTGGTCTGTCTATTTTATCGGGCATTATTCGTGTTTGCTCCTTATCTGACAGCCATTTTTTAACGGTTTTCATTGATGATAGTGGTTCGCTACCGAGATTTTTGTGAAATATTATAGCTATAGGTTTTCCATTTTTAGTTTCCTCCATATGTTCTAGCTTGTAAGAATATGAATATCTCAAATAAAAATTGGTTGTTAGATACGGAGCGAGTTTATCGGACATGCGTTCAGACTCGTTAATGTCAATGTTTTTACGAAAGGATAATGTAACTACCCGTTTTCCCTTTTCTACCTTTTCCAATGTTTCATCATGAGCCCCCAATATTTATTCACCTTCTGCCACTATCGCGCGAACGATAGATTTTTTCTTATTATTTGGTATTTGGACGCCTGTGCTTGAAGGTTTTATTACACTAGCCCTTAACCCCGCAATACTTTCTTTTTGAATTCTGTTACCAACTTCCTCTGCAAGTGAGAGGTCTTTAAAGGCTTCTCGTCTGTAAAGACTATCTACGAAGGCATCTATCGAGACGTAGAAAATTTCCTTGTGTCACCCCACAATTTCAATGCCCCAGATGCCCTTGTAAATTCGTTAGTGCCCAAACTCTTTGTAGACATAAGCAACTGCAATGTCAAGTGGCTAAAGGTGAACGTGGTAGACTAGAGCTGGTACAATTAGTTGCTGATCTGCGAAATAAATTAGCTATATTGGAGGAGAAAAATGGGGTGTTGGAATATAAACTATCACTCGCGGTCACATTGAAATTGCATTAATGATTTCAACATTATTTTCTCAAAAAATTCATAAATTTGCTGTAGGGAGACAATTTTCTCGTTAACCTATTTTTAGGTTTTTCGTGGGTGGTGGGGATAGTATATAGGGGTGGAAATGATATCACCGTAGGTGGTATCATTTTGACTCCCTATATACTACTCCTCGGTACATGTATTTCTGTCAAATCGCGTAACTCATTGAACCATGCACGGGCTGAATTTTCTAGTGGCTCGTCCAATTTATCATCCCAGTCTAATCCCACTGTCCACATCTCTTGAAGAAGCATCTTTGATCTAACAGTATATGGAGCTAATAAACCGATTGGATCGAACAGTGTGGAATTTTCTTCAGAAAGTTTCGTTTTGTATACACCATATCGCTATCGGGTACGTTCTCCTTGAATGTAAATACATCTTTATTTGCCAGCCACCATACTCCAAGTGTTTTTGCACATGGCAATTGTCCATTGTCCAAGTCAACTTCTGATTTCCTATCCATCAGTGGAATCTCTGATGACACATTTGCTGAATTCGATAACCATTTATGAGCATGCATTCCAGCTTTTGACCACAATTTCGATAGCTCTCTGTATAGCGAGTAATATGAAGAGACACGGACCAAAATGTGTGAAAGGTGAGACAAAAGTAATATGTGATGGTAATTATTTAGAGCGCCCGCGTTCGTCGTTCGAGAAAGCGTTTTATCCAAAAAGTTCTAACAGTTATGGGGCGATCGATTGGATGTACTCTGTGGAAAAGCAGGAGGGAATTCACATTCACCACGAACAGTGTGGACATGGGGTTGAAAGATGGATTTTAGGAGCTCCATTAGATGGATACTGTCAAGAAAACAATACCGTATATCAATATCACGGCTGTTACTGGCACGGGTGTGAGATTCATGCAAAGCATAGAAAAGAAGAACGCGCATCCACTATGAGAAGAGATAAATTTATTAGAAGCAAAGAATTCAACCTAGTAGTTATGTGGGAATGCGAATTTCAAAGAACGTGTAAAGACATAAAGATCGGTTGCGACACTACTCTTTATCCATATCAGATAGTATACGATTTTGAGGCATATCTCAACCCAGAATTTGAAACTCTCGGTAATAATCTAGAGTACGAAGCTGAGCACGTTCCGGTAAGCGTTAGTATAGGAGATAATTTCTCAGGAACAGTAACTCATATTTGTGATAAAGATCCTGCAAAACTTATAGAAAAATTCGTAGAAGAGTTGAAAGTCAGGGGAAAAGCTATAAGAGAAGAAGTATGGTCAAGATATGGGTTTTAATACAGAACATTTACGTAAAAAACCAAATCGCCAAGATCGAACATGGATATATCAAGTACCGGTTATAGGTTTTAACAGCAGTAAGTACGATATAAACTTAATAAAGAAATATCTAGTAGGCGAACTGGCATCAACAACAAAGAAAGTAATGGTCGGAAAACGTGCAAACGCAACAATATTTCTATTTACTCCAGAGTTTAGATTTCTTGATGTAATACTTTATCTAGGACCAGGTGTAAGTTACGATAGTTGGATAAAAGCCTACGACTGCAAAGGACAGAAATCTTTCTTTCCTTACGAGTGGTTCGATTCTCCAGACAAGCTGGATTACCCAGGACTACCGTATATAGAGAATTGGTATTCCAAACTATCTGGGAAAATGTTAATAGATGAAACAGAATTAAGTAAATGTCGTAGAATTTTCGAAGAAGAGAGTATGAAAACTTTCAGAGATTGGTTGAAATATTACAACGATTTAGATGTAGCACCGTTCCTAGAAGCGGTGGGAAAATGTGTGAATTTTATAAACACAGAGGTGTGGATATTTTCAAAGATGCGGTAACACTACCTGGAGTAGCTATACAATATTTATTGAGAGGAACCATTAAACCACCCATCACCAGTGCGGCTGATGTACATGCACATACGCGGGATGCCCTATACGCACCAAAAGAAGAAACATACGAAATGATGAAAGGCGCTCTAGTCGGAGGCCCATCGATAATATTTACAAGATATGCCGAAGCGGGTGCTTCAAAGATTAGAACTCCAACCCAATCTCGATTGGGTGGTAAAACGTGCCAGGCCGTTTTGGGGTATGATGCAAACGCATTATATTTATCTACGCTAAATAAAGAGATGCCGTGTGGGAGAGAAACTATATACCATATAGATACCCCACATAACCCTAAATGTATTGAAAAGTTTTGTAAAATAATTTTATCTGGAGACTGGTTTGGGTTTGCGGAGGTTGATATAGAGGTTCCCAATAACTTAAAAGATAAGTTTTCTGAAATGTCTCCACTTTTTATAAATCGTGTTGTAGAGGTTCATGAAGTTCCAGCACATATGTTAAAATATTTAAAAGATACTGGCCGAACAAGAGGAGATGGAAAAAAATTGGTGAGATCTATGACCGCCACTAAAGTATTGCTGTACGCACCACTATTGAAATGGTATTTAAAACACGGCCTAGAAATAACTGGAGTTCATCGGGTTATAGATTATATTAGTGGAAAACCCTTCGAATGGTTTGCCAAAGAAGTTACAGCCGCAAGACGAACAGGCGATGTAGAACCAAATAAGAAACCAGTAGCGGATATAATGAAATTATTAGGAAACTCGTGTTGTGGAAAAATGATAGAGGCAACAGAGAGACATTTAAATACGACATATACACAAAACGAAACCTGTGTTGACAAAGCATTAAGATCTGCATTCTTTGACGATTTGGAAGAGATAGGAGGTGCGTACGAAAAATCTTCCCGAAAACCCCGGTGTGCAGTAAAGAGACCCTTCCACTGCGGAATAGCGGTTTATCAACTAGCTAAATTGATAATGTTGGAATTTTACTACGAATTTCTAGACAAATACGTAAAAAGAGAAGACTTTGAATTAATACAGATGGACACGGATAGTATGTATATAGGAGTTAGTGGAAAAACAATAGAGGAATTGATTAGACCTAACTTTCTAGACGAGTTTGAAAAAGAAAAAAAGAAATGGTTGGCTTGGGATAAATGGAGCAAAAGAGAGCCAGGACTTTTCAAAATGGAATTTAGCGGAGATAGGGCGATAGCGTTATCTAGTAAGTGTTATTTTGTAGAAAAATTTATTTCCACTAATTCTAAAGAATTAATTAATAAAAACTCTGCGAAAGGAATGTCCAAGAGAACTAACAATTTAAATTGGGATAGATATAAACGAGTACTAAGTGAAACTACAGAAGATGGAAAAGACATTATAGATGTAGCACAAAATAGAGGATTCAAAATGAGAGACGGCGTTATGAAAACGTACTGTCAACACAAATTAGGAATCTCGGCGTACTACGATAAAAGACGTGTGTTACCAGACGGAATACATACAGAACCTCTCTACTAAATCTTACGATTTATTAATAAATCAATCTAAAGACTCTGACGATCCGGGGGTAGCTGGGTGTCAGAAGGCACCATAAGAAGTTCTTCGCGAACAAACCCGCGAGATGGACCATCATCCAAATAGTAGAGCACGGGCTCATCGGGTTTGGTAATAGATCGATCCAGATGATATACATTCAGAGACCACACGGGATCAGTAGCGCGGCGCCGTCCACCTTCGAGCTCTCCCGGTTGATATAGGTACCGGACGGCAACATCCGATGAAAGTCGTTGCTCCACTAAACCAACGGGGCGCCCGCGCGAGACGGCAGAGGGCTTGCTCGTCACCTTTTTTTGCCTTGATGGCATCTACGGGCTTCTTACCGATCAATCTGGTCACCTCGCCGTTCAGTGCGGAGACCACTGAGGGTAGTCTGGCCACCCACTCGGTCGATCGCGTATGAGGGTCCCGCTGCGCAAGCAGCAGTTCTTTGGCATATTGGTGTCCGAACAGTCTCTAAGCCACGGTTCGATTGAACCGCTCCACGATCCCCTGGTCTCGGTGGATGTTGACGCGGCCGCGTCTGATAGAAACTTTGTGCTTAAACAATAGATGAGAGACCGCGCCCATGAACTCGCGACCGGGATGGACCTGGAGAAGATTCGGCCATTTGAGAGGACTCCTCTTATATATTCGGGAAAGAGCCTCGGCCACTTCCTTAGACTCTTTAGTGGCAAGTGGCTCAGCCCCCTTATAACGACTCGCTACGTCAACGACTGTCAGAGCGTACTTGTACGTTTTGCGACCGACGCGATCGTGAGGGAGAAACAGGATATCCGGTTGGTGAACTTGGTTAGGCACCGGCACGTCGAATTTCGGGCGCGGAATATTGTGAGGCGCGGGTAAATAGATATGCCAGATGGCCTGCTTCTTGAGCCATTCCTTGACAGCGTTTTCTGAAACTTGGTCGCCGCCGCGAGGTTCTTGATGGCCGCGAGTCCCTTCCAGTAGCCACGGGGGCTGTAGTATGTGTTCGCTAGCTTGCGCGTTAGGCGAACCGATAGTTTGGTATTAAGTTTGCGTGTGTTCATCGTATGCGAAGTATTCTAATAGATCGGACAATGTCCAACATGCCCTCGCCAGATCGTCCGGTAACTGCGTCGTTAATAATAAACCTTTGGTGGAAGTACAATTGTGATTCCAATCACGATTGGAGGTTAAGTTCTGAAGGAACTTGGGAAAATCTAATTCATCCAATCTCGATTGGGAGGAATCTAACATCCGCTTTGCGAAAAGGGTGGCCGCTTTTTCGTCCTCGCGCCACGTCTCGAGAGAATCTCGGGCCAGACGAATCATACCCTTTGCGCCAGCTATACGGTGTTTAAGGGCAGTGTAGCCTACATCGATCATAGCAAAATAAAGTTCGTCAACTAACATCGTTCTATATATACATTTAAAAAAAAAAAAAAAAGAATTTAAAATAATTATTTCAATCTCGATTGAATATAGTAGCCGACGAGACCCACCACACCCATTTCCACGACGATGAACGCGATCTCGCGGTCTTTTTGGGCCTCTGACGGTACATATAAATCTGAAAGTTGGGGCTCGCAATTCAGCGGCGCGAGATTTTTCTGTGGATATGCCAGCGCGTACTCGCGGTTGGCTTCTTCAACGTTCTGGAAAGTTTGCGCGGCGTGATTCTCGCGGCGAAGCTCTTCGTTGACCCAGTCCAGATGGGCGGTTCGTTTTTTCGACCATGCTTCCTTTGCGCTATTGAGTTGTTCTACAGCTAAATCGTGACGCTTGCGCTCCTCATCCACGAAGAGCTTCTCATTTTCGAGAATATAAAGTTGCTACCGCTGAACGCCAATGCGTTTACAAGCGCACCACCTATCATTATTCCGATCGAAGCCATTATTTCCATATATTAGAGGGTAGAATTCCGGCTTTAATTAGATAATCTCGAGTCGCAACTGCGACCATTATATCTCCGGCCACGAGCCCTACGTCTCTCACAGTAAAGTCCAATTTGGGAGCGGACCCTCCTAATGCCATCTTAAATACCAGATACTTAAACCCGATATCACCACGCCGTTATAAAGTGCATTCACTATCATTTTACCATCGTTTTCAGCCATTGTTGATAATTATAATTATTGCATATAAAAGGGATCGCGATCAATGTTTAAATGGGGCGCATCCAATCCAATCGAGATTGGATGAATTGATGGGGGTTGTTTTTTCGATAAGGATTGGTGTAATAGGGGGTATTTCTACACACACAGGGCACCAACAACTGCCAGACCAACACCAACAACCCAACTCCAATTCGTGAATTGGGGGTGCTGGGGTTCAATCGGGGATTGTGCTTCCAATTCGTGAATTGGGGGTGTTGTTGTAGCTGTCTTCAGATGTTTTGCTGTCTCCGTCCCCGATTGCAAAGATTGTTTAGCCTCTAGAAGCTCGGCGAGTATTTTATCTTGTTTAACTTTTCGGGTGGCAGCCGCCGCCCGACCAGCTGCCTGTCTTTTTGGGTTTTTATGTCGTGCAACCGGATTCGTCCAATCTCGATTGGGTGTTGAGGGCTCCTGTGGAGCTGCAGCAATCCCCGATTGAACCCCCAACGTGCTCGGGTTCAACAGTGTTGAAGTTGGAGATTGTGGTTCCGTCACTCTCGCAGGTGTGTTATGTTCATCATTTTCGTAGCTTATAGTTCGTGGGCATATATGTCCAAATTGACAGTGTTTACCCGTGGTCAACGCGGTTGTCAGCGGAGCTAAGTACATTCCAAACTTGTGATAAATTGAGCAGCAGGTTGTTCTAAGAGTGTGTCCTATAAAAGGGTCAGTCTCTAGATCGCGAATAATCCCGCGGAGAAGTATACTAACGGCGGTTGCGTACAAATGAATAGCCGCTGATCCAAGAGTTTTTGTCATCTCCGCACCTAACCTAGATTCGTATCGCGCATACATTTTATCAATCTCCGCATCTGACATCTTATCCACCTGACAAACTGAGAGACGCCTACCGAGGTAATGCTCCGATTGTCCCCCAGCAACCAGCGCAGCTAGCCGCTCGCGTCTCGCCGCGTTTTCATTTTAATTCGTATCGGCAGGTGTTGCAATTCCCGATTGCTCTGTCGGAGTTGATGTTTCATTATCTTTCAGGAAAGATACCGTGTCGGCAGTCGGAGTTGAGGTTTCTTCCATTAGCTGATCGAGAAGTTCGTCGCAGTTCATTATTGCTAATTTTCTTAAAATTAATTTAACTATTCTTACAAGTTACAAGTCTCATAACTTTAAAATATTGCCAAGCGCACCACCCGATACTTATGATAACCGTTATGCTCGCAACAAAGCTCGCATCGGAGCACCAAATTGTTAACATTGTTAACCTTTGTTCAGCATTTGTTCAACATTTGTTAAGCATTTGTTCAGCATTGTTCAGCAATTGCTAAGCATTGCAATTTCTTATTACTTTGCAATTTTCTTAAAATTAATTAATTGATAACTTTATAAGCAGTTGGTTGATCAGTCTTTAGCAGAAGCTTGGCGTGCTTAGTTTAGTTTCCGAAAGCATCTGTCGAACCTCCAGGCGCTCCTCGCGCGTTGGGATAACGTCATTCTCTCGAAGACAGTCATCGAATGAGTCCTTGCAGTGAAAGAGGGCGACCCATTTCGTTTGCTCGCGCAGATCCTTGAGGACAGCGTTGTACTTTTGAGTGGAGATCCATACGCTTTGCCTAGCATGGCGGCCAGAAAATGCGAGCTCGGAGAGCATGTCCTTCTTTTTGGTCATCGCTGCCTTGGCCGAGCAATCGTCAATCACGTATTGGGTGGGCTCGCCCTGAAATATTTGGTAGAAGCCGCGCAACCAATCGTGAAGCCTGTCACCGGGGTCAATAACGTATACCTCAGGGTCGGCCCATATCCACGGGCACCGCTGATAAGTATCGTTGTGCCTCACAGTGGGACACATGATCAGAATGTGACGAAAGGCATCGCGGTAGGACCCCTCGAGCAAGTCGAGGATGAAAACCGTTTTTCCGCATCCTGTCTGCCCACATATTATGGCAGAGTGGGCATCACAAACTTTAAAGTTTGAAGGTAGAGTTAAATCTCCAATCGTGAATTGGTGTTGATTTTTTATTAAATCTTTAGAATGATTTTTTATTAATAAATCGTTAGATTTAGTAGAGTGCTGAAACGTATCGACCATCTTCGATGTTGAGTTGTGCGTCTGTAATTATATATAAGTACACGTTCAATGGCCCATCTCCATCCGCCTCTTTGGTTATCTGGATCGTCACACCCTCACTAGCGTTCTCAACTTGGCGTCCGCTACCGTGCATTTGGTCGTCGTCGCTGGCTCGCATGTCTAGCCATAACGCATGTTTGGTAGTCAGGAACTCCGCGAGGGAGACGGCCGAGAGATGCAGGTCTTTGGCAACCGCGGCAACCTCCGGGGGCTTAGAGCCGGCAGCAAACTACTTTCTGACTTCGTCCCACTGCTGGTGCGCGCGAAGACCCGCGCTGTAGAGTTGATTTGATTGAGGACTCCCTCGATCGTCACCTCTACCTTTGTGATTTTGGGGTTATAGAATTTGTCGGTTTTTCTAGCCCCGAGCGCGAACCGACCCTCCTCGAACAACATCAGTATACCTTTCATCGAGCGGGCGGGTACATTGACATTAATATTCCACAATGTGTCACTTTTGTCTTTCGTCATCTTGCGGTGACGAAGAACTCGGTCGTAAAGTATGGCAACGCGCCCGGCATACTGGGATCTGATTAATCGCGCGAGTTCGGGCATCGTGACCATGTCGTACTCCAGCGAAACATTGTCGATCGTATACGTCGATGTCATGTCGGTGGCTATGAGAACTCGGCCGTAGTCGTTGAACGTTAGTTCGCATTCGAGGCGGTCAGCCAAAGCACTCTGATAGTAGGGCATGTGACTCTCTAGCAACTCAAAGTCGAGCGGGATGTAGAAGCGGTTGCCGTAAGCGGCCGCGACCGCGTTGTTGCTCGCGACGTTATCTGCCTTGTTACCAGCCCCGATTCTAAGTTTGGTTACGTTCTTATTTTTGCTGGTGTCAATACCCTGATAGACCGCGTTTTCGTGCTGTTGTGCCGTCTTCCACAGGTCCTGATAACAATGGTAAACGTCGCTGTCATCGATCGGCATCACCTCATTACCAGAAATCTTTATCATGGTCTTCTTGACGATGGCGCGACCCAGGTTCTGAACGACGGTTCGGTCCGCGTCCGTCGACGTCAGCGAAAGCGAGGCGAACAGTCCCCGGCACAATGACGTCGCTAGCTCCGAGGTTGGGGGAGCGGACTAAGAGCTGCTGGTTCTGGTCGATCGTCGATGGGTTGTTTGTAATAACGACACCCTGTCTCACCCCTTTCGCCCCGAGGGGCTCACGCAGTCTGCGATATGGATTGAGTTTGCGACCGTATTGACTCGAAGACATAATTTAGTGAAACTAAGTTACTCGTATGGTTTTGTCTTTAATACATAATTAATTATAAATATGGCTGATTACGATATTGACATGGACGAAGTCGGCCGAGACGATGTCCGAAATGATGACATCGATGATGATGATGATAACTTCGAGGATTCCATCACGACCTTCGACAAAACACCCGGCGAGGAAATAGGTGGCGCTACCAGCAGCGTTGGTCTAAGTCGGGAATTACTCGAGGGAGCTGTAAACGACTATTACAACAGTTTGGCAGAAATCGGACTGGTCCCGTCTGTCGGACGCGACTACTCCAAATTCGAATTGGATCTGAATGGTAGGTTGCGACTAAAAGCATCAAATATCCCGATCGTCAACACGAGGACCGGAAAACCCCTAGCGCTGAGCACCGTTGTCGGAAGTCGGGGCGGTTGCCAAATCATAATTTAGGAACTCGGATTCCCAGATTGGAAGCGTGGTAAAACAAGTATGCCCACCCGCGCTGTAGAGGCCCTACAGTCTACCGACGAAACGATGGCGAAGACGGCCGCCGCGATAGAAACGGTAGAGCGAGGTCCCTCAAGTAGCCACCGACGCTATTAACACGATGGAGACCACGTTCAGCGAAAACGAAATACTCAACCTCGACCAAGGGTCTAACGATGACCCACCGTTACCTCTTCGCGAACTCCGTGGACTCGATAAGGCTCTGCAAACGGTCCGGGCGAACTGGTCCTTAACCTCTCCAAACTCACGGTGCTGGATGAACATATCGAGCTAGAAGAAAGAAAACTGGAGGAAGCCGGTGGCGATAGAGAATCTACCGAGCGGATCACCGAACGACTGCGGGATGAAAGAAAAGCTCGCTTGCAGGCTGCATCGGCTTGCCGTGAGGCTCTCCGCACACAAATAAGTCGGATCCGCGAAACAATCTCGAGGGTCCTGCACGAGAAGACGAGACTCGGTGAGCGTCTTCGCACTCTGTTCAGAGAGCAGGGCGTCACGATAGCAAGCATCCTCGTTGCTATCGGCATGACTATATCGACCATAGTTCTAGCTTTCACTGGTGGCGCGGCGCCACCACCCGCGCCAGCACCCGCACCATCCGGTGGAGCCAAGGAGTGGGTAAAAAAACAACTAAAAGCCCTCGCCAGACTCCTGGCTAAATTAGCCGAAAAGGCGGCTGCCGCACTACCTGGACTGATCGGAAGTATCGTTTCTTACTTTCTATCTATATTAGCAAAAACAGCCGGATGGCTCACCAAAAATACTTGGGTTCTAATCGTGGCAATCGCCGGTCTCCTACTATTCTTCGCCCGAGAGTTCCTAAAACCAAAGCGCGAGTAGTTCTATCGCCATGAGGGCGACGACGAGCCCTAATTTCTCCTCCTCGTGGGTTGTGACATTAGTTCCCTCTCCTGTTCCAATTTCACCCAATCTGCGATTGGTGGAACTTGATGGTTGGATTGGGGGTACTGGGTTCAACGGAGTTGAGGGAGGTGCTTGCGGTTTTATGAAATCTTTTTCAAATTTATTTGAATTTACAACACCAATCCTGGGGGATTGGACTCCCAATTTCAACCGCTCCTGAGCTGTTGATGATTGAATGAACCTGGGCCTCTTGGGGGTGCGCTTGATGATATCCGCGTTCACGTTCCCGTTGCGGCCGATTTTTTGATTGACGGTGGCGATTACGATCTCATTATTGTAACCGTCAACCGAGTCGTCTCGTAGTATCATATTGCTCGGCGCCATATAAAGACCTATACGAAATACATAGTCTACTGGGGTGCTGGCATTCTGCAAAACGTCTTGATAATTCTGGATCGCCTTCTCCAGGTCCACCTTCGCTGAGATGGCGTCCTCGACAAGTGCCAAGAACTGTTTTTGCGCTTCAAAGGCCGTTCCGACTCCTATTATAGAACTGCGAGTTTGCTTCTGTGCGCCGAGGATGGCCCAGACGTATGTGCGAATGGAGTCGTTGAGGCGGGTAACACCGGCATGCGTAAACCCTAGACCGTCGTCCAATATAAAGGTTTCTATAACCTTTTGCACGTTTCTGTCTTGTAAAATATACTGTACGTGAGCCTTTGATGGTGATAACCATGTACAGTATTTGTAATCGCACGTGTGCCCTCTAGCCACTTCAGCCCCGAATGTCATGTTGGAGGTATTAAAATTGTTTTCCGTCTAATTTACCGTGTTTCTGAATGGTGGTGGTGTTGGGTAACTCGGAGTATAACCCCCGACCGCCAACCCTGTAAAAGCAGGTTTCGTTCTGACATAGTATGTCCCGTGCTCTAGACCCCTAAGATGAACGGTGCCCAGGCTGTTGCTGTTCGGGTATACTTTTTGCCTCGCCCCAAGGTGCGACATGCAGGCCACGGCCATCTAGTCTACACAAAGTGGGTATAATTATGTTATCCAAGTGTCTATGCTTGGAAAAAACCTGGCCTTCGTGGCTTTGCCTCGTTTCTTGTTAATTATTATATTAATTAATTAATATGTTTTCTATATAATAGGGGGTGTTCAGCTTTAAATTATAAATAATTTTTACAAAATTAATTAAATAACGAACCATCCCGGAAATTCGTGAACCCTCACTAAGTGTTTATAAATAAACTGTGTACACACCACCTGTGTAAATCGATAGCCCGTTTACATACCATCGATAAGGAGAAATACACTCGGCTATAAATAACCGTGTGTGTACCGTCTGTTTACCTCGGCTATAAATACATGTTCATAACCCGTGTAATTGGAACATTGTCGTCTGCTTGGTGTTGTGATTACAACATAAATTAATTAGTAGTGTTTTTTTCTGTTCAATAATAATTTTTCAATATCTTTAAAAGCGATATCGTAGAAATGTATATTCGTAAACGAATCGTTGGGTTTTAACAATTTTATATAATACACCTTAGTTTTATATCCGATACGCGTTATCCGCCTTAATGTTTGTATTTGCCCCTTGTATAGTTCGCATAATTGCCGGTATAATATTGTAAATGCAACGTTTTTATCGGAGCGTAATAAATTACGCTGATATTTCATGTATTCGATATTGTCTAGTGTTTTCAATTGATATAATTTATATATAGCAGGGGCGTAGCTAGCCAATTTGAATCTGCAGGCCCGGTTGACGACTTCGAGCACCGTTGGTACGAGTATGCTAGTGGGGTGTGGGGGCATGCCCCCCCCCCCCCAGAAAAAAAAATCGAAACTAGAAGGTAAATGATGCACTCTGGCACATTTATTTTTTCCATTTTCTCGAAGATTCTGCAGGCCCGGGCCTGCAGTGCCTTAATGCAGCTACGCGCCTGATAATGACTATGACCTACATACATTGCAAATGCAATCGGGGCATTTCTTTCACAATTACGAGAGCCACGTGTAGTATATGTACGGCAACCACTGGGTTATATGCTGGGCCTCGGATCAGTTATCTCTCTTGGCAATGAATGCTGACACATTTTCTCAATAATTCGGTATTACGTAACTCAGGCTGAATTTCAATTCACCAACTCACAGTGGTAGCATACAAGGAATTACAACACGGACAATACAATGCATGCAATGCCGAATTTCGCGTTCCGTCATATGTTTCTCAATAAAAATCGAATACGCACACCATTATCTAGCATGTTTTCAAGCGTACATAATGGAGTGCGGCCTGACGATGGAACCATCGTGATTTTAAAAAGTCTTACGCCCGGTCTTCTCCCCTTGTAAGATTTAATCTTCTTAAGAGGGGCGATAATCCTGGTACCCATATACTATATAGGTATTCGAAGGAAGCCGTCATGACGTTACCTTGCTTTAAAAAATAATGCTCAGCATAAATGCATCTCCGATGTGTACGCATGCTGCTGTTCGGCTTCGTATGGATAGAGTTCATGGATCACAAACTGCTACACATATAGTGTACACTGTGCAATGAGAAACAGAACTGTAGAGCTAACTAGAAGATGAAATGATCCGTGGAAGAAGGGGGCTATGGCCTTCGATGTGTTAGTCCCCTTCTTCCACCGACCTCAGCGTGTGCATCTGCACATGTACGCCAAGTAAACAGCATTTGAATCTACGGGTGGGATGTGGGCACCGCAGTGATGAGTGATGGTGGGGTGGCAAGGATGGTGGCGGGGGTCGTGAGCATATGAATGTTGGCGACTGTAACCCGGGTATATTGTGGCTGGGCGGCCGGCCGTGTCCAAGAAAAGTTCCAGAGGAAATTAACACATTCTGTGCATGGCAGACATCGTGTTTGGGAGAAATTATTACCCGTGTCGTCATGATACCGAAAAATACAAGTAATTTGGAAAAATCGACAACGCCGTTTCATTGGCGGGAAGGATATAATACTCGACCTGGTGGAACGTTTAAAAGGCACATACTGTGTTTGAAAAATGTCTACGGCCATATCA